>ML795007.1:706190-721067 GCA_009831015.1 Picea engelmannii | reverse complement strand
TTAACCTTTTCCATGAGAATTCCATCAATATATAGGAGAGAATGAGATAGTTACTTGGATAAGAATGATCCCACAATATCAGGGAATCCAGTACAAGGATAACCATTCGAATGCCAACCCATTCTTCTAGAAGATTCCCTTCTCGAAACATTGAGAATTCATATTTTTCCATGCTTTAGGACGCGTTCGCACCCTAACTATTCAACACAGTGCGAGAAGTTTGCACCCTGGCTTAAGGAAGCCTATGAGAACGGACCATTCTCGCACCCTAATATATTAGTAGCCTGCGAACCTTCTTCAAAAATGATTTTTCTGGGAAGAGATGAAAGTAACTTTTCTCAGGAGAAAGTTCTTATGAAGAGCTTGAGTACACCATCATCAATAAATCATCATGACGACCAAAATCATGGGTAACAGAATGCCCCCCAAAGTATGAGGTTGGAATCAGTGACAACCGAAAGACTTTGTAAGCTGCATGTGTGTGTCGGAAACCAGGAGCACACCTAATTGGAAACCTGCGAACAACCAAGCATCTGCAGAATATCATATATATCAACTCTAAGGTAGGCATTCCCATACTTAGATCACAGACTGATGACATCATAGACATGGGTCATGGCCACCAATCATACATTGTGGATCCATGCCATCAAAATATATCATAGCCACCAGGAATACACTGTGGATCTATGCGAGAAATTTCAAATTAAGACGACATAGCCACGAGACATACACAGTGGATCTATGTGTCGCAAATTATACATACTCCATCGCAACCTGGATAAAGAGATGATATCCAGGGTCTTCAATCTCATCGCTCAAAGTATGAATCTAACCATGTGATTACATGTGTTGAAGTCGAACATGGCAGAAACCACTTGATTACCGGTCATTGATGAAACCGTTAACAAGTGTGAGGGAAATCACCATTGATGTCAATGAATCCCAAGGTACTCTAGTACAATCCATTGAGTGTGACTAAATGAGTTGAAGTCGAACATCTAATGGAATCTTTCTCTCAGGGGTCAATGATGTAAACCCACTGTCAAAAGCGAGGAAACCTACCATTGAGGCATGCAAGCTCCAAGGTACCAAAGAATTTCTAAGTCTTGATTTCGGATAATGAGCTGAAGTCGACGGAACAAAACTCGTCATAGGAGGGCCTTGATGTATCCTCATCAATGACACGAAATGAGTAACAGATTTTGAAGGTGAAACAGAGTATGATTTAAATTGAACTGGACACAGGGAAGGCTGATACAGAGAGAATGGACAACTGCCGATGGCCGACTCAATAAAGGTTTCAGATGGACTTCTCTTGAACATATGAACGACACGACCAATGATTTGGTAGCATTGACTCAAAGACGACACATGGAATGACCTTGTAGCAAATCGAATGAGAGACAAATGGATTTCCCAAACCGGATTCAAATAATGAATAGGGGGTTTCATGTTCAAGAGTGACACTTACTGCCAATCAATATGAAGATGAAAACATATCCCTTTCCCAAATTCCCCCCCACCATTTCTGGCGAGTACCTCTTTATTTTTACGCAAGCTTGAGGAGGATAACATATGCTTGTTGATATAAGCTTATCCTTCCGATAATTCCTTCGGAGTATGTTTAACGAACCCTAAGAAGAAGTGGTTTGGTCCCATTACAGGTCTGTCGATGTTTCTTTAACGAGTCCAAAGATAGAAAACTCGAAACTTTTTCATGATTATAGAGTCTGGAAAAACACTTAAAAGAGAACTCTCTCAGTTCCTTTTTCGTAAAATAATCTAATGAGACTGAAAAAGAGATAAATTATCGCTCACTAGATGCTTTCTTCAAATACTTGATCAAGCGTGAAAATAGCAAGGTCGCTCGGCTATCTTTTCATGTTTAGAGAGTCTGAAAAGAGCTTAAAGAAGACTCCAGGGGGGTTCCTTTTTCGTATAACCTTGTTGAGCCCGAAAAAGTGATAAAAGTAAGCTCAATCGCGTTCTCATGTATTTTCGAGTGCGAGAACAGACAAAGACCACGCTCAAGGTTTTATACAAAAACCATAAAAAACAATCAAAACACACGATGACAAAGAGAAAAAATGTCCACATCCCTGTATATGACCATCAAAGTTGTTACGCCAGCAAAAATTACACTCAAAAAGGCATTAGGGTTTAATAAATAAATAATTATTAAAAAACCAAATAACATGGTAAAAGTAAATATAAAGGAGTAAAACTCTTTTTTACCATATCATTTCACTTTTCCACTATTTGAGCTCAAAAACCCCTCTTTTACCCTCGAAGTTCGGAGTCAGATTGCGGGAGTTATGAGCATCCATTCGTCGAGCCATCAGTGACAGTGAGGAAGGCTCTTTGTCCTTTACTCTTTCATGGTTTAAATTTGCATTTTCATTGGTTAAAAATTCATTTTTAAGTTGATTTTATGAGCCCTACTTGCGCTCAGCCATTCTCGCAGGTGGGCTACACGGGACCTACGAGAATGGGTCATTCTCGTAGGTGAGCCCACAGTATCCTGCGAGGTTCTCGCACTGTGCCCAAAGGGCACCTGTGATAACTGCAAAGAAAAAAAGGTTTTTTAAAGTTTACTCAATGAAAAAAGAACCAATTAATGAATAGAGTTGCTAATCCTCTTTTTGTGCTTCTTATGCAGGTAATTGGCCATCAAAATGGTTCTTGAATGGCACGAAAGGGAGCACGAAGAAGACAATGCAATTGCTGAAAATCATCCACCTACTATTGCTTCTTTGAGAAACTGTGGCCTTCTGAAGTACTTTTGTATTCCGGGCATGAGGGCCCAAGTCAGGTTATTAGAGTACCTTGTGCGTATGTGGGATCCCGATTAGTAGGTATTTCATGTGGGGGTCCACACACTGTCCTTAGATATTGAGGACATTTAATTTTTGACTAGACTGTCACGGCATGGGCACTACGTGAGCCTGACTGGTAGCAGAGGTGGTGGGCTACCCATGAGTGAGTACTGCCACATACATTGTGTTCCCGAGGCAGAGAGGAAAAAAGAAAAAGTAGCTATTTGGGGGGTACACAATTTGATCCTCCGTACTATCCTGTTCACCATAGCTCGGATGGTGGGGAGATCCGCTCCTCACATGGCGCTACAGAGTTACTTCCAGTATGCGATAGAGTGTACTAAACCTCAAGTTTTCAACTGGGCAGATGCAATGCTTCGTAGCATAAAAATACAGTTGACCAAATGCAGACGAGACAACCTGAAGCAATTCGGGTACAGATCTTTGTTAGTGTCCTTCTTCCTTGAGAGGGTTCCATTATTGAGGCTGCAGGTGGAGTGGAATTTACTGGCTCCCAGGGATCCAAGAATGATGAGATGGTGTCAGCTCATGGCCCGGCACGCAGTTGGACCGATCATCAAGTATGATGATACCTTCTTTGACTCGATTCAACCACAGATGTTGATGGTTGACGATTATGCTTATGCCAGGTTGGATTTCCGAGGAGATCCAGACTTAGTACTACAAGAGGATGCTTAGTGGTGGGAAATTGGTAAGAAGTACACACATTTTTTTCCTTTTTAAATGTTTTTGTGAATTTTTATAATATGCAAATGTTTTTTTTGTTTTTATATGTTCGTCCAAAGACTAAAAACAAAATTCGTTTTTGATGAGACAGATGTTGGACCTTATCGACCTCTTGGTACTTCTCCCATTCAGCAGCGAGGAGAGGTAGAGGCAACACCACAATATGCCAAGGATTATCAAGTAGTGGAACAAAATCTAGAGGGCCTGACCGCAGATATTCCAGACATGCCTCTTGAAGAGGTTCCACAACGCGATCAACGTCATACTATAGGAGTGTCAGGGTCCATGAGTCAATTGATCCGTAGGGTTTCTCAAGCAGTCGTGGGTTACCATGAACATCATCCATGACGTCACTTTGTAGAAACTATGAGCTTCAGATTTTGATATTTTGGTCTTCGGACAAAACTTTTTGTAAAAAACTCTTTTGATCGCTATATATACAGATGCCTTCTACCGGTTTATCATGTGTTGTGTGAATATTGATGTGATTGATTTATAGATGATTCAAATGTCTGTCTAATACATAATTAGCCAATGCATTTGTTAATGTATTTAGACATCTAGGAATATGTTGATATTCAATGTAATCAAAATAACATTCCAAGAGGCGAATTTGCAAATACACCCGTAACAAAGTAGGACTTCGAATAGTATAGACATTACTTAACTATAGTACTACAAGCTGCGAATTGATTTGCACAACCAAATGACGGATTCCGAGTGAGATAGAATCAACCAATAATTCAATAATGACGCTATACTTTGCGATGTTGTTGGTTGCACAACCGAGACACACACCTCGTAAGGAGACAAGTTCGTTTGTAGGGGCGTAAATTGCCCATGCAGCGGAAAAAAGGTTCTGAGTACTACGACTAGCGCCATCAGTGAAGCCAATATAGGGTAGCGAAGACTCCAACATATGGAAATCAAACACAACGTCACATAAGGGCAGATACCAGATAACGAAAAAAGCAAGCTTATAGTAAAACACAAGAAGTATGATACAATAAAAATACAAGTACTCGTGCACAGATGATTTTATGCATAGTACTTCTTCAAGTAAAACCCATTCCTGGGTTCACTCAAAGGGATACCATCGTAATCTACTAACACATAAGCTCCTTTTTCCAAACTTATCGAACGATATAAGATCCTCGCCACATGGGTTCGAATTTTCCAGCTCCTAGCATATCTCTATATTGATCATAGAGGAGAACAAGATCTCCTTCGGAGAAAATGTGAGGCTTGACATGTTTGTCGTATTGGGCCTTGACACGTTTTTTCTGAGCTTCGATGACTAGGGTGGCATCGCGTCAAGTTTCGTCTAATCGCATAAGATACAATAGATGTTCTTCCTCAACAGAAGTGTTTGGTAGGAGTTCAACAACTAGTTTTAAAGAGGGTATCTCGCATTCAATCGAGAGAATGGCTTCCACACCATAGACTAACCGGAAAGGTGTTAACCCAGTAGAGGACTTGATGGATGTCCGGTAAGGCCACAATGCTGAAAACAACATTGTGTGCCAACTTGTTTTATGAATCCCTATCATTCATCGGAGCATAGTTATGAGAAATTTGTTAATTGCTTCGACCTGGCCGTTGGATTGCGGGTAATAGGGCGTTGAGTTATCATGGCGAAGACCCAACTTTTCCATAATTTCAGACATCATGAAGTTTCTGAAGTGGCTACCGTGATCGGTGACGATATCTTGGGGAACACTAAAACGAGCTATGACATGATTAAAAATGAATAATGCTGCGGTATTTTTGGTGTTGTCAAATGTTGGCATCGCCTCGGCCCATTTCATAAAGTAATCGACGGCTACAATGATGTAACCATGCCCCCCGACTGAGTGAGGGTGACATGTCATGAAATCGATGCCCCATTTCACAAAGGGACCAACTGAGACCATAGGGTGAAGAGGAGCAGAGTGTGACCGTATCTTCTGATTATAGGTCTGGAAAGCATGGCATTTCTAAACGGCGATGATGTAGTCATTAAACAAAGAAGGCCAAAAATACCCTGCTCGTAAGATCTTCTGGGCAATATCATACCCAGACATATGACCACCACATGCTCCAGAATTGTAGTCATTCAGAGCTTTCTCGGCTTTGTCGAACATTAGGCAACATCGAAAAATAGAGTCAATCCCCCGATGATAAAGAGTATCCCCGAGGATAATGTATTGACGAGCTTGATAGCGTATGCAACGTCGATCAATACTAGACAAATTTGGCTGGAGAGTCTGGGTTTGGAGATATATAATGATATCACCATACGAAAGATCATCAGTGCTAATAAGGAAAAGAGATTCATCGGGTAATGAATCAGTTGCTACTGTTTCCATTTCAGAATGGGGAAAATCACATATCAACTCAGCAAAAACTAAGGACTTCTTGGACTTGGCACGTTCGAATTCCAAGTCAAATTCTTGGAGAATCACAATCCATTTGGAGTATTTTCCCCCTAGCAATTGACGGGTAAGAATGTGTTGCATAGGGTTGCAATGAGAAATCACTGTAGTCTTGCGTGAGAGGATATAGTGCTGGAAGCGTTGGACGGCTTGGACGGTAGCCAAGGCCAGTTTTTTGACATGTAAATACTTGATTTCAGTAGGCGTTAGACTTCGACTCAAGTAGTAGATAACATGTTCGTCATTAGCATCATCCTCTTGGACGAGAACCATATCAATAATGTACTCCGATGAAGCAAGATAAAGGAAATAATCACGACTGTAATCAGGGGGAAAGAAAAGTGGAGCACGCATTAGGGAAAATTTCAAATCCTCAAAAGCATTGTTGGCGATGGTATCCCAGACAAACTTTGAATCCTTTTTTAGGAGCCGCGTAAATCCACAAGTTATCTCGGCATAATTTGGGATAAAATGACGAAGAAAGTTTTCTTTCCCCTGCAAACTCTGTAACTGGCGAAGAGTAGAAGGAGGAGGGATATTAAGGATCACCTCAACCTTTAAAGGATCCACCCGGATCCCTTGACGTGAAATGATAAAACTTAGAAGACAGCCGGATTCCACGCAAAAAATGCACTTATGAGGATTCAAACGTATATGGTAGAACCGACAGCGAACGAAAATGGCTCGGAGGTGGGTTGGGTGATTGACATGATGCATAGAGTGAGCAGGTAAATCGTCCAAATATGGTTGAATGATGTGCTTGATATCATGGAAAGCGTAAGACATGGTGCGTTGAAAAGTTGTACCAGCGTTCTTGAGACCGAAAGGAAGTTTCCGATAGGCAAAAGTACCCCAAGGACAAATGAAAGCAGTCTTATGTTGATCCTTGGGAGCAATGTTGATTTGATTATACCTGGAGAAACCATCCATGAGAGAGAAGATTTCACTTCTGGCGCAATCATCGACAATCTGATCGACGAAGGGGGTAGGAAAGTTTTCTTTGGGACAAGCTTTGTTGATATCCCTATAATCAACGCATACACGAATTGTACATTGTTTCTTGTCAATCGGGACAAGATTGGAAACCCAGTCTGTGAGAGCCACCGGATAAATAAAGCTGGCTTTCAGAAGTTTCTCGACTTCAAGCTTTATAGAATCCGCTTTATGTGGGTGAACTGGACGAAGGCGTTGCTAAACGGGTTTAGCGTCGGGGTATGTCTTTATCTCATGTATCACAATCTCAGGGTCGATACCTGACATTTCTTCGTAGCTCCAGGTGAAGATATCACGAAACTCTTTGAAAAGGGACGTGTAGGTGACGACTTCATCTGGAGAACAAGAAGCTCCAATATGGACATTTTCGATGATTCCAAGTTTGACAGATATGTCGAGGGGAATCATGGGTGATATATTTCTTAAGTTCCCTTTGGAAAACACATCGTGTGCAGACTCGGGAACAGTCGAGATGACGACAGTGGTCAATGGGGTCGAAATCCGTTGGTAGTTCTCAAGGGTATGTTGCTCCAGAAAGAGGATGGAACGATGATACCCATCGTCCCAAGGGGTGTCCGCCATGACAGACATGATCATCTCATCTGTGGGAAAAATGACACGGAAAGGATCGGGAGACAACTCACCAAGATAAGGAGTAGAAGGTGTTGTCGATTGAATGGCCTGATAGGCGGATTCAACTGGACTTAACGACATTTCGTTGCCAAAACAAAGATGATCTCCAAGGTCAGGGACTATCCAGGGGTCATGAGACGCAGGAAGTTCATGAGGCAAGGTGGAGATCATGTTGATGGAAGAAACAAATGAGCGTGGAACATCGGGCGGTGGAATGGGGAAAGTACCCATTAACGAAGAGTCCCTGAGAAGGCCTACATCGACGTTCTCATAACCCGATGGGGTTTTAGCGATAAACGGTACGTTGCTAGTATGGGTATCAGAATTGAAGAAGGCTAGTTGATCGATGGTGACAACCTTACCTTGATGTGGGAAACGTACCACATGGAAAAGGGTCGACACAACGACCCGCGTGGAATCGATCCAGCTGCGACCAAGTAGAAGATTGTAATCAAGGGGAGCGTCAAATACTTCCACTTCGACTTGGACTGTTTTACCTTCTAACATGATGGGAAATGAAGGAAGGACACTGTAGGGATTAAAACCAGAGCCATTGAAGGCTTTAAGAGTTTTCTGGGATTCATTCAAAGAAGGAGAGCCAATGGCTTTCCAGCAAGCAAGAGACATAACACATGTCGAGGCACCCTCATCGATAACGGTTCGACAAATGTTTTTTTCAGAGTCAATCACTTGGATATGGAACACAAGTTGAGGGGGTAACCTTGGAATGTGATCTTCCAAGTCAAAGATTATTAAATTCGTATCCATCGGATCGATTCCACCGATAGATTTCAACAGTGCCTTCTGTTGTGCAGGACAAGTTTGAAGAACTTCAAGGGCTGACATCACATAAGGTGCTTGGTCTAGATCTTCAACAATGTTGTAGTTCTGGGCGGCACGAGCATGAGGATTGAAATATGATTTCCGAACGACACCCTTTGGGGGGGGTCGTAGAACTGTGTCGAGGCTCGGTCGTTCAAGATGAAGAGGACCGTTGGTAGGTGGAGTCGCGAGAGAGGGTTGTACCAAGGAAGGGGGTAAATAATCAACCTTCTCCTTAGAGGGAGAATAATCTTTGGCTCGAGTAGTGAGTACAACGTTGCTCTGCTTAGAATCGCTAGTACACATCAAAACATAGGAGGTGGTAGAAGATGAGGGTTGGTCATGGATGACCAACTGAGCCTATTGTTGAGACGGGAAGGGTTGGGACAAGACAGTCGGTGCAGGTGATTTTGGATCTCCTTGAGTGACCTCGGCATGTCGTGGACAATCCTTCATGTAGTGATCATCACCACAGATAAGACAAGGGTATCGTGGTTTGCGCTTATCCTGATCGTCAACAGGGGTAGTTTTGGTTTGCTCTGCTTGAGAAGTATTTTTTCCCTCCTTATTCTTACCCCTTCCCTTTTTAGATTTTTTTTTACCAGTTGGAGTAGATTGAACTGCATTTACCTCAGAAGTCTTGTCAGTGGGAGGGGCAGGAGACGGAGAATTTTGAACATTAGAATAAGCAGATTTGGGGTTTTCACTTGAAGCAGAATATGGTTGGGCCTGGAAAGTGCCAATCACACCGTCAACTACATGCGAAGCAGCTGGAGTAGTTGAAGTGCTGGAAGTATTAGGATGAGGTGAGTCAGGTAGTAAATCATAAAGGGTTCTTGTTTGTGAGTAAATGAGGTCAAGATATTGAGAACGAATTATAGCCTTCTCTTTCGTGACTACGCCACCCATGGAAATGTCCTTACCAATGTCATTCACAAATGATTTTGTTAACCACTCTACCAAAAACTAATCGGGGAGCTCAAGTTTAATGAACGTCGTCTCCTTCGCCACTCATGGATGTGATCAGATATATGAGTGGCTTTGTTCTGTTTGAAGGAAGTCAAAATCTCAGTCCCTGTTTCATAATGAATCGGTAACTGGTAGTGTGTGAGGAAAGCCATCGCTAGGGTGTTGAATTCAGAGAAGAAACCTCGCAACAATTCGATATACCACTTCATAGTAGAACCTGTAAGGGTTTGTTGAAAAAGACGTAAACGAATAGAGTCATCCATCAATGAGTTGGATGAGAACCATAGGTGAAAAGTCATAACGTGATTGTTTGGGTCCTGTCCCACTTTTCCATCGAATTTAGGAATGTTTGATGGAAGCTTGGCTGGTATAGCATGCCATTGGGGAGAGTGACGAATAGGATCATTTAAAATCCTTTACAAATCTCGAAGATCCAAAGTGGCGAGAAAGGGTAACTGTCAATTCACCTGCGGGTACTGGTGGCTTTGGCGAGGAATCCCTGTTGGCAAACCAGTAGGACCATAAGCAGTCTGCATATAATGTGAAGACCCAGGTATATTTGGTGGTGGTTGGAGAGGATAGTAGCTCATAGGAGTATATCCTAGAACATGGGCTTGAGTTTGAGGATTCGCCCCCCAAATGGGATTGAAGGAACCTAGATATGGTTGGCCCATACTAGGGGGTAGTGAGGACACAGCTGGAAACTACTGCCCCCCAGTCGATTGAGGAGGATGTTGTATTAACTGATTCCAATACTGGGCCAAGGAGGGAGGTATTTTTTGCCCATAAGGTGGGGTTGGTCCTCCCATTGAAGGTGGTGTCCCAATTGGGGGCAATGTTCCAATTGGGGGTTGTGTTCCAATTGGGATTTGCGTTCCAAAAGGAATTTTCTCACTAAGAGGGGGTTGAGTCAGACCACCTTGGTGAAATTGTCCACCAACCGGAAACTGGTAATTTGGAGTGAATGACGGAATAGCGCCACTAGGATTAAGAATGCTAGTAGAAGATGAAGAAGGTCCTCCAAAAGGAAATTGAGGGAGTGTTGGAATAAAACCAGGAAGAGAGTGCCCAGAAGAAGAAGGACCACTAGGAGAGCTGGATGGAGTTTGCACAAGAGCAGGAAAGGAAGCATTCAACACACAGTATCCAGGTGGTAGTGTCAGAGTGACATTGGGTGTTCGCGGTGTGTTGATGGGAGCAAGACTAACCACAGTAAACCTGGTTGGACCACTCGTAGCATTTGTAAGATGGGCCATTTCAGCAAGGATGGTAAAGTGATAAGTGATAGTCAACGGTATTGTCTCTGGACTAGAGATTTTAGAAATCACAGGTGGGTTGATTTCGGAAATCACAGGTGAACCTGGACCAAAAAGGTCCCGTTGAAAAACACCTGTAGACCAAAAAATATCTTGGCCTTCTATGCCTGGAAATGGTCCAACTGGTGACCCAAAATATGTAACAACTAAGTCTCCGGAAGAATTCAGTTGCATAAACGGTCGCTCAGAATCACGGTGAAGTCGAAAGTCCTCTCGAGTATTTGTAATTTGAAAATTTTCTAGAGATTCAGTGCATTCCACTTGCGGTGTGGTGGCGACTGGGACTTCACTTTGCTGAGGAGAGCCCTCAGGTGTAATTGTAGGCAAGGGTTGAGAACCTTCCAGATGCTCTGGAGATAAACCTTGCATTCTACGTGAATGACGTGGAGGAGCTATTGTAAAAGAGTGACAAACTTCACAAAGAAAATCTTATGGTCAACTTCGATAAACAAACAACACGCGCTAGTAAACAAAATCTAGGAAGCAATCACCAAACAAACAAGACCTTCTAATTCCAAAGCCACTAGTTGGTGATGAAATCCAACATCGCAACAATGAGATGAGAAGGGGCTGGGCTAGGGTGGAAAAGTTACGCTGACGACCTGCTTAACGGACTTACACCCTGGTGCAAGTTCCCACACATAATCGTGGGTATACCCTCCAAGGAGTCCGAGTGAGTTTGGTCAACGTCAATTCTAGGTACCATGAAGACTTTCCCCTTCATAGTCACCTCGTGTAAGAACCTAGAAAGATAGGCCACTAAAGTTACCACCAACAACAATAAATCCTGGGGAGACATTCGACAGTCCGATCCACACGCAAGGGCAGGGTATCTAGCCCAAAATCAACTCAAAAGGATTCCACTCATCATTGTGGGTATACCTTCGATTGATCCCCATAATACATGCAATCTCTACACTGATATCAACAAAGCGGGGTGAGTAACTATGTCAATATCAATGCGACCTCGTGCTTGACCCTTGTGTGAGAAGGGCTTCCCAGGAGAAGATGTTGCAAATGGAATTTAACACTCCCTAACACAAGATGCTATTGTGTGTTTTGTGCTTTGGAGAGTGTATCTCACTTCCTACTCCAAAGCGCTAGCCTAGCTAAATGTTGGTGTAATAGAACCCTAGAAAAGAGTTACTAGATAAATTTTACAATTGCGCAGTGTTATTAAGAGTTGTTGTTTACTCAAAGGAAACAGAGATGAAACTTATGTTGTATGACTCTGACCCAATGATGCATGGATGAGAATGAAAAATATATCGATTTTCGTTCAATGAATCCTATGTATGGGAGGGAGAGAGAAGTTTTCCGGATCAAACTTTAAACTACAAAACACAATTTCCTTTAAAATGCAAATGCAACAAATCACACATCAATAACAATTCTCTATCGTTTCTTTTTCAATAATTTCAACAATTGATTTTCAATGTTTTCGAAGACGAAAAAGATTTTTGAAAGAATAAATTTGTTCACTTTTCAAAAAGAACCCAGACCATGAGAGTGAGAGTACAGAAAATAAAAAACCAATGAAAAAGCAATGATAAAAACCCAAATCACTCTTTCAATGAAAACAAAAATAACAAGCAAACCAATCTAGTCTTTTCAATTGCATAAGAAAAGTGATCTTTCAAACAATAAGAAAATGATAAAGACCAAGAAACTCAACTTTCAACCAATCTTCGGTCCTTAACCAATCAAGCACACTCAGATTCCGAAATCAAAGAGCATGGTTATGCCAAGAAAAGTCAAGAAATGAAAGTCAAGACAGAAGTGACAAGAAGAGACTTTGAAATCCTAAGACTGTTCATGCACAAAAACGAAGACAAGAAAAACATCAATCAATGGTCCAAGAAGCTCTTATGAGGCACCTAGACTGATTTGGGCAGTTGAAGATGCCAACACTCAAATCCAAAAGTTTGAAAAAACGAGTTCGTAGGCTGACAATATTACACAGTGCGAGAATTAGTGATTTTCGCAGGTGACCCTTGAGCAGAGTGCGAGAACCTCGCACTGAACCTAAAGGCAGGATGCGAACTCTATAGATTCTCGCAGGCTACTGTGAAGTGTAGTGAGAGAATGTCTGAACTTAGTCAAATTTTTGGAAAATGACATAAAATTTGAAGAGGCCTCTGGAGCTAGAGGGTCTATCAGGGTATCCTGAAGACTCAGAGATTGATACGAATGGAGAAATGCAAAACAAGAGAAAATGGCCACAGAGAAATACCAAAAACCAAAAGAAAACGGGTTATGATCCCCAATGTAGTCACCAATTTTGTTATCTGACTAATCAGTAGGTGCGGACACTAACAGATCTCCCTAGATCCACTTGGATCTAGAACAAAACAGGACAGGACATGACTCTTTCCCTAAGTTCGGACCATTGAATTATCTAGTAGGAAGGGACAAGTAACATACCTTTATATCGCTTCCTAGGGTCTTTGTTGCTCCTGCTTCGCTCCAGTGCTATCGTGAGGTCAAGACCAAGACAACACAAACCAATCAAAGTGAAGATAGCAAAATATATTCCACTGTTAACTTATGTGTATGATCAAGGAATTACACAATAAAGTGAGAATAGATTTATGGGAAAGGGACATGCCACTGTATCATATTAATTGAAAGTAAAGATTACAACCTGATCGCCTTGATGTCGCAAGCTTCCTTTCGATGGCTCTTGGCTCACACACACACACTTGCTCAATCCTTGCATGAAGAAGATCAAATCCTCTTGATAGACTTTCTAGAGTCTCCAAGCTACTGTTCAAGCTAAGTCCTTCACACAATTGTTTCACCAATTCTCCAATGAATCTTGCTTAACCTTTTCCATGAGAATTCCCTCAATATATAGGAGAGAATGAGATAGTTACTTGGATAAGAATGATCCCACAATATCAAGGAATCCATTACAAGGATAACCATTCGAATGCCAACCCATTCTTCTAGAAGATTCCCTTCTCGAAACATCGAGAATTCATCTTTTTCCATGCTTTAGGACGAGTTCGCACCCTAGCTATTCAACACAGTGTGAGAAGTTCGCACCCTGGCTTAAGGCATCCTGGGAGAATGGATCATTCTCACACCCTAATATATTAGCAGCCTGCGAACCTTCTTCAAAAATGAGTTTTCTGGGAAGAGATGAAAGTAACTTTTCTCAGGAGAAATTTCTTATGAAGAGCCCGAGTACACCATCATAAATACATCATCATGACGACCAAAATCATGGGTAACAACTGTGACTATCATTGATACACAATCATCATCAAATTGGGCCCACATGGGTCCTCATAAAAAACCCAACATCCACATAAAAACTTGTGCCAATCATGTGCCAAAATATCCAAAATACGATCCTCATAAACTAGGTCCACATAGAGATCTTAGATCCACATATAAACCCCAACAACCACTCACAAAAACATGTCGACAACATCACAACCTCATAGAAATGCATACGACAACATCACAACCTCACGGAAACATCATAACCTTATAGCATACCTTGAGAATAAGAAAGACCTTAACAGAATCTCTTAGACTTATTTGCACACCAGAAAGACACCCAAATACCTTGAGCACACCTCAAAATTGATCTATTAGTTTTTTACACTAAAAATGTGAAATTATATCCTGTATTTATAGTAATTCTACCCCCCAAAAAAAACATTGGCTGAGTCGACCTCAATTTTCTAGCTAGGTTGTCGTACAAAAAAATTCATATCTCCTCATTCCTAGGGAGTTAGAGGGACTTCCATATACCATTGGAAAGGTATTGTAATAATGTTTCCAAACATATAACTTGTGCTTCCATTTTAGTTAGTTATGTAGGGTAAAAATTTCCTCAAATATATGGTATCCAAATTAACCACAAATAATACTTTGAACAATTGCCTTCTTGACCACACATCTGGGGCTTCTTGACCACACCTATGGGGATTCTTCAAAGTGTTTTCCTATGAGGGTCATTATTAAAGATACACCATAAGGGGACCACTTTGGAGACTAATCTAAGAAAACCCATAGGCCTCTTCATGCTGATCACCAGTGACTGACTTTGGAATCAATGAAGACACCATTCAACAATATCCCCCTTTGTAATTGATGGAAACACTCATACTTCCCTTGTAATAATGCTCCTAATATTTCTCCCCCCCCCCC
>ML795007.1:681495-701290 GCA_009831015.1 Picea engelmannii | reverse complement strand
TCATCTTTAAAGATGCATGATACCCATTTTTGTAAGAAAAATATACCAAATGAAAGTAGTATTCCCATTTTGATGGCTTATCCATCACATACATCCTTAGCATGTCTTCAATCACCTGATTTACCCTCTTGATTTGACCATCTGACTCACAGTGATATGTTGTGTCGAAATTCAGACTTGTTCCAAATCCTTTGAATATCCCTTTCCAAAAGTTTGAGGTGAACTTGGAATCTCCATCAGACACAATCATCTTAGGAACACCATGGAACTTAGCAACTTCACGCATGTATATCTCAACAATGTCGTCTACCTTGCGCATTGAATTCACTTGAATAGAATGAGAAACTTTAGTAAGATTGTTCACCACCACCATAATAGAATCATTTTGCTTAGCAGTCCTACGAAACTTAGTTCTAAAATCCATCGTTATAATTTCCCACTTATACTTAGGAATGGGAAAATGATGTAGAAAAATTCCTTTTTCACAACTAGACAAAATTATTTCTTCTTGATTGTGACAATTGTCTTTTGGTATCCTAGATGTCCAACATAAGGAACCTTATTCATATCTGAAAAAATCAGGCTCTTCAACTCCTGATCATTTTGCACATAGACCCTGCATCTATACATGAGGATCCCATCCTCTCTTAGATCATAATCTTCAAACTTCTACTATGACATGCCTTGATGTAAAGTCACACTTAGATTCATATAGCGCAGATCTTCTTTGGAAACTTCCAAAATTTTGTCACACAAATATGTCTGGTACATGATAATGGCTATAGCATGCATCTCATGTATCCTCATGTTGAGTGCGAAAACCACCTTGTTCTCTTTTCCTATGATATTCTTTATGTTGAAATCATACTCACTAAGGAACTCTAACCACCTGCTTTGTCTGACATTCAAATTAGGTTTTCCAAACAAATATTTCAGACCACAATGGTCTATTCTTAGCTCAAATATTTTACCTATGAGATAATGTCACCACATATTTAAATCATGAACTATGGATACCAATTCTAAATCATGAGTAGCATAAAGCCTTTCATGCTCTTTCAAATTCCTTGATTCATAGTATACTACATGTCCATTCTGACTTAGAACTCCATAGATTCATTCCTTGCATGCATCGTTGCACACAACGAAGTCTACATCTGGATAAAAAAAATCCTCAAAATTGGTGCACATGTTAACAAACTCTTCATGTGCTGAAAAATCCTTGCACAATCTAGGGTCCACTCAAATCACACATCTTTATTCTGCAGGTATGTGATTGGATGCACAATCTGTGAGAATCCTTTAATAAAACTTCTGTATTACCCTGTTAGTCACATAAAGGATCTTACTTCTGTGAAATTTCTTGGTGTCAACCATTCCTCAAGGGATTTTATCTTCGTTGTGTCCACAACTATTCCTTCCTATAAAATGATATGACCCAAATAGTGAATCCATCGCTGATAAAATGAACACTTGCTCAACTTTGCATAAAGCTGATGCTCTCTCAAAACCTGCAAATACCATCCTCAAGTGTTGCTCGTGCTCTTCCTCAAACTTTGAGTAAATAACAATGTCGTCGAAAAATACAATGAAAAACTTATCCAAGTAATCTCTGAAAAATCCATTCATCAAACACATAAAGACAACTAGTGCATTCGATAACCCAAATGGCACCACTGTAAAATCATAATGACCATACCTTATTAAGAAGGAAGTCTTATTGATGTATTCCTCTTTTATTCTCACTTGGTGATATCTAGATATGAGATCTGTCTTGGAAAATATCCACGCTCCTCTAAACTGATCAAACAGGTCATCGATCCTTGGCAAAGGATACTTTTTCTTCACTATTACCTTGTTCAACTTCCTAAAGTTGATACAAAGTCTCAGCTTAGCATCCTTCTTCTTTACGAACAAAATTGGTGCACCCCAAGGTGACACACTTGTGTGTATATAAGCCTTCTTCAAAAGCTCTTCAATTTGCATCTGCAACTCCTTCAACTCTAGCGTACTCATCCTATAAGGGGTTTTGGATACAAGTGATGCTCTCGATGTCAAATTTATGGAGAAATCAATATCTCTTTCTGGAGGCAATCCTGATATCTCTTTAAAGACATCCTCAGACTCTTTCAGCATTGCGCAGTCTTCCACACTTGGCACTTTATCCTTAGGTTCCTCTTCCATGTGCACTGTGAATACTTGACATCCTTTCCTGTAGATTTTCTTCAACTACAAGGCTGAAATTTCTCTGATAGTCACAACCCTTGGAATTCCTTGAACTGATCTCAAATTTCCTTGCTCATCCAGGAAATTAAATGCCTTATTGTAACAATCCAGGACAACATGGTGCTCATCCAATCAATCCATACCAATAAGAAAATAGTACGAGCCCAAAGGTATAATATTCAAGTCATCTTTTGTGTGAAGTCCATTCATCTCCATTGGACATGTCTTAACCATATTATTAATTTTCCTTTTTTCTCTTGTAGCTAACTGCACCAACCGAGGTTTCCCAATTTTGCTTCTTGACAGATGGAATCTTTCCACCATTTTAGGATCTAGATAATGATGAATAGCTCCCGAGTCTATTAAAATAACAATGGGTTGATCATTGATCTTACCTTCCACCTCGATCATGTGCAACTGAAACTTAGTATTCTTGTAATCTATCATGGCATGAATCCTTCGCACATTTCTTCCCATGTGCATAGTCCTCTCTTTATCACCTCTTTGAGGGAAATATCTGTGCATATGATTTCCACCACAACCCCAAAATTCCATAGGTTGCTTCCATGACTTTTGTCGCACTATTTCTGGCATTCTGGGTTCCTGAAGAGTCATTTGTCCTTGCATAGTATTTCTGAAGAACAATGGCTTAGCTCCCTTCTTCCTCTGTTCTACCTTACTTTTCATCTTATCTTCCTGAGCCTTTTAGAAAGTCATCCTTCCCTTTGCTTCTCATAAATACACTAAGCGCACCTTATGGCTCCTTCCAACATCTTAGGTTCATCATATTGTATATTGTCACTGATAAATGTGGGAAATCCACTCAAATACCTTTGAATTTTCACCTTTTCATCCTTGATAAAATACACATAACTCAAAAAATCTAAAAATCTATTGTCATGATCCCAAGCACGAGTTTGAATAAATCCTTCATTTTCCTATAATAGTACCGCTTAGTTAAGTATTTCTTTTGGAAATACCTCTTGAAATCTCTACAATTCACTTTATTCTCATTAATGTATTGCACTTGTACATACTGATCCCACCACATTGATACCTTTCCTTTTAACTGATAGGTATCAATTCTCCCTTCTCCCTGCATATAATAGTTATGCAGCTGGAAGTACTTCCTCATACCCATGAACCAAGTCTTCACATCTTCATTCTTTTTTTTCTCACCATCAAAGGTAGGAGGCTTTATCTTATTCATCCCCCCCTGTAGCTTTTCCACCCCATTCCCTATCTTATTATTTTTGATAGGAGATGGACTTATTTCTTCTCTTCTTTTCTCATCAGGAGACTTGCGACTTCTTTATCCACTCAACTTTGTTTCCTTATCCATATTGTTTTCTATTATATCCAGACTTTGCATCAATTTGACATTGAATTCATATTGTTGTGCCTTGGCTCTCATAAGCCTTTTGTTATTAGCCTTATAGCTCTGTACATCTTTTTGCATTACTTTTATAGTTTCTACCAAGTTCATGCACTCTTCCTTGGATTTTGTACCATCAACACCCAAACCAACATACAGATCCCCAAATTCATCATCAAGACTGTAAATCCTCTATGCATATTCCATACTTTTAACCTTATGCATTGACTCTGTCCTACCCTAGCTGCTAATAATTTTTCAAAATGTGCATGCAATTAAGATTTTTTAGATGATTTGTCCCCAAGGTGTAGTAGAATCAATGATGTAGTGTGCTGTTAAGGCACTCTGTGATGTTAAGTCAACGGTTCGAAACCTGAGGGGAAAAAAAATCAAGCCATGTTAAGGGTTGGTGTGGCTCAGGCCGGGTGAGATCCCCGAGTGATTTTGATGACTTAGATGCCCCTGAGTCGCATTTTCTCAAGCCATAGGCTAGTCCCACAGGTCATAGACAAACTAGAAAAAAAAAAAATATTTGTTAGATGATTCCATGCAACAACTACATGAAAACTTTGCACCATTTTGTCAAAATCCTTCCCTCATATTTCTTGGATGATTTTATCATTCCAAACTCTAATGTGCACACCTGCACATTAGTGTCTTTGTGTGCATCACCACTTTATACTGTGCACCAATTGTTTTCTACATAAACTAAACTCTACACTGCGCGATACTAATTATTAGTGCACACATCTATTCATGCAGGTCTTTGGACCATATCATTCCAATTTTGAACCAATATATTTGATACCACAATGTAACATCCCCCTACCATCCAAGTTGGTCCATGCTACTCGATACAACACTCCAATATTTCTCTGAAACCAGAATGTAATGCCCCCAACCATCCTAGGCTGAGTCACATCACACAATCTCAACTTTTGTAGCTCTAAATCAACCAAACTGTAACGTACCCAACATACTACTGATTAATGTTACTATGAAGTTTCATTGCACAGATTCTACTCTTAACACAATCCATGTAGTAGCTCTTGAAGTAACACACTTATCCCAAGCTTGAGTCGTGCCCCACAACTTATAACAACAGAAGCAACATTCTCCTTTTATCACAATCTTAAGAAATGGAAGTAACTCAACAAATGTGCACACCAACATAATGATCACATAGAATAACTGCGGGCGCACCCATCTAGGTGTCATGAGCCACTTCTGATTTCACCATGCGCGGGATATAACTCTATGTCTGCACACACAAATTCCATCCTCTTGATGCACACAATCTACAATCTAGCGCACCCGACCACTCAATCCTCTTGTTGATGACTCATAACCAAAATCACCAGGTTAACTTAATAGGAAAGAATAACCACATTTTTCATATCCATGCAAAACTACAATTACATGCTATAAGCATCACACTTAAAGATGAAAGCATCATTAAAAAAAATAACAACAAATACTTACATGTGACTACATACAAGAATTAACCCATATCAAGCATTTATAATTAAGAAAAAAGTAAACAAGACAAGAACATCATGGACATTATAAAGGGTTCCAGATAATGGACATTATAGGCACCAACCTGAAGGAAGATACGATTCCCTAAATTCTCCAGTTCCAAATGGAAGGAGGCCCCAACCCCCTTTCCTTTCCCCTTCCTTCCACCCTCAAATATGTATATAAAATAATCAACCTGTCATTGTCATTGTCACTATAACTGTCTCTATCACTATGACTGTCTCTGTCACTATAATTGATACAATATCATCATCAAATTGGGTCCACATAGAGATCCTAGGTCCACATGGGTCCACATATAAAACCCAACAACCACATAAAAACCTATTCCAATCATGTGCCAAAATATCCAAAATATGATCCTCACAAACTAGGTCCACATAGAGATCCTAGGTCCACATGGGTCCACATATAAAACCCAACAAACACTCACAGAAACATCACAAAAACATCACAACCTCATATCAATGCATATGACAACATCACAACCTCACGACAACATCATACCTTATAGCATACCTTGAGAATAAAAAATACCTTAAGAGAATTCCTTAGACTTATTTGCACACTAGAAAGACACCCCAACACCTTGAGTGCACATCAAACTCGATCTCTTCATTTGTTACACTAAAAATATGAAATTCTATTCTATATTTATAGCAATTTTGTCCCTCGAAAACAATTGGTTGAGTCAACCTCAATTTTCTTGCTGGGTTGTCGGACGAAAAAACTCATATCTCCTCATTACTAGGGAGCTAGAGGGACTTTTGTATACCGTTGGAAAGGTATTGGAATAATATTTCTAACAATGTAACTTGTTCTTCTATTTGAGTTAGTTATGTAGGGTAAAAATCCCGTCAAATATAGGGTATCCAAATTGACCACAAATAATACCTTGAACAATATCCATCTTAACCACACCTCCGAGGCTTCTTGACCACACCTCTGAGGCTTCTCGTGGGCTTCTTGAAAGTGTATTCTCGTGAGGGTCATGATTAAAGATACACCACAAGGTGACCACTTTAGAGACTCCTTAAAGTAAACCCATAGGCCAATTCATGCTGATCACCAATGAATGACTTTGACATCAATGACAACACAATTCAACAACTTTTTCGACACAAAATACCAAATTAACACACATTCTCCCAACTTTAATTCCATGGTACTCTTCATTAACTCCTTCTTTAGATTGATGACATTTACAATAATGTTGGGATGTTGATGATTATTCCAACACCCCATCATAATTAAATCTGTGGACATGTGCTATCGTGTAAAGGGATCTTCATCACTGCTAGACCTTCATGGGAGGGGGGAGTGGGCTAAACCCCCATTTAAACTATTCCATCCCTCCTTCGTAATTGAGGCTATACTTTCTTTCTCACTGACTAAGTTATTTTTCATACAATAAGTGATAAAACAATGATATAATAATGAATGTTGAATGTCCAATCACCATGTCTTGACAAATTCCATTACCACGAGCTTAAGTCTCATTATTTGAGGAGATTCCAAGTCCAAAATCAAAAATATTTTCTATTAATCCATGTAAAATAAAAATAACCCCCACACCTACCACCCCTAATGTAAATATTAATATTACTATATAATATAACCATTCATAAATATACATTACATATAATTCTAAATATTTCGAATCATTAAACACCATATTGTTTCAAAACTTCAATCCATTATTATATTACAATCTATTGTATTGACTTTTGTAATACCCTTGTTTCCCCCAACTTGTAATTAATCATTAATTATGATTCCCATGCTATGGCATGTGAACAATGTAAATGTATTATTGTTTAGATTTCCAATGACTGACTGTGGGGGTGAATCCTTGAAGTACTGGCCATGATATCACTAGAGGAAAGAGTGAGGGAACAATAGAGAGGGTTATTTATGTCAAAATGACCCAAATTCTCTTTGTTAAAATAATAAGCCTCATCCCGATCCCAAGGAAGAATAAGTTAATGAAAGATGGAATGGTGGTTGAACAATCAAATACCCCCATGAATGGAAGCATGGAGGGTCTATCTGAGGAGATAGAAGACTGCCAACCTAAAGTACCACATGGTGCAGTTTTCCTGCAGGCCTAGACTAACCCGAGTTTTCTTCTGACAGAAGGAACATGACATGTCCAGAACCATCCTGGGGAGAAAAAGACACGCAAGAATACACACACAATAAATAATAAGTAGACACACTGGGAGGGAATGTGCAACCCAGGATATGAAGAAGAAAATATGAAGAGTGCATGAGGCCCTCCAGCTAAAAAGAAGAACTGGAAGCTTGATAAGTTTTTCTAGTTACTGGAGAGAACAAGAGAAAGGATCTTTGAGAATTTTCAGGAAACATGACCTAAGCAGAAGATCGCGAGATTGATGCTGAGGGAGCATCTTGTTAGAGTTACTTCACACACACCTATGATTTATTTTTCCTAAGTTTATTCCTTTTTTATTAGTCATAATTAGTCATTATCTAGTCTCCTATGTATTCTTTATATTATCACAGTCAAGCAGTTACAACACAGAGCTCTAATGACCCTTACTTTGCACAGGACAGAAGATCTGCGTAGCTCGCTAGATCCTTCTTCCTTGCTCTTCAACATCAAACTATAACAACCTGCACTTAGCTCTCCAATCTCATGCACATAGCACTCTAAGATACATCCAATCACACAGATCCAATTACTAGCACTAAGCTTTAATTCATACATCACATAGATGTACTACATCACTATCTCCTTCTTATCTTACTATCTACATTTCCTATTTATAGATTACAAAATGGGCCTAAACGTGGGTAAACCCACGAGCCGACATCCCTTTCCCGTTACATCAAACCAAAACCCTAAAATGACCCCAAAATAGGTCTTGCTTCCTTATTTTCTACTTCGCGTTGCGCTCCTTCCTTGCCAAGCTACCGCAGTCCCAAAAGTGGTCAAGTATGACCAACTACTCTTCAAAACTTGGTCAAGGACCAACATGCCTCCAACACTCACCTATGACTCATCCTGAGTCACTCAGGTCTAACCAATTCTGCTTCAAACACCTCGAGCTTGGATTGAGCGGCTTCGACCTATTGTAGTGCGACAACCTCTTGTTCAGTAAATTCCTAGATTACTGTGTCATTGAGCATTCCTTCCAGGTGCTATTTTGTAGTGATGACACCCTGTTCGAGTTCAACTCCCTGGATTTCTAGTTCGACGAACAGTTGGTATCCTTCTCTTGGAGTGGTTGCAGTCATTGAGAGACGTCCATTACTTTACTTTGCAGTGTGTGTACTTGTTGTTGGGATGTGCGTTTCTCTGTGAACCTCTTCATTCTTTCGACTGGGGTCACGTACTTTATCTACGCTTGTATCACATCTGCATGCTACTTTGCTTCATGGAGTTGTGCCTCCAATGTCTATAATTTTGGATTCTATGCGAGGGTTTCATAGGTTTGGGCACTTCTGGTGCTTAGCTGCCTACATTCAGAAGCCAAATTTTTTAATCGGTCAACTACACTTCGAGCAGTGGCCTCTTGTAGATCTCCTATCTCTTGGGGTGTCTCAGGCATGATGCAGAGCTCCAGATCTGTGATGCACTGTTGAAGTTGTTGGATTATTTCTTCCAGTTGGGTGACTTGTTGTGGAAGACGATCTTCCATCTTCACTTCTATGATCGTCACAGAGCACAGTTCCTTGTGAACTCTTTCTTGTGTTTCAAGTTTCTCTGCTAGCAACTGGTCCTTGCTCTACTATAATTGGGATTTTTCCTCCTCCCATTTTGTTTGTAAGTCAAGCTGCTCCTGTTTTTCCTTTCTCCGTTTCTCTTCATGTGCACTCTATGCTTGCGCCAAAGCCTGGGTGGATTTCGCTATGTATTCTTGAGATCATCGAAGGCGAGCTTCGAATTTCTTGGCGATCTGGCGTAATTGTGTGGGCCCATTGCCTATTCCTGATATTTCCATTGTTAATGGTGCCATAGAAACTACTTGGCTAGATTGAAGTGCCTGTTGTGATTCTTTGAATTCACCCGTGATCCGACAAAATAGCTCCTCTTGCTTTACTTCTTGATTTTCTGCGAGCTCTAATGAAACATCATTCATTGCGACAATTAAGAAGTCAAAATCATCTGGGGTAAGTGTAGTCTTAAGCGTGGTCCGGGTGGCCTTAGTTTTCTTTCTGGATGAGGGCCTCAGTGGGGTAATCTTTCTTTTCTTGGAGGGATCTACCTCGTCCCTAGGCGGGGTAACCTCACCTTTGCTCTGTTCAAATTCTGTGCCCCCTAGTTCTTCATCATCACCTCCCTTCGTAGGTGAGAGTGAACCAGTCTTCATGGATGTGCTGTGGATATCTTGAACTTCTACATCCTTCTTAGGCTTGCATGGTCCTGGTGTATCCGGCATAGCTTTAGGGCTCTCTACGTAGAACATCTCTGCAGGGTCTACTGCAACAAGGAGGTATGCCAACCATTCCT
This sequence comes from Picea engelmannii, assembly GCA_009831015.1. Lineage (NCBI taxonomy): Eukaryota > Viridiplantae > Streptophyta > Pinopsida > Pinales > Pinaceae > Picea > Picea engelmannii. The sequence continues at coordinate 691,673 of ML795007.1, read as the reverse complement.
TGGTAATATCCTCCAGGTCATCTTTTGTCAGCTTGTAATATGACTGGAGTTTTTGTTTGTGCTCATCTGGGCGCGCTGTGATGTAGGTGAAGTGACGATATGCACTGAATTTCATCAAAAGTCGAAACCCATGAAGAGTGTTGGGTGTAATGCATGGTGTATATTGAATGGAATTCCTCAACTGAGTGTAGTACGCATGGAAGACGACATTGGACTGCCAATATTTGTTCATGTCGCTAGAGTACCACAACGTACAAAATTTCATGACTAGGGGTTCGAAGGGTTCGATCTCCAGAAACATGGCTCCCTTGGGTAGTTCCCACACGATGAAGGCGATGAGTATGAGAAACCAGCTAAAGTGGAACTCATACCCTTGGTCCTGTGCTTGTCTATAGTCAAGCTCTAGCTGATTTATAAGGTGTTTCGCCCAGTTCATTTGTAGTCACTCCGTGCACTTCCCTGCGAGGTCAACTACAAATTTGGTCACCTATGTAGGTCTGTTTTTTCGGACTAACTTGCCTGCGATCAACTGGAAACCAAAGTGTACTGCTATATTCTCAATGGAGGCTACCTTGTAACCTCGCGTTCCTTTCTCCATATCACAGTGAGAGCACGATCTGCAGTCTTTCCAGGGTAAAAGTCCTACGGGTCAGGGCCCTGCATGCTTAGCCCAGTGATTCGATTGATCAGACTCGGATCCATGGTGATGCATTGGTCCAACCATAGGTATCCTCCATGGTAGAAGGAAAACAATAGTCAAACATATGCATTTACTTCCTGATGCCTCCTGAAATGTGGAATCTTCATTACGTTGAGGAGGGTTGGCTACGCAAGGTTATGGGTCCATTGCTGCGGTACAATATTGGGGTTCTTTCCTTTTGTAATAGTCAAATACTTGTGCAGGGCTAGCATACTGTATACCTTGCGATATACAAGGTTAAAATCACTGAATTTCAGCGTGGTGAGCTTCTCTTGGTCATCATGAACTGCGCGCACCCCTTTCCGGAGGTACGCAGTGACTACAACATAGTCGAAGTCTCTGGGTACAGAGTCTCGATTCACCGGTCTGCTTAGTGGTGGGATATATTTAGGCAAGATGCTTGGGATCATCTTCATAGTGGTGAAGTCGTTTCCTATCTTAGATCGTCTTTTCAAAGGCGATCAGGATGGTCCTGCTCTAGCAGTGGAGGGGGAAGCTGGAAGTACGCCCGAGGACGATGCTTGTACACCTGTAGAAATTCTGCGTTCTGACATGACTCTCTCAACCATTAAATCAATTAGAACTTCTTCAACAATTTTCTCAGCAGCGTTGAGCTCATTCTACATACAAACTTGGATCAGCTGGCTCAAGTGCAAAAGGAATTCAGAGACAATAGTGAATAGTAAGGCAATGATCTCAAGGTTATTAAATCTTAGGGTTCGCGCTCAGATTATTAGTTAGAAAAAAGTATTCTCAGTGCATGGTGCGACAGGTTAAGTAGGCAATCTCAGCAATGGTCTTCTTGCAACGGACATGGGGCCTTCAATAACTCCGTTCTATCCATTCTCGTGCTATCCAAGGGTCTAGTGGTAACCCATAACTGCTTTTTGATCCATTCAGAGCAGCGGTCGAATATGTATATTGGTTCCAACGACTATATTTCTTTGTCATGGAGAAGTACTCTATTTTGTTTTTCTGATATCTCAGCGAAGCTCAAATTCTGCAATTATTCTTGCTGCGAAGTTTCCTCTAGAACCTCTTGTAACCTTACGGTATTATCCCTTTTCTTTCTTAACTTCCTAGCCTTCTTCCCAGTGAGTTTCATCTTAGTAATTATTTTACCATTCTGATGTTTATCTTCTGTGGTCTTAGTTACTTCGTGTTGTGGAAAATCTTTCTTAGGGTTCCTTAATAATACTTATTCTGTATCAAAAATAGGTAACTCGGTCTTCTGCAGATCCTCAAGTGTTCTCTTATCTTCGACATCAGAGGTACTAATATTCAATATCTGTGATCTCTTCTGTTCTTCAATCAAGTGCGTGATCCTTTTGGTCATAAAGTTTTTTAACTCTTGCTTCTTCTATTCCAAAACTTTCTCTTCTTCTCTTCATCTGGCTTGTTCTCTATCAATCCAGGGTTTTCCTATGAGCATGGTAAACAGGGCACTGTCTTCAAAAAATTTAATTATCTCAAAGTCATCCTCTGTCGAAGTTCCATTGGCAGTCATAGGTATCTGGGTGAGCCTTCCACATAGGTTTACTATCTTTCCTCTGAAGAAACTTGTTCCTCCTAGGGAAGGGATCATGGCAGGATTTCCTAGAGCGTCCCAAGTTCTTTCTGGCATAATGTTCACTTGCGCTTCTTCATCAAGAGTACAATCAATGTCAAAGTCACCTATTCTTTCTTCGATTTTCTCCTTTTATTTGAATATCTCTAATAGCCTAACATGTCGGTGGTCATTCAAGGTATCTTTCATATGTAGCAATATCTTTTCTGATTCTTTCTGGGTTTTTTCTTCAATATTGGTCTCTTGATCTCCCTCAGGGTTTTCTTGTTCCATATTCAACTTCTCAAGCCTAGCAATCATTCTAGGGCAATCTAATACTTCATGGTCCATAGCCTTACAATAGAGGCAACTAGGTCTTTTCCCATGGCATTCTTTAACAAGATGTCCCGATCATTTGCAACTATAACAGAGGGTTAATCCTCTTGTCTGTTTAGATGTTCCCCAACTCCTTCTATACTGCGCATCAGGATCATGGTGGCTAGCCTGCAATTTTTTTTTCTAGGATCCTGCATCCACTTTTTATTCCAGACATTCTTTCTATTCATAGGTATAACATATCTATCACTATAATTATCAGATCTATACATATCAAACTTTCTTTCATCTATTAATGCCCTAGTTTTGAAGCTAGGATAAAATCTATCAAACATACCTAGATCCATGCTTTAGAAAAAACAATTTCACTTATCTTACTTCTACAGAGCACAAAGCTTCCAGATCTAAGACTTTTAACCATTCTTACCTTTATCAAGGCATAGAGCTTACAGATCTTACCTTTTTCTTCACAGATCTGACTTCTTTTCTTCAGTCCCGACCTCTCTTTCTTCAGATTTGACCTCTTTTCTTGGCACAAAGATTCACAGGTCAAACAAAAAATTGCGCACTAGGGCAGCAGATCTATGCACAGAGCTTGTTTCACGCAAAGTTTCTTCTTCTTCAGTTCCCAACAATCACAGTTCCAAGTCCCGGTAACGGAACCATTTGTTGGCATAGGGGCAAACCCAGGGTTCAATGCTCAAGAGTGCACCAACAAATCCCTAACTATTGGCCCTTTCGGAAACACTTGTGAAGCAGATGAAGTCTCACCCGAGGTAGAGGAAGGGGTGGTTGCAGGACTTAGGTGTCTGCAACCTTAGCTGGGACACAGATATGTGATTATCTTTCTTACAATGCACTTAGCAACAATTATTCCTTAGCATACATTCATTAATATACTTTTCCGAAGGCACATAAAATCGCAGTGAATACTTATACTAAGAATGATTCAGTACTTATCCACATAAATATAGGTTAGATACAATAGATCAAGCACTAAAAATCTCATATATCAGATCTAATGTTCATTCATTCATCAACAACACAGAGCATAACTAGATCTACTTAATCACATCAAGCACTTAGCCTAGAAAAGATAAATACATAAGAGAGAAGCACAAAACACTATACACACAGTTACCATGGTTCACCCCCACCCTGCAACTATGTCCACAAAGTCTTCTTTATATTATCACGGTCAAGCAGTTACAACATAGAGCTCTAATGACCCTTACTTTGCACAGGACAAAAGATCTGCGCAGCTCGCTAGATCCTTCTTCCTTGCTCTTCAACATCAAACTATAACAACCTTCACTTAGCTCTCCGATCTCATGCACAGAGCACTCTAAGATACATCCGATCACATAGATCCAATTACTAGCACTAAGATTTCATTCATACATCACATAGATGTACTACATTACTATCTCCTTCTTATCTTATTATCTACATTGCCTATTTATAGATTACAAAATGGGCCTAAACATGGGTAAACCCATGGGCCGACATCCCTTTCCCGTTACATCAACCCAAAACCCTAAAATGGACCCCAAAATAGGTCTTGCTTCCTTATTTTCTGCTTCGCGTTGCGCTCCTTCCTTGGCAAGCTGTCGCAATCCCAAAAGTGGTCAAGTATGACCAAGTACTCTTCAAAACTTGGTCAAGGGCCAACAACCACTATGGCTCATTATTTACTCATGTATCCTATATCTATTGTAAATTATTCAGTCTTTGAGTGTGGAATACGGTTAATGAGAATTCTTCCATTTTTTCTCTCTTGCTTCTTCTTTCTCAATTTATCTCTGCAAATGTGTGTGGTATTTTCTAGCTAGATCTATTCTGTGCATTTCAACACATTTACATGGTATCAAAGCCAACAGACTACTAAGCAAAAGCTACACCAAATCATTTTTTGCAGGTACAAAAGATTGAAGACAACAAAAGATGGATTATTCGCCAGAAATACTTCTCATGCCTCATAACTATTTGGAATGGAAGCCAAAAATTCTGTTTCAAGAATATAAAGTGGATATGTGTGGAAATATCAATGATGCATATACTTCATCATATCCGTGCAGACATCTATATCTTCAACAAAATATTCAAAGAGCACAAACTTTCACAGTTGCAAGGTCTTCTTGGAGTGAAGGACATGGTTGCTTAGCAACTCTTTTTTGTTCCTTCTCATTTTTATTTTATTTTTACATACATTGTACCTTGAGGGGGGGGTTTTCCCATGAGGTTTTCCCTCTTTCCTCACTATATTTTCAGTGTATCTTTTGTACTTGGGTACCTAACATGGCCTCGTTGCTGGGACCCAATCTTTATTTTCACCATAATGATGTTCAGGGGGGGTGTTGGAGTTACTTCACACACACCTAGGATTTATTTTTCCTAAGTTTATTCGTTTTTTATTAGTCATAATTAGTCATTATCCAGTCTCCTATATTTTAGGGGAGAATATTCCACTTAGAGAATATTCTCTTTCAGTTGACAATTCAATTTGACTAGTTGAGTTCAGTTTAGATGTTTCATTGGGATCATCACCATGCAACATTGGGATCATCAACATGATAATGTGAATTTTCCTTGGGATCATCACTAGACTGATGCATTACCATTGATTTCCTGAGTTAACTCCTCACTACTCTTTGTTCAGTTAGTTAACTAAAGACTAGCTAACTAGTTAACTCAACTAGGTGGTAGTTCACTCCTGTAACTTCCTGAGAGACTAGACTAGGTGGCAGTTCACTCCCGTAACTGCTGGTGTGTGTCCAGATCACTCTAGACCACCACTATGGATCATTAATTACTCATTTATCCTATATCTATTGTAAATTATTCACTCTTTGAGTGCGGAATACAATTAATGAGAATTCTTCCATTCTTTCTCTCTTGCTTCTTCTTTATCATTTTCTCTCTGCAAATGTGTGTGGTATTTTCTAGCTAGATCTATTCTATGCAGGTTCAACATATTTACACATATGATAAACCTCGCAGAGGTTTTGATAGAGAGAGAGAATCTCCGAGGAATTTCAAGAGTTGATGAGAGAGAGAGAGAGAGAGTCTCTAAGAAACTAGTGATATCATGGCTTGTAATAGGGGTGGACAGAGTGCTAATAATGAATGCCTCTGATCCTATGGTTGGGTGGAAAGGCGAACACCCATAGTCATTTGGTCGACGATCGACTGTAATAGATAAGTATTTTGTTTTCCCTGAGCACTTGGATTGAAATGCATGATTTGAATGTCTGTAATTGTGATTAATTGTGCTTCATGTGAAATTAATGATTATAATGCCTAACTGCTCTTCCATAAGCCATTGCATTTGTATGGGTGTAATATGAAATTTTTTTCTACTAGGATGGTTCGAAAATACCCATCTCTATTTTACAACTTAAGTTCTATGAATTGGAGGGCGTTCCCTTCAAACTATTTGCCCAAGTGACCACAAGATCATTCCTATGGCCTTAATCGAAATCTTGGTTAAGAGTTAAAGGATGTAACCTATGTAGCTTGAAAACATTCCATAGGACCAAGTCCATGGAACCCTTCTCTACCCTAAAAAGGAGCTAAGTGGCTCGAGACTCCAGGGAGAATGAACACTGCACGTTGAAATGCATCGAAGGCGACCTGTTGGACCAGTAACTGGATCAATGACCAAATACCGACGATGAGTTACTCGTAATCATGGGATTTGTCCCCTTGCTAAACTCTAATCATCTTCTCGGTTGCGAAGTAACGTGAGCCGTAGATACAAGGGTATTTGATATCTCCCCTGACAATTGGATCTACGCTATGGTTAGTCCGACGTTGACCATTTCAGGAGAATAAAGGCGTTATAATAGAAAAACCTCTGAATGTTGGAGTTGCGAAGTATTGTGGGCCATCGATATTCATATCCTTCGGGATCCTTCGGGATGCACGTATCACATCTAGAGCACCTGGGGGTCCACGTATTGAATGATGGTGATTCCATGTGTGGCATATTTGTGGCAGAGAAAAGAGATGTTGAAGACCTGAGGCATGTGCCACGCATCTTGCCAACGGGTTTCAGGTTGAAAGGTGTCCCTCTAAGAGTGGCCTAATATTGAGACGAAGGGACCCCTGAGCTATAGTTATAATCCATTGATCTGGGGACTCCATTGAGAACCCCTCCCAATCGTTTGATCCACCACTAGAAGGATTCAAGTCTAGCACTTCGATGAAGTCCTAATCTAGGAGAAAAGGAGTATTAAGAAGGTAGAACCCCTGAATGCCGAACACATGAAGTAATGCGAGTCATTGATCTGAGGTAAATAGATATCTTCCATGAACTTTGGATCTACACCATGGTTATTCCAACATTGACCACTCTGGGTGAAAACGAGTGTTAGGTGGAAGGAACCCCCGAACGCCGAACTCACAAAGTGACACAGACTGTAGATCTGGGGACGCTTCGGGATATCCCATGACTGTTATATATAGACCATGGTCATCCCATGCGTTCGACGCTAGATTCCCTGTGATATCTAAGGGGCATTGGAAGGCTGTCAGTCTGGAGTGATGTGGCATGCTAACGTCACCTAGGGTGACATGGATTCATGTTTGAAATGCCATGTGTTACCTTGATTCGTGTGTTTCACAGGCCTTATATGACAATTGGAATGTGACACATGTCACCCATATATAGGGCAACATGTCATCTCTGTTCTCTGCCACATGTCATTCCCTAGTGCGTGGTTATTTGACTTGAAGGTTAATGGTACCTTGGAGTTCGGGAGTTCAGAGCTTCGAGAGACTTAAGATGTGAGAACGTATGCTCCCAAAAAGGAATGAAGGCCGGAGATACGTGGCATGACTTCAGGATTTCAAAACTTCATGGCTCCAGAAGATATGTGCATAGGAAGAAAAAGTGACATTCAACACTGAACGTCGAATTCCTGAAGATCTGTGCGATTAAATGAGGACAAAGATCCATCGATGAAATTAATGGTGGATGGGTTTCCACCATAGAGGTAGGAGTGCTAGGGAGCTCTACAACTTTGGTGAACCTTGGGGTAGTGCAAATGAGATAGACCCATGTGGGTTCCACGTGGCCTTTAACCAATGAAGCTCGAAGAACTTCAGAAGGGCATAAATTCTAATCCATAGCTCGGATTTGAGCATGGCGATAGTGGTTGGAAATCTCTTGACGAGCAGAAGGCGATGGAGATCTCAAGAAGAGGATTCAAGATGATGGAGGAAAGCGAAATTTTGATTCCTCACCCCTAAAAAGGTATTTAAGGGGTTGGGTGTGTTACAAATTGGTATCAAAGCATGGAAACAACACTTGGCCTGCTTGGTCTCACGAAAGAGTTAAGTGAATTTTATTTCTTATAAAACATTAAGGGAGAGGAAATACTATTGTAACCTAGCTAGAAGAGCATGCTTCAAACACAGGCCTAGATGGGCCAGAGAACAATGATAAGACTAGTTTACCAAGGCTAAAATGAGCCTGCTGAGAGTATCACTGTCGTACTGAAATTATCTGCATAAGCTCATTGAGGAGAAGGATGTAGATTAAAAATTCAGTTGGGATTTTACACAACGAGATTGAATCATGTTAGTCTATGGCAGAGGAATCCTATCATTTCTTTTTGGAAATGATAGCCAATCCTACAAGAGTGGGATTATGCTGATATGCACTAATAACAAGACTTGGATGTGAATGGATTGAAAGGATCCATAGCAGTAATACTTACTACTTAAAGGAAGGATTAAATCTTGTACACGTGTATGATCCCTCATGATTAGAGGATTGATGGAGATGGTAAGGTCAATTTACTTGACCTATAATGAATGAAAATTGTTTTTGGAATAACCCAGTAAGCAAGTAAAAAGGAACCCTATAGATGGAGAACAACCTTCATGAAGGTAGAAGTGAAGTGACAAGAGAAATTTCAAAATCTCATGGTGTGCATCCATATTAACTTAAGGGTGTATCTATGCAAGAGGAATGAGTCTGGTGACCATTCTTTGAAAAGGGAGAGTAGGTGCAAATCTAGGGTTTCAAAGGGAACTCAGAAACAAATTTTGTTTCTGAGTACAAGAATTGTTGGGAAGTGTTTCTCTAATCAAGCCGACAAACATAGCTGTAGAAATATGGAGTGATTGAGTGAGAAATCGAAGCAACCTCCCTTTCTTGGTGGATAGAAAAATAATTTGCTAGAATTCCTATGGGAGAAGGAGAGTGACCTCTGTCCCTGGCTGTTGTTGAACAAAAGAAAGATTTCTAGGTGTAATGGTTAAGGCTGATCTACATTTGCAACCTATCTTCTGTTTTTAATGAGAGTAGATAGAAACAACTAGAACCTCTACAAAAATTAAAAAGAAAGAGATGGACCCTCTACCCAAGACTGATTATGATCTAAAGATACTCTAGAGTTATGTATAGAAATACTTAGTAAGTAACATACTTCGAAATTGTATTTGGGATTTAAGGAAATAGTCCAAATCTTATTAGAGATTAAAATTTATTTTAGATGAGGCAAAATGGTTAATCAAATGTTGATCCTGAATGTGGTAAAGGAAGTGTTGGGGAAATTCTAGATTCCCAATGGATCATATTGAAATCCAGTGGTGGATGGTATCCATATAGATATGGTTTGGTATACTTAAATCGTAGTGAGGGGAATCTAGAAAAGGATTTCCATGATCGAAAGGTCTGTTGATCAAGACCAGTTGGAAGCTAGATTGGTTGTTTTTTTACCTTGGGAATGGTTATAATTGCCCAGACTGTATTTATGATTTGGGAAATGATTTTATGGAAGTTGAGGCAAGAGTGTTTTCTTTCTAGCTGTTATCGTATAGAAAGGGAAACATAGTTATGACTATGTCTGTTAAACTTCCAGGTGGCTATCATGTGAATGACTGCAAGTTCACAACCGAGAGGGAAGCTCAATGTTGAGTATCTCTATGGGACTTTTCTTGAGAATGGAAGTAAGATCGTTGGGAGAAGGATCTGGAAGTTTGATATGTCCATGAAGGACATGGAAAGGGTGCAAGCAATGAGCTTGCATGCTGAATGTTTAGCTATGTCTATATATGCTTGAGTGCATGAATTTGATGCATTGTGAGTTTGCTTGATATGAAGATTGATATTAAGGCCAAATGGATATGAATGAATGATATTAAATGTGCAAGTGATGCACATATATGATGAAAGAGTAAATGATCAAGGATGCCCTGTTGTCATGATAAAAGGAAACATGATTATGCCTTCGAGGATCGCCTGAGAAAAATTGTGAACAATCATGAGTTAAATGATTTTAATGAAAATATGTATGTGAGTAGCAAAATATGCGTATGGTAGATACACATAGGCTTATGATTATGCATGTGCTTAAGTGCATCATAGATGTAAGTCAACAAAGAAAGGAATATGTGTGGATAAATAATATGGAGGCATAAAAAAGATGCATGTTTATATTTCTTATGGAATATTCGATAAACAACTGAAGCTAAATCAAGGTTGAGGATGTCACAGATAATGAAGGATATACAATAAGGAAGTTGCATGCTGAAGGAGTTCCCTATGGAGGAACTGTGTGAAGACTCTGTTAAGAGATCAGAGTC
>ML795007.1:654024-664557 GCA_009831015.1 Picea engelmannii | reverse complement strand
AGAGATCAAACCACTCGACCCTATAGCCATAGGGGTTCGAGAGGGGGGAAAGGCCAGTGACTGGATCAACGGATGGTTTAGAAGGAGAGGGGATAATTAAATGGGTGAGAGGAGGGGGAAAACCTTCTTCTGGCGGGTGAACGTCCATGGGGGCCAATAGAGGGGGAGAATCCGAATTACAGTGGGGGGAAACAGCTCGAGGAGGGCTCGAGGTTTCGCACGATTGAACAAAGGGGGGCGGTTTCCTTCCCCGGGCTTGGTACCAGGCTGCTCCACACCTTGGTATGCCCCTGGGTCGTGGCATGAAGGAATGGAGGGTTCGCACTAGAAATCTCCAGAACGGAGAGTACGCACCAGAAATCTCCAAAACACGAATGAAGGAAGTGCACGAGAGTAGGAGAGCAGAGCAGAGAAATGAGAGAAATGAGCAAACGAAAGAGACAAGGGGGTCGATAACATGGTCGGTTAGAGCTGAGGTGACCGAGAGGTCTCGCTGCACTGCTCCATGAAGACTTGCAAGTTCTGATTCCTGTGAACTGCATGGTTCGAGTGTGGGAGGAAAGGTGACGATGGATCTTTTGAATGCCAGTGAGGTTGTGAGGGTGGACATGATGTTGGAATGACACCTGTTGCCGTGTGGCCTGGCCATGTGGACTTAAATGGATTTGCGTCCATCATATCATGGTGGCACCCCATCCAGGGAATAATGTGAAGATATTAAATGACATTCATTCAAGAATTTTTTTTTCCAATAAGAAATTCGCCCAAAATTACATTAATAATTTTAATTACATCTTCCAAATGACTTGATCGGAGACTAATCACACCAAAGTGACCTCGAGTAAATAACTTAAAACAAACAAAGATCTGAAAAAAAAATTGTCTTTTTAAAGCACCAAACCAATACCATGAACTGTTGTGACTGCATACTAACATAAATCCTAAGTTCCCTTTTCACCACAAGATAATAGGATCCATAGAGGAAGCATAAATCCGGAAGGACTGAGGAAACAAGAAGTAGAAGGAAGTGAATTAGAAGAAGACAACATGGTGGAGCTTCCCAACAGTGGATCCATCCCAAGTAAAGTATGTTAGTCTCCCTTTTGTCTCCGAAAGGGAAAGCTTTGACATATGATTTGATTTCTCATTTGACTCCCTGAAAATGTGTTGAAAACTAGTGCCCTTGAAAGTGCCAAGGAGGTCTCTAATCCTTTGTTTCCAACCTTCAGTATTTATAGCATTCAATTCCCTTTAAGGTTGATCGAGTCAATGATTACTTTGGAGTCTCCCAGGACTTGAATATATCGAGTATTCAAAAGTCTTGCCATAATAAGGAAAGCCCAAGCACCTATCAATTCATCTTTTGTATTTGTTCGAGCTCCATTAAAATACCATTTGTAAACCTGGGAGTTGTCAAGATTTAAGACTTATTATATTATGAAAGCTATATGTTTTAAAAATAAATATGAAGTAGATATACCATTAAAATAATTTAACTAATATTTGTTTTTTATAGAGTTATTTTTTCTTCTATAATGTGATCATAGCTACCATATCTCATATCTCAAACCTAGTGAAACAAATGAAAAAATGGTAAGTGTAATTTTGTAATTCTATTCAGTGAACTTAAAAAGAAAAGAATTATGCAATTATATTTTTTTGAAAAAATTACTTGAATTAGAAATAAACAAATTAGAAAACTTATTCCAATGTTTATACATTGGTTTCAATATGTAGCATAAGTTTTAGTCTATGTGGCATTGATTTCAATAAATTACCTTCCGTGTAGTGATTTTGCATTGGTTTCAGTGCTTCATTTCAATGTTCAGTTCATTTGTTTTAGTGTTTATTGAATTCATTTCAATATCTTCCATGTATGATGCGATTTCTTTGATATAGGGTTGAGTATTTCATGCATGATGTCATTTCTTTAAGATATGTTCAGTGCATTTGTTTTAGTGTTTATTGAATTCATTTCAATATCTTCCATGTATGATGCGATTTCTTTGATATAGGGTTGAGTATTTCATGCATGATGTCATTTCTTTAAGATAGGTTTTCAATGATGTACAACAATTCAAATTAACATGTACTTTCATAATAATCAATGTTTGTTTATTGATTCTAGTGTTTTTTTTATTTATTATGTTTGTTTATTAATTCTATTGTTTTTTTGTATTTATTTCAATATGTACATTTTAGTGTTTATGAATGATGTCAGGTTCTTTGGTAGGGTTTCAATAATGTACAATAATTGAAATTAACATGTACTTCCATAATAATCAATGTTTATGCATTGGATCGAATGTTTTTTATTCATTTTAATATGCTCCTTACATTTTAATGTTTAGTGGATGATGCCATTTCTTTGGTAGGGTTTCAATGATATACAATAATTCAAATTAACATGTACTTCTATAATAATCAATGTTTGTACATCTGATTCAATGTTTTTTGTATTCATTTCAATATGCTCCTTACATTTTAATGTTTAGTGGATGATGTCATTTCTTTGGTACAGGGTTTTAATTATGTATAGTTATTCAAATTAACATGTAATGTAAAAAAAAACAAAAAAACATGTTATACAACAAATTAGAACATATCTCTAATGAATAAAAAAAAGATCAAAGAAACCAAAAAGTCAACAAAAAACATGAAAAAAAATACAATACAATAGAAACAAATAACACTTTAACAACAATAAGAATAAAGAAAAAAAAATTAATAACAACAAAGCATTATCAACATATACATAATCATGATCATCTACAATTTTTCATTTTTCATGTGATCACAGATGACTGAAAAATCCTTCTTAACTTGGGATCCAGATGATCTAATAACATCGAGAGGGAATCTCTCATTATTATAAATCTAAATTAATTTTAACCAAAATAAAATTGGCTTAACCAATGTTATAGTTTTAACATTTCATAATAAATAATAATATAACAGATAAATATATATAATTTTTTCCACCTTTTTTCATTGACTTGTACTTAATAACTTCTTGTTAATGCTTTCTTTTCTATTATTATACGTACCCACCTAACTCTTTTGTCATATAAAAATTAGGTCAGCTACATAACTTAATCGATGCTCATAAAATGCAATTTTTATGTTTACAGTTATGAATCCCGAAAATTCTGAATCTTTACTTTCTTCATCATCCATTCCAGAAGTTCTTAATCCTTACAGTTCTTCATCATCCATTCCAAAAACGCAGTAAAAAAAACTAACTCAACTCTGACAAATTATTGAACTTGAAACTGATTCATCTCTGCAAAGTCAACAATGCATAGCAGAAGTATATCCTTCCATTAAAACACAGTAAATGAAAATGGCGAGATAACAGAAAATGGCATTTTATTACACAGACGAAAAATAATTTATCATACAACGATAATGGCCCATGTAGATCTAAGGCAGTTTATAACACAGAGGAAAAATAATTTATCATACAACGATAATAACCCATGTAGATCTAAGGCCCAAGTCTGCCTCGATCTTAAATACAGTTCCCATAAATGAAGCTACTGTATATTAATGCCCGATTAAGTCGACCGAGTATTATGGTGGAGAGACTACATTGTTAGCACATGAGAAACAACATTTTAGGTTTTTGTAAGAAGAAGGTATCAAGATATTTGAACCCTTTATTGTAAACAAATATGTATCTTTTCAGCACTTTTTTTTTGTCGTGGAGGAGGAGGACCGTCTCCCGGACACAACCAGCAGCAACACAGGAATGACAGGCTGCATCAAATCGCCAATTCTATCAGCAACATATCAACTCAATAAACAAAATTCAAACGCCAAAAACCTAGGGAACATGATTAAAAATTTAAAGGTCACAACATAGGAGAATGCTCAATATATTTCAGATTTACCATGCACCGAAAGGCCCGCAGTCGCCCCCGCCGCCGGGACCAGGAGGAGGGGGATCAAAACCACCGCCACCGTCGCCACCAGGAGGCGGAGGATCATCACCACCAGGAGGGGGAGAGTCAGGGGCGCCATCACCTCCAGGGCCTGGTGGTGGAGGATCTTCAGGAGCTTCATGAGGATCTGCAGGAGCTTCTTGAGGAGCTTCAGGGGCTTCTTGAGGATCTGCAGGAGCTTCTTGAGGATCCATCTTCAAATTTGATCACAATTACGATAATAATTTCTTTCTTGACACTATTCAGATCTACGTTCTATCAATTCCGAATTCAGTATTGTAGATAGAATGACTTATATAGAACTCTGAGAGAGCCCATGATAACCATTTTTTTTACACAGGCTGCACCTAACATACAGTTAAAACCCGTAACACGACAACTCATTCCAGTCTTGCACGATAAGTAAGAAACAGATGGTGTGTGTACTTCCACAACAATAGAAGTTCGGTTTATGTGCAAATTAAAACCTACCATTCAACCGGCCTTCCCTTCAGCGTTGTGTTGTTGCCATATTAATGCTTTGACATTCTACAGAATTTGGAAAAAAATATTATGGATCTTTCTTGTCGTGCATTTATACAACGCTCATGTGTTTTGTTTTATGTGTTTTAAAATATTGCATTGTAGTTACGTAGTTATCTAATCTCTGAAAGTCCATTGGCTGTTTAACAAATTTGGCACTTGTGTGCACATTTTCACAATTTAGTCGATGATGATGGAGCAGACCTCCTTCGAATCTGAAAGAGTTCTTTCTTTATAAAACTTCTAACATAAATTCTTAAAGTAATAAAGTGCTAAAGAGGTATTGTCCCTACGCTTCTTCTTTAAACCTTTACATAGGTATGTGTCCCTACGCTTCTTTTAGCTTTTAGTGTACAATACTGTACAAAGATGCTAGGGTTTATAGTTTGAGTGGTTGGGTGGACTGTTTGTTCTTTTCCCTATCCAAATTTAATTTTCATAATTGACATGTTCACTCCCGGTAATAAGACCAGAACAATATTTTTATTACAGATATTTCAATTACATACTTTTAAGTGTATATGAATTTTTTAGATTTTTTCTCATAAATTATATCCAATAAGTTAATTTTTCATTTAACTAGAGTTACAACATTGTACTTTGTGGTCCTTGATTATGAGGAGTTTGGTAGTTTATTTATATGGGGAGAATGATATGTACATTTAAAAGGAATATGTTTAACATAGTTATTCCTTCATAGAAGTAGAGTTCCAACATTCTAGCATTGTTATAATTCTTGACAATTTTATAGCCTATTTATGTACTATGAATAATATGTATATTTGAGCAATCTCTAACATTAGCTTATTTATTTACTAGGAATAATATGTACATTTGAGAAATCTCTAACATTATGTTTTCAATTTAGTAGTTTATAGTTTCTTGACAAGTTTACATACATTTAATAGCATTATCAACTACACTTAAGTTCTTAAGTTGTTAATGTGCATTTTTGTTATTGTTCTCATCATTATGTAGTGTCTTTGCAATACACTAGTTCTTTACATCCTACCCACACTTTGTATTTCTTGTATTGAACGTTTACTCCTCACGTAAACATCATTTACTAAGTTTCTTCCACACTTTCACTATTTAAATTGATTATGCACTTTCAATATTTAAATACCACTTAGATGCATTTTCGATTATTGTTCACAATAGTTTTCATATCAAATTGTTTTACCATATCTAGTTTGGGTTTCTTAGCTTCATGTAGTTCAGATAAAATCCCTATAGATTAAGGAATAGAGCACAATTGCGAGTTTAATCTTGTTCATAGTTTGGTAGTAGTATCATAGCTCAAATATCAAATCTACCTAGCTTCATTTGTTATGTGTAGGTACTTTTCAAGTTTAATGTTCATATTGTATGTATGTATGAACATGGTATGAGTAACAAAGGAACATGGTTGATCCTACTCTTCCTAATCACCCTTTGACATACTCACATACTCATCACAATTGAATGTAACAAGTAGCAACTCCATTAACTCTATTGTCCACCTAATGTTAATATAGTGTATTCTATGATAGAAGAAACTCTTCAATGTAACAAATAACAACTACATTTGCTCTATTATCTAATTAATGACAATGTTATGCATTCCATGATAAAATAAGCTCTTCACAAATAATACAAGGAAAAGTTGAATTAGTTTATATATTTATTCAAAAGAATAATGTCCCGAATTGCACTTGGAATATCTTCTTAAACAAGATCAAGTTTTTTTAGTGGGGAAAACCCCTTCTATGTGAAAGATTAATAAAAATATCTTTTGGCTAAACAAATCATTGTTGGTGATACACTTAGCAAGTGGTTTCACATGCTCCAAACATAATTTGTAAGGTGGATGACTTGAACAATGCATAGAAGATCAAAATTGCAAACATGAAGATGTCTCTAATTGCTAATGCTTGATGAAAAATGCATAATAAATAATACAAAAAGTGTTGTGAATCCATCACCACATGGAACAACTTTATGTAGGAAATGCATAATAAATTCTATCTATTTAAGTATTAGAAAGATTAATATAATAACTATATGAACCTTGAACCTTATGATCAATAAATGATTATACAAATAAGTCTCAAACACTTATTGGTCATTTGAACATCAAGGAAATGAAAATAAATCATTTTCTCACCATTGAAGTAGGATGCACTAATACTTCAACAACAAACTAAAATTCAACCATGAATATACTTGAGGATGCACACATATTTACATAAAAGATTAAATAAAAAACAAACTAAAATTCATAACCATGAATATACTTGAGGATGCGCTCATATTTACATAAAATATTGAATAGAAATAACATAAGCTCTAATAATATGTTTGACTCTTGAAGTGGCCAACATGACTAACTAGTATCATAATGCCAACTAATATGACATGAAGCCAACGAAGAAATAGGCTAATCGTAGTCATGACAACGTAATGCAACATGATGAACAACCTAACTAAATAGAAGTAGATTAAAAAACCAATGCAAATAATAAACATTGATAAGTGGTGTGACAAACATCACACACCACTACATTAGCCCCAAAATAAATACACAACTTCGATTCCATATTATAACATGGAAACATACTATGTTTGCAAATATTTTTGCAATACATAATACATAACTTCATTAGCAAACATTGGAGTTTTGAGCAGATACTTTTGATATAAATTCTAGATTTTAATGTGAAAAATCAATGTTGAATTGATGACAATTTATGTAAAAAAAATGACATGCTTGAACGATATTGTTCATTAACAATATTTGATGGGTTAAAAGTAACATTATTTTTGTCTTCTGGTTTTTCTTGATGTCTCTATGTAACATGGAAACATACTATGTTTTGAAATATTTTTGCAATAAATATTATTATTAGTAAATATTGGAGTTTTGAGTAGATACTTTTGATATTGGAGTTTTGAGTAGATACTTTTGATATAAATGCTAGATTTTAATGTGGAAAATCAATGATGAACCGATGACAATTTATGTAAAAAAATGACATGCTTGAACACAATAATATGCCATTCATTAACAATATTTGATGTGTAAAAGTAACATTATTTTTGTCTTCTGGTTTCTCTTGATGTCTCTATGTGGTGAATGTGAACAAATTCTCTACACTTTAAGGATTGTTTTACACTTTAAGGATTGTTTTTAAATGTATAAAATCAACATTATATTTTATTTATTTTTAAATTATTTTATTTTACTTTTTATTTTAAAATTTAGATAATGTTTTGTGAAATTAAAATAATTATAATTATGTTTAATTAAATCTAGTGAACTTTTAATGCCTAATATTTAACACTTTAATTTTGACTCGCACTTTTTAATATTTTACCTATATTCATGGTTAATCTTTACTATTTCACTCTTGACTCATAACACTTTACATTTTATCAACCTTATCTTAAGACTAAGCACTTTACTCTTATCTCATCATGGAGTACTTGGCTTTTGATCTTTAGTAAATAGCATTTCATAATTAACCTGCATACATACTATTTCACCATTTACCTCTAACACTTGAAACTTCAATCTTCAACTATTCACCTTAATGATTTACCCTTCACTTGTACAATTTAGAGATTTACCAATTACATGGACCACTTAACACTTTACCATTGACTCCAAACACTAATTAACAAGTTTGACATCTAATGTTTCTTAGTTCTTTACTTGACCCCTAACACTTAATAAGCTATGCCTAATCCCTAAAAATTAACACTCTATCTTTGATGTTCAATGCATAATCCCTTAACCCTTCACTCAAAATGTTAATTAGTTCTTAATACCCAATGCTCATTGCTTTACCCTTGATTCCAAACCCTGAGAATTTTATCCTTGACCCCTAACATTTGATTCTTTACCCATACTCCTCAAAACATAATGCTTTACTATATGTGTTGTGGCCCAATTTTATTTAAGTACTGGCGAAAAATCAAGTTCAGTAGAAGACACATCCATAGGTGACCAGAAGCTACATAAGCATGAGTATGTGGAATTGTAGAAGCATGAGTACGCATAGTCCATGGAGTTGTCTTATAAATCCTCTATTCATAGTCTCTCCAACCCTTTGTGAATGTTTCTAAAAGGCATAAATCCTTTTGTATGAGTGGGTTATAGCTAGTAGATTCCCTAACATATTTTGAAATCTTCTATAACCAACTCAATTGTCTATATATATGAGGATTCCAATCAATGTAGGGGGGGAGTGATTATTAGATTTATAAGTTATTTATCAAGAGTTATTCTTTGTTATGATTTCTAAGCATGCATTGTTTTGTATTGATTAATCTACTAATAAAATATAGATATGTTTTTCTCATGTGTATTGTGATGTATCTATACGATTTATTTATTGTTGTCTTTACTGTGCATTCCTTAGTTCTATTAATTTCCATGAATGTGATTAAGGGAAAACTAATGGAGAATGTACCCCCAATAAATATTCAATACTTTTCACATTATTTACCTGACACATATAATGATGTGTGCCTCATGTGAGACCTTCCTTTGGAAGAATGAATGTGTCAGTGCACTAGACTACATCAAGCCTGTGTTGGAAACCATTTGTAGACCCTAGCTCTATCAAGTCCAACAATATGGTTCAATGTTGGGACCATAGAAAATGAAGAATACATGTTAAAATGTAGTGGAGGCGAGTGAAGGTTGAAATTCAAGACTAGCTAGAAGAAATAATTCTTGAGTTCATGAGAAGATGTCGTAATATTTAAAGAAAAATACTTGTTTAAGAGATTTCATGAGATTTTGTGGGTGGAATTATTGTTAAACTTGCATAAATGGATGCAAATATTCTGGAGAACCATCAACATCGGCTTTGATAGTCAATAGTTGAGTGGACATGAATTCAAAACTTGATAAAGATCTAGTAGTATGACCACAAGATGAATCAAAAAGTTGATTTTTGGTACAAAGGTGAAGTGGAACAATATGATTTGGAGTTCATGGTAAAATGTCATCAATAATTTACTAAGGAATTGGAATTATTTAAGAAATTACCATGCAAAATATTAATTGAAGAAATATTGACATGGATAAAATTGTAGATGGTGGAATGGGGTATGCTACCAAACCTTACTGAGGTGGAAGTGAAAGCCTTGTGTTAGGGGGTGGAATGGTAGGAGGACCCCCATCGGTGTCATAAGTTGTTGGAAGGATCATTGATGGTAAAGGTAGTGTATTTTGAAAGATAACAATGAGAGTGATAACAAAAGTGCACATACATAACAAAGAACTAGTGGTAACATGAGATGGAAATATCAGTGCTAAGAAGTTGTTGAAAAGAGGATATCATCCTAAGTTGCATCCATAGTGTGGAATGATGTAGATTATGATAGAATTATGAGAAGGAGATTTGGATATCCTTGAAAGAAAATATTAAGAAAGTGTGTTGATGTGGATATGTCGGAGGTTCACAAAATTTGAAGGAACTTCTTAAGATTTGAGATCTCAACCACACGATGATGTAGGGGATGTAGATACCTAGAATGTAGGGGCAAATATGATGGCCAAGGCCGCTAACCTAGGTGTTATTGTAGTGTTCATGGAATATTATATTCAAGAAGAGTCGTTTGAAGAATATTTCAAATTTGCACTATTTTGGTACTCTAAGATTGCAAAAATCTATGATGCCAAGGAAGTATATTAAAATGGAAGTGAAGTTGGTCCCTCTTATGTACTACCCCCTAATCCTTTTGATTTTTTTTAAAATCCCATGATTTTTTCTATCTAGAGAAAAAATCTGTGTTTTATTATCAATTCCAATCCTCCTGACACAATGGCTTTGAACAATGAAGTGTGACCACTAAAGAGAATACAAATTTGTCTTCAGTAGTATCCCCTTCTATAAGTGTTGATTTCAGAGTAGAACATACAACAAATAGAACATAAGGTATTTTTGTGGGTACAAAGATATTATATAATGGTGACAACCCAATTGAATGAGTCATCCTTGCAACTACCCTTGTTTCATGCCAAAGGTTACAAATATATAGGGAAGAACTATCTCCTCCACAACACCATCTAAAT
>ML795007.1:633430-653974 GCA_009831015.1 Picea engelmannii | reverse complement strand
CAAATGATATTGTGAGTAAGAGTGTTGCAATTGTATATGAAGTGTAAGTAGAGCGCTCTCTGAGGATGGTGTGACTTTAGTTTAGTTGAGGGTAAAATACATGTGAAAGAGTCTCAAAAGCCAAAGTCATAATAACAAAACACGAAATAATTAAATGAGATTAAGCAAAAGGTGGGATAAATGGTTTGGGAGCATGAACCACATTTCTAAAACTTAATGAGTCAATTAAATTACACCATATAGTAGGTGTAACACACATAATGGTTTATTAGTTGGTTGTTACATCCATGGTTACATCACTTGTAGATGTTTTGACTATAACATCAATATTTAACATAATATAAAGCATTGGAATTCTCCATGTGGTTAGAATCTATTATATAATTGGTTGAAGTGTCAGTGTCAATGTTGGATCCATGGTTAGCATAGTTCCAATACCAACTGACCACTCTTTTTAAGTACATTCAAGGGATGGTGAAAGGAAGGTAGGGTGTAAGAGTTAAATTAGTACAATGTATGCCATGTAAAATAGAAGGACACATGCATAGTGATTGCCCCATGGCCTATAGAGATGTCACAACAATGTCTAATATGTTTGTGGGAAATATTTTAGAAAGGTAGATGTTGAAAATTGTGAAATATTAAGGAACCATGGACATGATCCCCATCATTTCCCACAATTATAGAAGTATATTAGCATTGTATTCATAGTACATTGCAAATTTTATATGGTAAACACTCATGCTATAGAGGAGTGATGCACATTGTTTATGATCACCAAGATATTTGAGAAGAATATATTTGTATTAGAGTCAATCGGGGTTGGAAAAATAGAAGAATAAAAACTAAGATAATCAAGAGTTGAGGAAAGATATGAATAATACTCCACCAGAGTATTGCAACTATAAAGAGGTAGGGCACATTACACACAATATTCACAATTCCATCATCCATACTATGTCCATTATTGAAACATTGGGCATAAAATTGAGGATTTCCTAAAACTAATTAAGAAGTGGGAGGCACAAGATAGGATGGGAGAATGTTCAAAGTAGGTGGTGCATGTGGTTGATGTTTATGTAGTAGAGGTAAAACTGAACTAGGTGATTTATATTACAAATGATATCCTATAAAATGATCTAGATCTCTAGGATGGGAAGTAATACTTTTGTTATGGAATTTTATTTCTACCATTATGTTCAGATTCACATTGTTGTCTAGTTGTCACAGGCTCATGGGATAGAAGTGTCTACCCACTTCAATTTGGTACTATCATCCATGAATATCAATAATGGCCATAATAATCCTTGTAGTATCTACGACGGTGTTCCACATGGACTAGTAATAACATTAAAACACAATCTCAAAACCATACTACATCATCCTATCTATCGAGTAGGCTAGGAGTTCATACTTGGCCACCAAAAAATTGGTCGTAGGATTCCACTACAAAAGCTCAACACCCATCAAATCTACTTAGTTATTTATACCACTCATGTTCTCGCACTAAGTAGAGATGATGGGTGTTGAGCTTCTGCAGTGGGATCCTACGGCCAAGTTTGTGGTGGCCAAGTATGAGCTCTTAGCCTAATCGATAGATAGGATGATGTAGTTTGGTTTTGATATTGTGTTTGAATGTTATTACTAATTCATGTGAAACATCGTCGTAGAGACTATAGGGATTCTTATGTCCATTATTGATATTCATGGTTAATAGTAACAATTTGAAGTGGGTAGACACTTCTATATCATGAGCTTGTGACAACTAGAAAACAACGTGAATCTAGAGGCAAAGGTTGCGATATGAAAATTAATGTTCAAACCTAAGCATGTGGAGTAGGTCATGAGGAAATGATCCTAGGTAGTAGTATAATAACAAAAGAAACACAAAAAGGAGCATTCCCAGTGGCATGCATCACAGAGGGAGATCCTACAAGAAAGTGGGCACAACTAGAAGTCGAAGGAGAAATGAAATCTAAGTCCATTGAGTTGGATGACGCAAAGATATGGAGGAGGAAGGGTCTACTCATTATACATGACCAGTCTTATGACCCAATTATAGGGCCATAAATATTTGCAACCCATTCCTCCCACCATAGGTGCATCCAATAATAAGGTGATCCATAATGTTTTGACATCCCTACAAATAAGGGGTACTTGAACTACTACCAATGAGTAAGTGGTACTCCTAGGACAAAATATCAAGATTAAGTCATCGTTAATGAATTTTCATCAGACACTCTAGCACTAGGAAAGAGACAAAGGAGCATTTTCTCTCAAACATTTCCTAATCCTCACTCAACGCTACAACAATGGATGTTGATTAATTTTCCATGACCCACTTACCTCATCAATAGTGATCCCCATTCATAGGAATTCATAGGTGTTATAATTGAACAATTTTAGTAAAGGCCTATAGGGGGTAGAAGAAGAATAAGAGGTGCCACTTCCTACTGGAACATCGATTTAACACACCATATGCAAGATCAAAAGTGGTGTATAAAGACACCATATCACTGAAGCATAAGCATGCTCCATGAGAGAGAAGACCAGATCTCTTGATGATCTGATTGCAATGATAGACCAATCAAAAGGATAATTTATAAATAGGTTTTGGTCATGGAAAAAAACAGTAAGCTCGGGTGAAGTTGGTTGCACTTGTCCATGACATGTGGATCTAGGATCCTAAGTGGACATGATCAACCACCAATTTATTCATTCATCATCCAAAAGACTTGGATGATCCACTCAACTGACAAGGTGTTGGTGTTGCACGTTGCTATAAGACCATAGGTTCGAGTTATCTTGACCAACAAAAACCCTTCATAAATTGGCCCTTTCGTCATCACCTGCATGCAAGAGAAGTCTCACCCGAGGTATCTATTGGGGCTGCAGGAACTGAGTTTTTGTAGTAGTGAGGGAATGGGAGGTGAACATATTTTTCATTCTTACTTATCTATTATGTGCACACAATTATGTCTTTCCTCTTATTAGGTTACTTAGTGAATTTTGTTATGCATTACCATTATAGTTCAGATTACAACAGAAACCAATTACTGTAGAATTCATGCTATTGCGTAATGATCACACAAAGAATAATTCTAGTATAACATGCATCAAGAAAGTATGCATGATAATTCACATAAAAGACAATTAAACATAGTAGTTAACATGGTTCACCCAACTTTAGGATATGTCTACAATGATTGACTTCTTTATTATTATTTATGCAATTGTCTCAAGCTTGCGCACTGTACTTACAAAGATACATCATGTTAAATTTTCCTTCTCCTATCCTAGTCATTCTACAGTGAAATCCTCTCCCTCTCCCTGCAACATCTCATCAAAATTTAGACATAGACTCAATAGTTATTTCTGCAATTCATTCTATCACTCTCTTTATTGAAAAGAACAAAATAACCCAGAAGAACTAAAAGAGAGAGGAACCTCTATTCTCCCAACCCATTACATATTTATACATAAATTCTAGGGCTTAAAACCCTACTTTGTTCATCCCAAAAACCCATTACAATGCATGATAACTCAAGTTGACTTGTTGTTCAGGCTGCTTTTCCTTCTTTTCTGAATGCTTCTTTTTCACTTTGACTCTTCTTCTTCCTACTTTTGCGTGTCCTTCTATATTTACCACATCAGGATGTCATCCTTCATTTTCACCCTCTTTCTTCTCTTGATTTATTCCTCTTCTTTATTCTTCTCACTACGCACTGTACCCCTAAATGTGCCTCAACTACACACTCTTGAGTCTTCCTTCTTCTTTTGTGCACATATTATATACTTAGGATTTTCATGCATATTATTTCCATAATTCTTGTCCAACAGGCCCCCAAGACCCACCTGTTGCTCGTCCCAAGCCACTTAGTCCTGTTGCTCACTCCTCCATCCTTGGATGAAATTTTGGGAGGCTTCCTTAGTTGCCACAAATTCCTTTATTATTATTTCCTCTATTTCCACAATCTCTTCAACCCCCTATGTAGTCAGGGTTGTAGGTTTTTATTTAGTTTCATGTTCCTCTTGTTTCACCTTGCCCTATGTAGTGGCTAGTTCACCTATCACTCTCAATGATTCTTCTTGCAATGGTCCTATCTACTGCTAGAGGATATTTTGTTGATCCCACATATTTTCGACCTCCACGTATGATTTCCTCTATGCCAAAATGGTCATCATTCGTTCAACTAGTGGAAGGGTGTTTATGCTATCTAAAGCTTTCTGGGCCTTTTCCTGCACTTCCCTTAATTTTTCTTCCACGACCAGGGATGATTTTAAGGACGGAAATTTATTTTAAAATGTAGAAACCTGGGTGAATCTTACTAATCCTTCATATTCCAACTATAAAATGTTGGCGATATTTTAGTAAAAATATTCAAATTTCTAAGGATTTTATATAGTTTACATAAAATTTGGCAATTTTTAAGGTAAAATAATTTTATATTGTATAATTTGGGCGAATTATTTTTAGAATAGAGAATCATTTTTTGGGAAAAACCATGAAAATTAGCCCATGAGCGAAAATTATCCCCTAAAATCATCCCTGTCCACAACCTTTATCTCTGGATATTCTACCAGATCTGTCTAGATTTGCACACTTTACTCATGGAGTTTTGCGCATTCTTCCTCCACTTTCTTGATGTTGGATGCAACTGTCATCTCCATTTTCACTCTTCCTTCTCGTTCCTCTGGTGGTGTTCCCGACATACTGCGCAACTGTTGATCCTCGATTTTTGTGGAAGCCTTTGATGGCTTTTCCAATTTTCAAGACCTTCTCCTCCATAGTGGCCTCCACTACTATCAATACTTCTAGAATTTCCTTGTACAACTTAGGGATGACCGCTTGTGTCTTCTGTGCCATTAACTCAGCTTTGTACTTTTATTTTAGAGCTTTCCCGGCCCTTTCCTTGGCCCCATTCTTTTCCTTCATTATTGCTTCCACTCTACCTTCAAATTCACTCTTTTGCTGGAGCATGGTGTCATACTATTGCTGTAGTTGATCTTGTTCATACATTACTTTGGTCATTTACCGGTTTTCTTCATCTGTATGAAGCCTAATCTCATAAAAAATGCCTATTTGCAAGATTTGTATTATGTGTACATGCATCCATGACACTAATATGTTCAAGTGGCTCAATGTATTCCTCTGTTCTTGTAGTTTGGGCGCTGGGAACTCAATTGTGTATGTCCCGATTTGTAACGATCTTCACCCCACAACTATCTCGATCAATACTATGTTAGTATTATGTGCTTTCTCTACCATACTTGTGCCCAATTTTCCACTCTCTCTATGATCTGGTGTTATTCTGGTTGCTGCCAAGGGCCACTATAATGTTACCAACTGATCTTGAACCTTTTGGTGCTTCTATGCTTATTTCTTCATTTCTTCCTTAATGGATTCGTTTGTGGTGTCCCGTACTTGGTAAAATATTTGGTCCATATCATCATTGGTCAGAGTATAGAATGGGGGTATCTTGTGTGCTTTGGTCTTCTTGCACACACCTCCTGCTCGCTCCTTCCCCTTATCTTTTTGTTTTACTTTTGTTGTGGGATTAGGGACTGCGCTTCTCTTTCTGATGGTCTAGTCATGCTTCCTGCGCCTTTGTTTTGGTCATTCCCTTGCCCCTCATCTAGTTCTTCTTCACCTCTGCCATGTTCTTCTTCCTCTTCTGGGTGGCCCATTTTTTCTTCTAGAGTTTTCCACCCACATTCCCAATCATTCGCGATTAGGAATAAATCTTTTGTTTTCAACCTGTAGTTGGTAGGTAGCCACTGGTATGCAGGGTCCTTTTTCACTTGTATGTACATATGGTGCATCCCCGCTTTAAATAGTGAAATATCCTGGTAGGTTTATACTGTCTCAGCTGTGATGCACAGTGTATGTTCAATTATATATACATGATTGAATCAAAGTATACATAAAATTTAACATTATTGTTGGCTTGTCTCCTTTTTTGGGGAATATACCATAAGTTGGCATACCGTGCAACCATATTACCTCTTCCATTTTTTCTCATGTGTTGGTAATAACTCGATTCTTGCCATCCTACCAGCGCAATCAAAATTAGAAGTCAAGAATAATGAAACTCTATAATTTTTCTCGGGCCTCTATATGGTCTGTCAAAAATTGATTCACCAAGAATGTGGCCTAGTTCATTTGGAATCCTTTTGAGATTTTTTTACGGCTGTGATTACTACAACTGGTACTTTGTCCTTATGATACTTATGCAACAATTTGTATGACAACACCTACATTGTGAACCGAAGATCATCATCATTGATGTTTGCGACTTCCAATCCTCTTTTCTCCCTAAAGGTGTGAAACTTCTCCTTCATGGCTTCTGATAGTGCTTTCTCCCCTTCTTTGTTGAACAAGGTGGCCAAATCCTGTCTTGCTTTTGGTAGCCCCATGATCCATGCAATCAATGCGGTATCAATTGACACAGGTGGGTCAAGACACAATGTTCCTCCATGGATGTATATGAGTAGTATATTAACATAATCATTGATTTATAAGATATGTTAATAGTGTGGAACCTCCAGTAGGTTCAATATCCCTGAATTCTCGAGTCTTTTTTCCCACATTGCATTTCCATAAATATCGCTCCTATGCCCTATATTCTCTTAGCACACAAGTAATTTTCCCTGGACAGCTTGAGAAACTTCTACTCGTTTGTGATATCATGATCTACAAATTTGAGGGCGACAACCTTGCCTAGCATGTCTCCTTCAACACTTATTCCAGGTGGGACTAGTGATGTTTCTTAGGGGTATTTTTTGTCTCCTGGTACTTTAACTTGAGGCACATTGTCTTTCCTTAGTGGGATATACTCCCTATGAAATATTTCTTGTGAATCTGAAGCTCCAGGTGTTTCCTCAACCATTGGTGGTCATTTCGATTGCTTTCGTGCTATTGTTGATGGAGCTCCAACTTTCAGTGGGGCCATTATTTTGTGTGGCAGGTTCCTTTACTTTATCTGTGCATGTTCTGGTGTGGCTATAGTCTTTGATTCACTCTGGTTCACTCTGGTTTTCTTTGGTTCACTCTCTCTTGCATGCAACTCTTAGTAACAACGATTCATGCTGAGCGACCTTCAAATGATTATGTTCCTCCTTTCCAACTGTTCATGTCTCTTCATGCCTTAACTAACTTCTCCAATCCTCTAACAGGGTTGATGAGTGGTTAAATGAATGTGACTTTATTTCCAAATCCATTGTGTGATTTTTTCCTTGTACTGCTAGTCTTTCATGATTTTCGATGGCTTTTACCATTTAATATTATATGATGCCTTTATGATCTCTCATTACCACTTTATAGCCATCATTTCCTTTCTTTAATGCCTTTTAATGGTCTTGTCAGTACCATAATGCACAATTGTTATTGCTTTCACATTTGTTTTCTTCACAGTCTTTTTCTTCTGTGTGTTATTTCCTTAATTGGCGTAGTTTCATTTCGATAGTGCAACAAACATCCTTTCTTCGCTATTTCTTATGCCTTTGTGTGCTGCAATATTTTTCTTTCTCTATATCTACTTTTTATTTGATTTTCTTCATTTTTCTACTTTTTACATGTTTTTATTTGTTTTACCTACCTACTATAGTACATTTACTATGATACATGTGTTCTGGTGCAACCCATATTACTATGCATACTATCGGTCGTGTTTATAGAGTTTCAACCGAATTCCATTCACCATTCCTCTAAGGACTTCCCCATTCAAGGTTACCAACTGTGTGACACCTATCTCTATCACATTCTTAATCACATATGGTCCTAACCAGTGCATTCTCAACTTTCTAGGATGCTGCATGAACTTGCTATCATAGATTAGTACCAAGTATCCTACTTGAAATTTTTTATTTTTAACGTGTCTATCATTCCATGCCTTCTCTCTGGATTTCTAAACTTGTTGATGGAAACTTGCGACAAACCGATCTTCCTCAAGTTATACCAACTGTTACAATCACTCCTATATTGCTCCAGAGTCTGAAAGATCAATGATCATTGTAATTCATAGGCTAGGTAGATAAAAATCCATTGGCATCACTGCTTCTTTCCCATAGACTAATATGAAATGTGTATGCCCTGTCAACTTTTGTCTTATCGTCCTGTAAGCCCATAAAACTATAGGAAATCTTATGTCCAAATCGTCTCTCCCTAAGTTGCATATCTTTGTCAAATAATTCTCCATGATTTTATTGAAAGATTCCATTGTCCCATTCGCCTAAGGATGATACAGGGTACTCTTATGATGGTGGATTTGAAACTCCTCGGTCAATGCTGCAATTGTTTTATTTAGAATTGTATTCCTTGATCACTGAGTAATATACGTGGACATCCAAATTGTGTGACTACATTCTCAAATATAAATCACACAATAGTCTCTGTGGTGCAGTCTAGTACTGATGTTGCTTCGGTCTCCCACGAAAATCATAGATTGGTGTTGGCTCTGCAACACACAAACTCTAGAGCTCTGCTACAGAGAGTATTTTGATGCACGCTCTGGCACCAGAGTTCTACCGCTAAAGACCAAACTTGGAAGGTGAAGACCTCACGAGGTCACTGCGCACCCAAGATGAGTTCGGAAGAGGGGGGGAAACCCCCCTCGTACAATGACATCATTGCCAATGACAGGAAAGGACTCCATGCTAAATGACCTGCCTTAGAGCCATCGACGCACCTGCGGGATCAAATTTTCATCCAAGAACAAGGGCTCGGAAAAGAAATGGATGTAGAACCCAGTATGTCTCATACAAAAGCTTCCAGAGGATGGGAACCATGAAAGTGTGTACCGTAAATGAACAAAAACCCTCACTATTACATCAAATCAACATGGGTAGGGGAGCACACTCAGTTTATGATGGATCATTCTCTGATTGGAAAATTTTTAGGTGTCTGACTGACCGAATGCGATCTCACACGCTGGATCAAGGACTGGTGGAACCCTAAAGGAGACTATGAAGTACAACTTAGTTCCAAGGGTTTCTTCACAATAATCCTGTACAACCTCGAATACAAGGATATAATCTTCGACAATGGACCGTACTTCTATAACTTGGTAGGACTGTTTCTGTGATTTTGGATAGATAGATTCATCCTAGAGAAGGAGGACTTTACTAGAGCATCAATATGGATTCATCTGTACTCATTGCCCCAGGAATTTTGGCTGGAAGAAATACTCATGGGAATCAGAAACATAGTGGGGCGATACGTAAAAGCTTCGGAGGATATAAAGATGAGAAAGTACACCTCATATGCCTGCATTTGCATCTATATGGACATCTCAAAGGCCCTGCCAGGATCTATCACACTAGAATATCAGGACGACGACTGGAACCAAACAATTGATTATGAACACATCCCCTTTCACTGCAGGAACTGCCATGAGCACGACCACCTCTTCAGAGACTACCCTCTGAATGCTACAAGCACCAAGGCCAGTGAAGGAAAGAAAAAGGACGGCTTCACCAATGTCACAAGTAGGCGGAAAAATTCACCAAGGAAATAGAACCAGAGTATGACTCCAAAGCTCCCAACCAAAAAGTCATATGAAGTTTTGAATCAACTACCAGAAGAGGAGGAAATACAGAACCCCCACCAAGCAAAATCACAGGCGAAAGGAAAAATCCCCGAGGAACCAAACATAACCCAATCAAAATAAGCAACCCAAGAAGCAAAAACATGTACAGATGGAGATACCACCATGCAGATGGATGAAACAGATCTGGTGGACATAGATATGGAAAAGCTGGAGGAAGCTCTCAACCAAAAAGACGTGCAACATATCCCGGTGGATCAACTCCGCAAAGTTCACAAAGTGTTCATCAACTCCACAACAGGATCTACAGCCAGAATGGGTATTACAGCTGATCCAGGAAGATAACCCAAGAGAGAAACCAAGGAAAACAAAATAAGGGGATGAAAAACAACCCATTAGCTTATCAAAGAAGCAAGAAACTTGATGATAAACTCAGGCCAGATACATAGGTTATCGGAGGGATACCTCCACCCCCCTCCGCCTTCCTCATGATGAAGACAATTACTTGGAATATCAAAGGGCTTAATGGTATATCCAAGTAGAGGATCCTCCGAGACTATATTAAAGCTGAAAACCCAGATGTCCTACTCCTGCAAGAAACTAAATGTGTCGGGCAGGAAGCTGAAAATATCTTCCGATGAAGCTGGAGAGGTTGCGATTTCCTCCATCAAGATTCAGTGGGAGCCTCTGGAGGATTAGCCATTCTCTGGAATCCACACACCGTCACTCTGCAACAACCCTTCTCCACGACAACCACATTAACGACTTACTTTACGGTAACAGGATCTACTAAAGAAGAGCCATCACTAATGTCTATGGTTCGCATACCGCCCAAGAAAAGGAGAGCTTCATACAAAAACTACAAAATGTCAAAACCCTATTACATATGCCCAACTGGGTCATTGGCAGCGACTTAAATATGATCTTGACGCTGGAAGAGAAAACTGGAGGAACCAAATGGATGGAGCATGATAGCGGTAAGTTCAAAACCCTAATAGAGCAGTTAAATTTGGTTGACATGGAAACCTGAAATGGAATTTTTACCTGGTCCAATCGAAGAACAAGACACTGGCATGTAGCCTACATATTAGACCGCTTTCTGGTAGTTGAATCCCTTCTTGAGGGCGATCCGGCAATGGAGGCAAATATAATGCCAAAATCAGGATCAGACCACTGACCTATTGTCTTCTGTTTGGACCCTAGCATCATCCCCAGACCCAAACACTTCTGCTTTGAAAATTTTTGGCTCTCTCACCCAAACTTCCACCAGCTGATTCACACTTGGTGGGCCCAGGTTGAAGTAGATCATGGAAATCACATGTATAAATTCCAGCAACGCCTCAAGAACTTCAAACAACAACTGAAGAGCTGGAACAAATCCACTTTTGGAAATATTTTTCAAAGGTAGAGAGAAATCGAGCGCAAACTCGAATACCTTCAATGAACCTTCATCTTAGGAAGAAGAACTCCAGACCTAGTGAAGGAAGAAGAGAAACTCCAAGCAGAAATGGAGGTACATAGAGAGTAAGAAGAAATCCTTTGGCAACAAAAATCTAGAGTTCAATGGCTTAAAGAGGGGGAGCGAAATACAAAATTATTTCACAGAGCAATGAATCATCGAAGATACATCAATTGCATTACTCAATTGGAGGATGCTCAAGGCATCCCCATAAGAGATCACTACCAAATAGCGGAGGAACTCAACTCTTATTACAAAGATCTTCTTACGGAGACCAATGCGAATAGGGAAGAAGCAATCCAAAAAATAACCAAGCACATACCCTCACTAGTTACCCTTGAGAAGAACAGAGCACTTCTAAGGCACATCACTTAGGCTGAAGTGGACCTAGCAGTAAATAAAATGCCCCTAGGAAAAGCACCAGGTCCGGATGGCTTCACCACAGACTTTTTCCATCACTGTTGGGACATGATTAAGGAAGAGGTATGGCTGGCAGTCGAAGAATCAAGAACTTATGGCCAAGTACTCTCTACACTCATTAAAACTTTCATCACTCTCATCCCCAAGGAGGAGAGAGTCACTCACCCTAGGCAGTTCAAACCAATCTCTCTCTACAATGTCATCTACAAAATAATCACAAAGGTCATTGCTACTCACCTTAAACCACTCCTACCTTTCATTATCTCCAAAGAGCAAGTTGGCTATGTGGAAGGGCGGAAAATAATGGACAATGTCATTTTGGCCAATGAAGTGATCCACTCCTTGAAAGCGAGAAAAACACCATGTATGCTTATTAAATTCGATCTCTCAAAATATTTTGATAGATTAAGCTGGAAATACTTGCGTTCCATGCTAGAGTCCTTTGGTTTTGATAAAATCTGGGTCAACTGGGTTCTCAAGCTCACCTCCTCATCCTTTTTCTCCATCCTAGTTAATGGGACACCCTCCCAGCCCTTCCAATCTACCAGGGGAATCAAACAAGGCGATCCTCTCTCCCCCTTCCTCTTTGTCCTCATGGCAGAAGGGCTAGGTCGCTACATTAAAGCAATTGTTCTGGAAGGATCCCTCAAAGGGCTGCCCCTCCATAACCTCCATTCGGTTCCCTTGCACAGCCATTTTTTTGATGACACCCTACTCATGAACACCCCTACCGCCCGCGAAGCCACAAAGCTTAACTCAATTCTCTCTGACTTCACGGAAGCCTCAGGCATGGTTTTAAACCTAGAAAAATCAAAAATCTACTTTTTCAACACACTGGTCATGGTACAGAACCATCTCTCAAGGCTTCTAGGCATTTCCAAAATCTCTCTTCCTTCCATTTACCTAGGTATACCCCTCATAGGGGAGCCAGCATGGTCCATTTCATGGGACAACCTGCTTCTGTCTATCGCCAACAGGCTAAATAATTGGACCTTTAGACCTCTTAATATTACTTCCAGACTGGTACTCCTCAAGTCAGTCCTGCAAGCACTGCCCACCTACCTCTTCACTGCTCTGGCAGCGCCTATTTCGGTTATCTGGGAAATCAGGAGCCTCCAAAAAAATTTCCTGTGGCACGGACACCAAGCCAATAAAAAATGGGTACTCGTTGGCTGGGATAAACTCTGTAAATCCAAAAATTTTGGAGGGTTGGGACTTTGTGACCCGGGAAAGCTTAATCAGGTCATGGGAGCCAAAATGTGGTGGAGATGGTTACAACATCCAACATAACTCTGGGTGCAAATTTGGAAACAAGAGTATGCCCCGAACACTCAAAAAGACCAATTAATTAGATTCAACAACCATATCCAGGGATCCAATGTATGGAATACTGCCTGGCAAAATCGCCCTCTCATCCAGAAGCATGCTTTCTGGGAAGTTAGAAACAGATAAAGTGCACTCTTTTGGCAGGACTCATGGCAACAACTACCCCCCCTCAGTGACTTGGAAGGTCTCAAACCTCTCAAACAAAGGCTACATCTGAATATCTTCAGTAAAGTTAAAGACCTCTAGAATCCAACCCACATGACCCAACCCTGGAGACAATGGAAAACAAAGAGAACAAAATTACATCTCACAGATGATATTGATCTCCAACCCTGGAATGAATGTGCAGTGCATAGGAAAATACCAATTAAAGAGGGACCGAACATCCTTCGATGGGGTCACTCTACGACAAGAATTTTCTCTGTTAGTGAAGCATACTACCTACAGGGAAACTACCAAAACCAAAGCCCATAAATAATCTGGAGTAAAATCTGGCAAAGCATACTATGGCCCAAAGTCTCCATTTTCCTTTGGCTCACATCTCAAAATCACATACTCACGTTGAACAATCTTTTAAAGAGAGGCTTTATAGGTCCCTCCAGATTCACCCTCTGTCAACAAAGAGAGGAAACCATGGAACATCTCCTCAACAACTTCCACTACAGTCAACAAATCTGGGATTGGGGGGGCCAAGCGATGAAACGCTCCAACAGAAATAGAGGAAGCATCAGGGAGATGATTGCTAACTGGGAGACGATCTCCTTCAAGAAACCAATCCTCCAACGCATCTGGCAGCTTCTCCCAGGATTCACCTTATGGGCAATCTGGAAAGAAAGAAACAAATGAATCTTTGACTCAAAAACCTCCCTTCCTGCTATTACATGGGAGCGGGTCAAGAAGTTAACTTGAGAAACAGTCCATAGCAAACCGTGGCACCACGAAGACCTGCAATGCGTGCTTGAGGAGGAAAACATTCTTAGAAGCTGGGATATGAAAATTTGCATACACACTCAGGTGAAGGCTAAAGGCAGAAGATCTAACAGCCCCACAATATTGACCCCACCTCCTTCAGGCTTCATCAAGCTAAACTTCGATGGTGCCTCCAGGGGAAACCCCAGATTGACAGGATTCGGCTCAGTCCTTTGGAACCACATTGGCAGGATCATTCATCTGGTGGTCGGCTTCTTAGGTGAGAATACAAACAATGTTGCGGAGCTTATAAGCCTTGTTCGGGGTCTCCAACTTGCTACCCAAAATCATTACCATCAAGTTATAGTAGAGGTAGACTCTCAAATCATCATCCATCTCATCTCCAAAATCCTGCATGGAGAACATCCTAGGCGGATCTCCCCCAGCTGGGGACTCTCAGGCCTTCTGGAAGATTTTGGAGATCTCATCCACCCCATTCTCACCATAATCCCTTCTCATGTGAAAAGAGAAGCAAACAAAGTAGCGGATCACCTAGCGAATACGGGAGTTGATACCAGGTTAGAACTCATCCATTGGTAAGCCGATCTCTCTGATGATATAGATCTCTCCAGGTGTTGTAGATACCTGGTGAATAGAGACTCCTTAGCCCCGGATGGGGTGACACGCAGAGTATCTCTACCACTTGGCTTAGCATTAAGCCATAGCTTAAATGTTGTAGGCCACTCCCCATCCCTTCAACAATAAAGATGGTAGCAGGCCATTACAACAGCTCTACGGAGGTGGGACTTCTTCCTCGTACGAATACACTAGCACCACCAGCATTCAATATGACAGAGTTAAGATTTAAGAAGGGGTCGTCCCATGAACATTTGCAGGTAAGGAATTCTAGACAGAGCTGGCTCATTTTTGTCTTGGACCTCCTAGTTGGTTGGGAGCTCTAGTGTAGTCTTCGTTGTATCTCGCCGACTCCGAAGGTGCTCTCCATTCACCCCTCATTCGTAATGACAAGGGAGCGAGGCAAGCCTCACCGAGGCTTGGCTTGGTACACCCACAAAGCGCAGTGACAGAGAAGACAGAATTTTGAGCACGCACTCTTGAAGGTGACTTCTATCCTCCGACAGAGAGCTAGAGCAGACTGCATGGCACTCCATGCCATTATAGTTGAGCCTACGACATAGCAAAGTGCGCATACCCATGCAATTGAGCCTGAACCACAAGCTGGAAGATGTCTGAAAGGAGTGTCTGAAGAAGAGTTCCCAATCTGCTACGTCGAAGAAATACCATGCCTGGAGGATATTGTGACCACCTCGGAACCTCAAGCCACTGAGCCTGAAGCACAGGCTGGAAGCGGTCCAAAGGGAAATCCTGCAGAAGAGTTCCCAATTTTTTATGTAGAAGAAATATCGTGCCTGGACGATAGTGTGACCATCCTGGAACATCAAGAAACCTACCAGGCTGAGAAGGTAATGAACGATGATGAGGTATGGAACAGCGCTGGCGCAAAATGCCTTCACGCAGAACATCTTGCTCTCGTTTTCGAACTTCGAGGCCACATGGCAGACCAAGACCACAGAGCCCTCCTCATGGGATAGTGCTTGGACCTACTCCTTGATGCTTACTCCAATGCTCCATCAAAGAAAAAATGTCCAACATGTGTGCAGATGTTTGTCATTCCGGCCAAATCCACGCGTCAGGAGGACAAGGGCGACAGGTCACCGGGTAGTTGAGTTTTTTATTTTCTAAAGTCTGGTTTTACTTCATGCTGTTGTTCAATGTTAAGAGAATCAATAGCCATTTGTCCTGGTTTCCTTTGGGCAGGACAGATGGAAAAACTCTATTTTAGCCTATCTTCCTAGACATATTTTGCCCCAAACATGGCTGGTTTTCGGTAAAACGATAGCCTATTTGGTGGAACAGTACGATAATATCTTTGTATATTTTTGTCTTTGTTTTTCTCTCAACTTAATATAGCAGACAATACCCCCTTTTTTACTTAGAAAAAAAAAAGTACGGATGTTGCTTCTACCCATCGTTTCAAATACTCCATTATGGTGACTATGTACCTTGCTCCTGATCTTTGTTCTTGTGGGTTAATTGGACCCACAAATTCTATGGCCCATTTATCAAATTCTTTCAATGTAACCTATGGATTTAAAGGAATTTCATTCCTCCTAGATGGCTTTCCCACTCTTTGACATATATCGCATGACTGAAAGTATTCCTTAGCATATTTGTGAAGTGTGGGCCACCAAATCCCTGTGCACAAAATCTTTTGCATAGTCTCTTTTCCTACGAAATGTCCTCCCGCAATCCCTTCGTGTGCTTCTGTGATTATCATATGCCTTTCATGTTCTAACATAGATCATCTCAATATTCCATTTGCACCCAACTTATACAAATTTCCTACAATGAGCTAATATTCTAATGCTTTAACTACCAATTGTTTCTTCTGCGCAACGGTCATGTCTGATGGGGCCATTACTGTACTTAAAAACTACATGATGGCCACAAAGTAATAATCCACCATTTTAACTACAAATATTTGTGCATTTGGTAAGATATCATCTAGATTCCCTGCATCTTCTCTTGATAGGATGCACAATAAATGATTTGGTCCTGCATTCAATTTCCCTGGTTTCACCACAACCTCAAAAACATATTCATGAAAAAAAAATAACCATCTTCATATTCTCCCCCCAAACACTAGCTTGTTCACTAAATATCTTAATTCAAAATGGTATGTGTACATCTTAAAGTGAGACCCCAATAAATAATGTATGAACTTCTACAACACATATACCATTGCTAATCCTTCACATTTTGTGGTGGTGTGATTCTTCTCCACTATGGACAACTTCCTACTTGCAAAAGCAATTGGGTTATGTATGTTTCCCTCCCCTAGTTGAGATAGTACTACACCCAATGCTATGGATGATGCATCTACATGAATGTGGAATTCCTTGTTCCAATTGAGAAATATCAAAATTGTCGTAGTCACTAGTTTTTTTTTTAATGTGTCCAAACCCTTCTGATAGTACTCATTCCATTGAAACTTCACTTCCTTCTTCAACAACTTTTCCATCAATGTTGTGATCTGCGCATATCCTTTGATAAAATTCCTATAATATCTTGTATGACCCAGAGTTTTCCTCAGCTATCTAAATGATGTAGTTGGTTCTAAATACATAATCACTACAATCTTGGATGGATCCACTAGTAATCCTTGTTTGCAGACTACATGGCCCAATAAAATTCCAAACAGTGCGCAAAAAATACACTTCTCTAAATTCATCGAGATATGACATTGTCTACACCTATCCAACATTAGCCTGAGTACTTCTAGGTGATCCTTTAATAGATTGAAAACAATCCAATTGTTGGTTATCTCTCTTACTTACTCTTCTATTATGTTTGAGTTTATTGACCTAGGGTTCATGTCTATTCGAGTTTCCAACAAAGCCTCTAAAACTATTGGCCCTCTTGGTAAACTAGAAGGCAACACAACACACAAAATGCGCTATGCAGTCTCACTCGAGATAGATTTAATGGGTGGTTGTAATACTCAGGTGTTTACAACCTAGGATCGAGTGTGAGACAGATAACTATATATTGAGCCATTATTATAACTTGTAACCACAATATACTGTCATTTGGAAATAAACAGGGAATATAACAACTCATTCATTTAAGCATAACAATACTACTGAAGAAAATAAAGATATGCATGCATTCATCACATAAAACAGATGTTATCGTGGTTCATCCCCTCCCGGGATACATCCACAAAGATTTGTCTCTCATCTCTTTTATTATAGTACTTCCATATCTACGGCGCCACGCACTTTACAATCCTTCACAGTTGGGTAAGATCTATATGAGGTAGACTAGATCGCACCAGGCTCCTCAGCCTATGATCTAACCCTCAAGATCTACCTTCCTTCGTCTTCTCTAGCTCAACAACTTATACAAAATAGATCATACAACAAAATATTACATATCGCTCACCATAATACTTCTAAAATAACAACTGATCTCTATCGTATATCAAACTCTAAACCCACTATGATACCTAAGTATCGATATTTATATGTTTCTGGATCTTCAGCCATTACAGTACATTGCAAAAACCCTAACCCTAACTTCGTTAGGTCTTCCCTACATGTGTGCATGTTGTTCTTCCTTCCAGCTGTTGCTTTCCTCATGCATGCTTTCTTTCCCAAAATCACCTTTCTTTTCCACTTTGACTTGCTTCCAACAGGCCCCCAACATTGACATGCGGCTCATTTCGATCCACCTAACACAATTCTTCAATATCTATGGTGACCTCCTGGAACTTCTCTTTGAGCTCTGCTGCCTGCACAATCTTCTCCTTGAGTGTGTCCACTACCTGGACTTCAATTTTGTCCTTGATCAATTGTGCGCACTCTGCCTGGGTCTATGCTATATATGTCTTGACTTCCTCTGCCTGTTCCAGGACTTCTGCAACCCACTCTTGGAATGGTTCCATTTAATCATGATGCTCCTTTTTCTCTGTTTGCACAATGGTGAGTTTTGCCTCCAGCTTCTTCATGTCCCGCATCCCTTTGATGCGCTCCGTTATGGAAATTGTATTCTTCCTCTGCTTAAGGTCCTAGATAGTTGTGCTTATCCTTTATTTCTCCTTGTCCCACTTTTGGACTTTCTGATCCTCCTCTAGTTTTGTCCAAAGTTGTGTTGCATTCTCGAACAAGTCAGTTGTTGTGCTAACTTGTCGCTCTATCTCTTGTAGCTG
Source organism: Picea engelmannii (assembly GCA_009831015.1). Taxonomy (NCBI): domain Eukaryota; kingdom Viridiplantae; phylum Streptophyta; class Pinopsida; order Pinales; family Pinaceae; genus Picea; species Picea engelmannii. Next base: position 635,523 of record ML795007.1, on the reverse strand, counting down.
CTCTATTGCTTCCTTATTCCTTTTCTCCTTCACTGCTGGTGGAGTAGTGGGTGTGAGATGCTCTCGAAGATTCTCGATCTCCTTCTGATATTGATCAATTTCCTGTGTAGTCTGATCAATCTTTTCTTTTGTTGTGATTTCCTCTGTCTGCAGGGTCTTCAAAATCCTCTCATATGTTCCTGCCAATTTTTGCTCCAATCCATTCCTACGCTGCTTTTCCTCTAGGGTCTCAAACTTAGCCTATTCACATAATATTTCCAATGTGTCCCGCTTTTCTGTTGCATGCTGCAACTCGGCTAAGTTTTAACGTGCTCGAGAATGTACCTCATGGTTCACGCTGACCTACAACTTGTGTAGAGCCCTGGATGGTATCCGTGGAAATACCAGTTGGATTTGGCTTAAGTCTTTGACGGATGTCTGCCACACAATCTTGTCCATGCACAACATACTGGGTGAAATGTGAAATGTTGCGTTCGGTTGGAGTATCGTATGGACTGGATCTCATTATTTTTCTTCCACTCTTTCCTCTGTCTGTGGTGCTGATGAATCTATTCCCCTGCTTCTACCTGTTGTCTACACTTCCCTGATTTGCTTGAGGAACTGCTGCATGTCTTCCATCTCCTCTTGAATCATGTCTCTGTGGCGCTCAACATTGTCAAAATCCTTAGCTATAGAATCCTGGACCATTTGGGCTATCATTTCCCCATCGTCGTCCGTGATTGTATACTCTTGAGGTGTTATTTGTGCCTTTGTTTTCTTGCACGCGCCTCTTGTCTTCAAGGCTGGCCTCTTATTTCCCCCCAGTTCCTATGAGGTTGGATTTGGTACATTCCCTTGCGCGGCCTTAGCCTGTTTTTTCTACACTTGAGCCGACTGCGTAGTCTTCTTTTTCCCTTCTGGGTCCGTGTCTTAGATGCCCCTTCGTGTGTCTGGTTTGTCTTTGAAGCACTTGGATTTATTCAGGTTGTGTTTCTCCCTGCCCTGCCTCTTCTTTAGTTGTCCTTTTCAACAATTATTGGGTAAGGACTGGAATATTCCACTCGTCCTCCTAGTCTTTGATCGCCATGTCAATGCTGCTCTCTATGATACAGTAGCACATCTATAGCCACTGCTTATTGGGATCCTTCCACACCTGTATCCACATTGTCTGTCATGTGGCCTTGAAGTTGGCGATGTCCCTAAACCGCGCGACAACCTATGGTGTGATCATCCACATGTTGGATATGGATTCCTGCAGGTCCCGTAGGTATCCTTCAAATATGGACCCATTCATCCTTTTGTGCCTAGCATCGGACATATCTCTCAACAATAAGTATCTTTCTCCCTGGTTTAGTTTGGGTCTGGTACTAAAAGTTACATACCTTGGTTCTCTCCAGCCCATAAAGGTTATTAGCATGATTAACCATGAATATTGAAACTTTGTTCTTAGATCCTGTGCATCTTTACAGTCATCCAGAAAAAAGTTCAAGAGATAAGGTGGCCAACTCACGGAGGTTCCTTTGGCGCATTGAGTTGCAACTGCGACAACTCCAGCTAGAACTTCCTCCCTGCGAAATTCTCTTAGCATCTTATAGGATAAGATTTTTGCGCCCATATGTGTTGCGACATTGTTGATCCTCTTGATAATGATCCCTAGTGTTCCCCTGTTGGTGCCATACTTCTTCTTCATCTCTTCCTCTAATTCTTTCTCCCTGAATTTTTTGTCCAAAACCTACGTAGGATCCATGCCCCAGGATGGTAACCTTTTCATGTTCACAATAATCTCTATGTCTATCGAGATGAGCTTTTCCAACCATATGTCACCACCATGCTTGAATGCTAACAACTGTTTGATGCATGCACTTTCATACTAACCTCTGCTAAAATGTGGTAGGTCCAACATGTTAAGGTCCTAACCCGCACATGGGTAGATTAATGTATTCGGATGTAATAAAGGTCAATATTAATAATACCTTTCAATAAAAGAGAATTAGGTGGATGTAAGAAGACCTAATAGAAGCTTTCGCTTCTAGAAGGATCTTCCTCTAGATGCTTCTTTTTAGTATAAATAGGAGTCGAGGGTATGAGAACCCTAGCTTGGATATTATTGTAAC
>ML795007.1:616392-628011 GCA_009831015.1 Picea engelmannii | reverse complement strand
CGAAGAGGCCTGTGAACATTGCTATCTGAATCAAGTGCTATTTCTGTTCAAGTGCTATTTCTGTTGCTATTTCGTATATCATTTCTGTGTATTGTGAAGATTATGTTGGATATTATACTGTTATTCTGTTATTTCTAGCATTTCGTTCCTGTTCTGCATATTTTATATATCTGGTATCTTGCACAACATACCTAAAATCCTTGTTTTCTCCAACCTTGTTGCCCATCGGAGTGGCTGATGAATTGGTTCCCAAATCGGATTTGTGCCCACAGTCTCCAAGTACACTCTCTTTGCAAATTCGGGAAACTTGTATAGGTCTGCCACATCGTGGTATGAGTATTTGATCTTGTCAATCAGCCCTAGAAAGCCTGCTTCCATGCATACCCCATCTGGTATATGTAGTAGAATGAGGGATATGATAGGTTTCTTGCAAGGTGACCTAGGTACTTGTTGCTTGTCTTTCTTCGGTGGTGGTGTCATGATCGAGGTTCCATAGGCTCCCGATTGTTCTTTGGAATACCACTTTGGCCAACCTGTGACGTCCTCTATTGTTCCTTTTGGTGGGTGGTCTGAGATAGTGGTTTGAGACTCGTCTGGCTCAACTGTTGCTTCTAGATTCATCGTCGTTCCATTGAATCTCAGAGTTGCTTCGGTGTTCTTTGGTTGCACCTCCTTCAAGGTTTTTGCATCCTAGTTTTGTTGTTCATGTACCTCTATTGGTATATCTATATTCGTTCCCTCCGGTGCTAGATGTTGGGTTTCTTCCAATATAGGTCTGGGGTTCACCGGTGTTGTGTCTAGAGATGGGATTTCGTCGACATTGACGATCTCCGGTGGTTGTTGTTCAAATTCTTCCAAATGTACTCATGACCTGGTTTTAACTCTGATTGGTCTGGCACTCTGGCTTGCTTTTGCTTGCTTTGGTGGTTCCATTGTGGTGAATGTCGAACGATTTCTGAATTTGAATGGTCTCTGTGACCTCTGTGGACTTGGATCTATGCTCCTTAACCTCTATCTCTCTCTATATGTTCTCCTTTCGCAAATGGACTCTTTTCTCCTGCATTCATGTGTTGTATGGGCTTCACATGAATCTTGTTGAAGACGCTTCCTTAATTATGGGTTCAATTGACCTCTGGCTCTTTCGTACTTGCCATTACTCTACCTTGCCGACTCCAGTTGGTGCGATTAGTGTGGTGTCCCATCGGTCCTTTCTGTCATTCAATTTCTCTTAACGTCGTCTTGTCATACTTCTTTTGTCGTCTTTTAGTTTCCCTCTTGTTTTCGTCGTGACCTATCCGTTGTCCTTCTCCTCGCTGAGTTTGTGTTCCTAAGTATGCATGTCCTTTATTTCTTCGATGCACTGTGCCTCTGTTGGTATTGTTTAATATCCTGTTTTTTTTTTTTTAGTGCGCGATGGGTGGTCGACTATCCTTATATAGCTTTAGTTGGTTCCCATTGATAATCCATCTGAGTTATGTGCTGGATAAGTCTCTAAAATATACATCTCCTCCATCTATGACAACTTTTACTTCATACGGTCCCAGCCAGTGCGTTCTTAGCTTTCCTAGGTGCTGAAACGATTTGTTGTCATACATCAATACTAGATCTCCTTCCTTGAAAGTTTTCTTTTTGATGTGTCTATCATGCCAAGATTTGTCCCTTGCTTTATGAACTTGTTGGTGGAACCCTGCTAATATATGGTCTTCCTCCATGGTCATTAATTGATTTAGTCACTCCTGTAATGCACCTTGTTCTGTCATATTTGTGATTGCTGCTACCCGCAAGCTTGGTACTAAAAATTCTAATGGCACCATTTCTTCTTGGCCATAAACCAATTTAAATGGCATGTACCCTATCAACGTTTTGCACGTAGTACCTCTAGAAACTGGTGGATGAATTCCTTAAATGCGACGATGATTACTCTAGAAAATATTGCTGGTGCATTCTTCAGTCCAAATGACATGATTGTGTATTGGTAGGATCCCCATTATGTCACAAACATGGTATTGTATCTGTCTTCCTGTGCTATATTGATCTAATGGTATCCTGAGAATCCATCAATGAATGAGTAACCTTCATGTCCACCTACGTTCTCTAACACTTCTTCCATGAAAGGTGTAGGGAATGGGTCATGTAGGCATGCATCGTTCAACTTCCTCAAGTCGACGAATATTCTTATTCCTCCTTGTTTTTTTTCCTGCACTACCATCAGGATTATCCATTCTGATTCTTCGACCGGTTCTATGATTCCGGCTTCGAGCATCCTGTCAATCTCAGATTTCAATTTATGCTTATATATTGGGTTCAATATATATGGTCATTGTCTGATCGGTCTCACTTCAGGTCTGAGTGGTATCTTGATTTCCCTTATCTCTTCAAATATACCCTTCATCTCTGTAAATTTTGTGGGAAACAAGTCATTGTACTCACGCAATAACTCTGTTATGCTTTCCACTATTTGCTCATCCTAGTAGTCTCCAATGCTGGCCATTTTGGGATGCTCGACTATCCCAATATTGACTTTATTTACCTTGATCGACATGGAAATGACTTTTGATTCTATAGGTGGACCTTCCACTTCTCTTTCTCCTTCTTCTTCTTCAATTTGAATGTCGCATGGGTCGTCTTCATCTGGTGCTTCCTCTTGCACATGGTAACATACAACACTTATATTACTATCTATTTGTTCCGCTGTTGTTCTTCTGTGATAAGTTATACTTCTGGTTCTTTGATGAATATCACTCCTATTATTTGTTTAAGAGGGGCATATATGTTGGGGTTCTCATTATCGAATTAGAAAGTGACTATAAAATTCTATTGCAATGTCGTCTAGGTCGCAGTTCGTTTGCGCAATTCCTGGTCTGTATACCAGTTCACTGATATGCCCTCTAGAGTTTGTATGAATTGATGAGGCCATTTCTCTGGGGGTGTCAATTTCCATAGTGTTATTCACTTCTCCAAGTGTTCCACTGGTGCCCCTTGTCCCTCATACTTTTGTTGCTTGTGGTTCTTCTATTCTGCACTGAACCTTATGTGCAGTAACCACTTACATTGGTACCAATATGTGATTTTCTCTTTGTGTTCACCCCACCATATTGCAGGTGTGGCCTTGAGTGCTATATAAAGTGCTAACAGTCTTTGGTTCTCTAAAATTTCGTCTTCATAATTTGCCAAGAATGTTTCCAAATCGTTTATTCTGTGGAAACTGGGTGGTTCCCTAACTTCTATGCCGACCCATCTTACTATGCAGTCTATTCTTTAGCATCTTCTCGTGGATACTTCGTGTATCCTTTGTTTCCAGTTATCTAAACCTATATCTGATTCTGTTGCACATGAAGTAATGCTCCACCAACTAAGTATACCATCTACATTTGGGTTTACGTAATCCTCATCGCGCGCAGTTGTTCAGTACAACTCACTGATTTCCTCTAAGTCTAGGAAAGTAGGTTCTACAAACCTCTCCCCTTCCGATGGATCTTTGTGCGATGACCTTGTATTCTCCTAACTGAAATGTCATCTTTCTGGTCTTCAAGTTGATTATGGGCTGGTTTTCAAATTCCTAATCTGGACCAAGCAACGCTGGGTAAGGTGTTGTGCCATCCACAATTTCAACGACTTCAAAATATGCTTGAGTGTTCACTCCATCTAGGTCTACTATTACTCCTTTCAGTCTACCAATTGGTAGGAATCTGTGTTGGTTTTCTAGTTTCAATTGAACAGGTGAATATCCTAATGTGGGATCTCCCATGCATTGCCATGTCTTCTTTGGTAACACATTAACTTTAGATCCTAGATCTAGTATGATATCTCCCATGTTGAAATCTCCGATGTTGGCGTTCAGTCTAAACTCCCTACTGGTTGTTCTTCTTGTATGTAGGTGATTGACTGTTTTTGGTTCTAGTTTTCCTTCCATCTCTATACTACATTTTTCAATTATGTTTTGCAATATTTTCATAGATGATGGATCACTTAATACCTTTACACATGATTGAAAAAATTCTTTGATTGTACTTACTTGTCCCATGGGTTGCATTTCTTTGGTATGATCCAATACTGGAGGCATCTCGTACTCCGATTTCTCCTTGTTTCTTTGTGTGGTTGAAGTTGACGCCATGTCTTCCTTCTGAAATTATTGTCTAGCTTCTTTAAATATTTCCTTCTCATTCTACGCATCGAATTGTTTCCTTGTTTTGGTGTTCTTCTTCACCCACTGGTTTTGTACTGTCTCTTGTCGAGTGACTTAGTTTCCTGTTTTAGTTCCTCCATGAGTGACGATGTTGATGTTCCTTCCCTCATCCCATGCTTCAACTAAAATCCACTGAACATTCTGGTTGTTCTGGTTCCTCTTTTCCTGGATCTTTACTAATAGTGTCGGACATTCCTCTGTATCATGGTCCGATGTGTGACAATACATACAAGTTGTTGGTGGAAGAGGACATTCTCTTGCATAATGTCCTCATTGTTGATAATTGTGACATACCACTGGTCCTCTACCCCATCCAAAGCCTCCTTTGGATCGTCCTCCACCTATGTATCCTGCTTGATCTCCTCTCGACGCATTATACTAAGGTGTCTGATTACACTGCACGGTATTGTACTGAGGTTGTGTTGTGTTGTATTGTGGTTGCACATTATTATATGGTTGCTGCGCAGTATTATATTGTTGTTGCACAATATTGTATGGACCTGGAACTTGATTAAACTATGGTGCAGCTTGCCCAGTCATCATTTCTTCCTGCACTCTATATGCATCCGATGTCCGTTCTCTCATCATCTCCATAGTTCTACGATATTTGTCATCATGGCCTACTGACTTGCAAAAGGTACAATATGAACTCTTTGGGACTATCTGGTATTTATACATCATTGTGTAGTGATAAGGATCGTGACCTGGTTTCTTACAGATTTTGCACCATAATCCTCCTGTTGGTAACGGATTTGGCATGCCTGTTTCCATATACTACGTGAATGATGGACATTCGTTCTTGTGGTGTCATTATTTTTTGCATGTAGTACATCAAACAGATTCGCGTTTGTCCTTACTCTTATTTTGGTTCATTTGAAACGTTAAATTCTTCAAATCCTCCTTCAATTCTTCGATAGCTAGGTATGTCTGTTCATACTAATTTTCTTCTAGTTGCAGGGCTACCTGTAGAGCCTCTGTATGCATCTGGAACTTCTATTGTCGCAATGCGTATTTTAAGTGTGGTAGTAGTGAATTGACGAACATGTACCTATGATGCATATCGGTCATGAGATACTTCAACTTTCCTTTTAAATGCTTGAATCATTGGTCAACTTCCCAAACAGATTCTCCAAGTTTTTGTCAGATTTCTATCATCTCATTCATGTATTGATCCTCTGATATTGGCTTCTGGAACTCATTTATCAGTAACTTCTTAATGTCTTTCAGTTTCCTTGTCATCCCAGGTGCACTGTCTAAAATCATGTACCAATCTACTGCGCGGTCTCTTAGCATAATAGCTAGTTGCGCAAGTTTGGTATCTTCATCAGTGTTTTGTTTTGCTTCCCAGATATTTTCATAAATGAACAAGTGTTTATCCGGGTCTTCTTATACTTCTCCTCGAAATTCTGGTAACCTGATGGTGGGATCGTGTCCTGCCAATCTGAATGTCGAACTACTACCTCCGCGTGGTGTAGATACTTGAATAGGGTTGCCTAAATTGGCTCCTCCAGTTGTTGTTCCTTGTGTAGATGTAATTCCTGTTGTCTGACTGCTTCTGAAATTCGGTTGTCTAAATGGTGGTGTTCTCTTTGGTGTATTAGTCACACATGGGTTTATGGGTTCCACACTAACATTAATATGGATAGGATTGATGCCTTATATTCCCATTCTTGGACCTCTCGTCTTCCTCTCATATGTTGCATGCATGATTTCCTCAATCTGCTCCATAGCCCGGATATCCTCTACCTTTTCCTCATCACTCGCCAAGCCTTCCCTCACGGCTACGACTATCTTCTTGGTATTCACCTTGTATTGGTAGGGTGCTCCGCTACATGTCTTTCCAGTTGTCTCCATGATCTGCTTGATCTGGTCATTGTCCATCATGATTGGGTCCAAGGGTTCCTCCTTCTTTCCCTTATTCTTTCCTCCTTCCATTTCTCCTCTTCTTGTCAGTTCTTCCCCCATTCCCCCATGCACGCAGGGAAGTTTAGGTGTCTGACTCCATTTTCAGTATGCCTTTGTTATATAGAAATATATTAATAGAAGTATACATCGATCAAATGTACCTTCCTTGAGGTCCACATAGAAACTCTTGCTCAGCTACACTGTACAAATTCATTGTATCGACTCCAAACTCAGTTATAAAACCTACCACAATACTGTCAAGCCGAAAGTCTACTGCGCGGGTGAATTTGTTGTTCACCTGCAGTAACTACTCAATCTGTACTAGGGTCCAATCTAACTGTCAAATCCAGTTCGTTGCATGGTTATCCTTCAAACTTAGTATCCACTCCTGCAATAAGTGTGGGAAATCACAGAAAAATACTTCATACAAATCGGTAAACACGTGTTTCTCCAGATATTTGCGGGGTGTTATTCTAGGGTTTTTGTTGTCTTTCTGTGCAAACTCTAGCTCTTTTGTCTTTAGCCAGCTTTTGATCTTTGATTTTGTGGGATTCGATGATCTCAACATCCCCTTCTAATGGCTCATTGATTTCTTCTTTTCCTTTACTCTTTTTTTTCTCAACCTATCTCATCTACTCAATCCTCTCTTGTTCCTACCAACGGAAACATAACCATTTGTTGGTTATCTCTCTTACTTACTCTTCTATTCTATTTGAGTTTATTAACCCAAGGTTCATGTCTATTCGGGTTTCCAGCAAAGCATCTAAAATTATCGACCCTCCTAGTAAACCAGAAGGCAACACAACACACAGAATGTGCTACACAGTCTCACCTGAGATAGATTTAATGGGTGGTTGTAATACTCAGGTTTTTACAGCCTAGGATCAAGTGCGAGACAAATAATTGTATATTGAGCCATTATTATAACTTGTAACCACAATATACTGTCATTTGAAAATAAACAAGGAATATAACAACTCATTCATTTAAGCATAACAATACTACTGAAGACAATAAAGATATGCATGAATTCATTACCAAACACATATGTTACCATGGTTCACCCCCTCCTGGGCTACGTCCACAAATATTTGGCTCACAACTCTTTTATTATAGTATTCCCGCATCTACAACACCACACGCTTTACAATCCTTCACAATTGGGTAAGATATATATTAGGTGGATAGATCGCACCAGACTCCTTAGCCTGTGATCTAACCCTCAATATCTACCTTCCTTCATCTTCTCTAGCTCAACAACTTATACAAAATAGATCATACAACAAAATATTACATATTTCTCACCATAATACTTCTACAATAACAACTGATCTCTATCGTATATCGAACTCTGAGCCCCCCTATGATACCTAAGTATGGATATTTATATGTTTTTGGCTCTTCATCCATTACAATACACTACAAAACCCCTAACCCTAATGTCGTTAGGTCTTCCCTGCATACACGCGTGTTGTTCTTCCTTCCAGCTGTCGCTTTCCTCGTGCATGCTTTCTTTCCCAAAATCCCCTTGCTTTTTCGATTTGGCCTGCTTCCAACACCAATCATCTAAGTACACTTCAAGGAACTTATGGATAAATATTAAATTCCTTGAATGCTACAACCATAACTCTTGAAAAAAATGCAGGGGAATTCTTTAGTCCAAAGGGAATTATTGTATACTAATAACTTCCCCATTCTTTCATGAAAGTAGTCTTGTACCGATCCTCCTATGCAATGCTTATCTGATGGTACCCTAAGAATCCTTATGTTAAAGAATAAGATTGTTTCCCTCCTACTTGCTCCAATACCTCATCTGTGAATGGTATTGGGAATGGTTCATGTAAGCATGCATCATTCAACTTCCACAGATCCACACAAATATTGATACCTCCTGTCTTCTTGTCTTGCATTACCATTGGTTTTATCCACTTTGATTCCACCATGGGTTCAATAATCCCTACGTCCAACATTTTGTATATTTCTACTTTAATCTTCTCTTTGCACTTCATATTTAACCTCAACCTTTGTCGCACTATCTTAGCACCTAGTTTCAGAGGAATATTCATCTCTCCTAAGTGCCCATCTATCCCCTTCATATCTAAAAAATATATTTGGGAATAGGTATTGATATTTGTGCAACAAGTGTACAATATTCTATACTGTATCATCACTCCAGTAATCCCCTATATGCGAAAACTTCGGATTCTCTATCATTCCCATGTTTACCTTCCACATATTTATTGGTTGTGTGTATGCGATGGATTCATGCTATGTCCCTTCTACTTCATGTTCCCCTTATTTTTTAGGTATTTGCATGTTCTTGGGGTCTTCTTCATCATATTGTTCTTTGGCAACATTGAAACACTCCAATAACTCATTAACAATCATAGCATCTCTGTGCACATCACATACTGGTACCACCTACATCAACCCTTCTTCTGAGAAGATATTCATTTGAATATCCTGTAGCGCTGCATGTATTGATGGGGATTCATATTCAAATGTAAATATGACCTTGAACCTATGAGTCAACTTGTCCCAGTTTGATGTCTCTATGTGCATTTCCAATTCTATATACTAGTTATTTGGAATTGTATCCAGTATATGCATAAATCTATGTATCCATTCTTCCATTGGTGTCATGTTCCATCTATCCCTACACTTTGTTGGAATTACTAAAGCAACTTAGAGGGGGGGGGGGTTGAATCAACTGTTTCTATGCTTAAACAATTTTAAGTCTATTAAAACATTGTTAATCTTTCTTCAAGTGATCATCAACAATATACAACATATGGACAGTAAAATCAAAGAGCATCAGTCACACATAAAGTATACACAGAGACAGATTTTCACGAGGAAACCCATAAAGGGAGAAAACCTCTTCTTCTTCGAAATGATAGGTAGTCTTCTAAGTTTTGTACATCATCGTTAATTGAGCACCAACTCAATGTGGGGCTACTACCTCTGTTTTACAAGCTACAACTTGTTTGAGAGCACCAACTCTCTGGTTTTTCTAGCACCCACTAGAAGGAAGCACCAACTCCCTATATGTTCCAGTACCAACTGGATGGAAGCACCAACTTCCAATTACACATGCTCCAACCTGCATAACAGAGAACACTTGTTCTCCCTCGCACCACCCTACCACCCTAGTTTCTCTGGCTACAACCATATGGAGGCTACAACTTCCTGTGTTCAAGATCCCACTTGAACCTCTAAGGAAAACAGTCCTCCAGAGCACCTCCCAACCTCCCTAGAATATGAATGGCTAAATAAACAGTCAACTTTACAGATAAATCATTTCTTACCTATCTTTCTTTGTTCTGTAAATCTGGTCTTCTACACACTATTCTACTGCTCTTCTCTTCCTCTGTCTGTTCAACGGGTATGATCTGCATCAATTTGTTCTCTCATTCTTCTCTTCTTTTGCTCTTTCTTTCATTCTGCTATGCTTCTGCTCTTTCTATCCTTCTGTTCTTCCTTTACTCTTTCACTGCACATATGCTCAATCTCCTCCCACGCATCCTATGTGCTTCTTTTCTTACAATTTCATTCTTTTTCACATGCCCAACAACCAACCAGACACAGTCTATTTCATCTTCTTTTATACACACGGACATGATGGTTCAACTTCCCAACTCCTTAGGCAAAAAGACGACAACTGTCTAAGCAACTGAAACGCTAACTGATTTGCAATCATGAGTCCGTTTTGCTAACAAATTCCAAACTCAGGAGTTAATCTGTGAGAAAGAACAGTAACCCTCCGATCACATTTAGGTTTTATCCACACCGTTGGATGACCTTTATTATTCTTGCCTTTTTAAATTGGGTTTCGACATTTCGACATTCCTGTGCCCAAGTGTCTCGACACTTCATGTCGCGATCTCTGAAACTACGAAATGGAGCTTATCTGGACTGACTCCTTCTCTTCCCGTGACCAAGGGCTATGACCATAGCCTTATGCATAAGACGCTTTCGCGATTTCTCATATCGAAAATTCATAATTCAAGTTGCTTTGTTTCTTTTGTCTCTCCATATTGTGATTCACAAAACTGTGACACGGAGTTGAACTAACGGTCCAGATATGAACTTGTTTCAATGGCTACGATTCGATCACGATATCACATATCGTGAAATCGGGATTCTTGTTGCATTTGTTTCTTTTCCTCTTGATATCGCGATTCGCAAAACTCCGACATGAGCTATAATCAATGGTCTAGATTCATTCTCAATTCAATGGCTGCGATTGAATCGCGATATCGCATATCGCGATTTTGACATTCTTGTTGCCTTGTTTTCTATTCCTCTTGATGTTGCAATCCTCGAAACTCCGATATGGAGTTACATCTACGGTCCAGATCCAAGCTTGATTTAACGGCTGTGATTGAATCGCCATGTTGCATATCGCGATTTCGACATTCTTGTTGTCAAGTGTTTTTGTCACTTCAAAGTTCCGATCCCCGATACTCCATGAAGAAAATCAACGGTACATATCACTTCTTAACTTAACGGTTGTGATTAAATCGCAAATTCGCATATCACGATTTCGGTGTTCCTGTTGTATTGTTTATTCGACATTTCCAAGACGCGATCCCCGAAACTCTGACATTGACTGGAATTAATGGTCCAGATCAAAGATTGATCTGACGGCTCAGATTTCATCGCAATTTTTCATATTACGATTACGCCCTCTTCTCCTTGCACTTTAAAGACTGTGCAGGTTCTCCTCGATCCAACGGTGGTCGGACCTTGAGCTCGGATATAATGGCTGAGATCTGTCTCCCTCTTCAACGATCATAGATTCTTCTTCTCAAGAGATTCTTCTCAAAATTTCGCTCACTCCCTGCCTTCGATCATTCGCATTCTTCTCAAAATTTCTCTCATTCGCTGCCTTCGATCATTCACTGCTTTCGATCATTCACCTCTCTGAATTTATCTTCTGTTTTCCTGTCGATTACAAACTTGTTTTCCTCATGTCATCTTCACTGTTGACATCAATGACAAGCATTCGATGTCTGTTAAAAATTTTCCAACAATCTCCCCCTTTGGCATTGATGGCAACACAAGCACCCACATGCATTCAGATCTTCTCTCCTGCTCTTTTCTCCCCCTTTGACATCAATGTCAAAGAAGAACCATTCTTCCCCTGATCTGTTATAAAACATACTCCCCCTGTCAACTATAAGCATCTTGGAAATACACCAGATATTCAATAAGTACTCCCCCTGACCAGGTGAACAGATTAGGCACAAGATATTATAACCCCCAACTTTTGACGAAGATATCCAAAAGGGGTTGTTGCTAATGGTTTAGTAAAGATATCAACAACCTGTTCCGTAGGAGGTATATAATTCAATTGAAAAATTCTGTTTGTAACTTGTTCTATGAGAAAATGGTACTTGATTGGAATATGCTTAGTCTTGGAATGAAGAACAGGATTCTTGGAGACACTAATGGCACTGGTGTTATCACAGTGAATTGGAATGGGATCAGTGTAATTTACCTGCAGATCTGCAAGAGTTTGTATC
>ML795007.1:587911-611372 GCA_009831015.1 Picea engelmannii | reverse complement strand
ACCCAAGGCCATTAAGTATGTTCTCATTCTAATCTTCCAGAAGGCAAAATTTGTTCCATCAAATAGAGGGGGCTTAGAGGCTGAAGTCCCTTCATGACTTGTCATGTTTAAGCTTATAGATCTACCTTTGAATAAAAGGAACCTGCTCTTATACCAATTGTTGGAATTACTAAAGCAACTGAGAGGGGGGGGTGGATCAGTTGTTTCTATGCTTAAACAATTTTAAGTCTATTAAAACATTGTTAATCTTTCTTCAAGTGATCATCAACAATATACATCATATGAACAGTAAAATCAAAGAGAATCAGTCACACATAAAGTATACACAGAGACATATTTTCACGAGGAAACCCATAAAGGGAGAAAACCTCTTCTTCTTCGAAACGATAGGCAGTATTCTAAGTTCTGTACATCATCGTTAATTTATCACCAACTCAATGTGAGGCTACTACCTCTATTTTACAATCTACAACTTGTTTGAGAGCACCAACTCTCTGGTTTTTCTAGCACCCACTAGAAGGAAGCACCAACTCCCTATATGTTCCAGCACCAATTGGATGGAAGCAACAACTTCCAATTACACAGGCTCCAACCTACATAAAAGAGAACACTTGTTCTCCCTTGCACCACCCTGCCACCCTGGTTTCTCTGGCTACAACCAGATGGAAGCTACAACTTCCTGTGTTCAAGCTCCCACTTGAACCTCTGAGGACAACAGTCCTCGAGAGCACCTCCCAACCTCCCTAGAATATGAATGGCTAAATAAACAATCAACTTTACAGATAAATCATTTCTTACCTATCTTTCTTTGTTCTGTAAATCTGGTCTTCTACACACTGTTCTGCTGCTCTTCTCTTCCTCTGTCTGTTCAACAGGTATGATCTGCATCAATTTGTTCTCTCATTCTGCTCTTATTTTGCTCTTTCTGTCATTCTGCTATGCTTCTTCTCTTTCTATCCTTCTATTCTGCCTTTACTCTTTCACTGCACATATGCTCAATCTCCTCCCACGCATCCTCTACGCTTCTTTTCTTACAATTTCATTCTTTTTCACATCCCCAACAACCAACCAGACACAGTTTGTTTCATCTTCTTTTATACACACAGACATGACGGTTCAACTTCCCAACTCCTTAGGCAAAAAGACAACAACTATCTAAGCAACTGAAACGCCAACTGAAACGCTAACTGATTTGCAATCATGAGTCTGTTTTTCTAACAGATTCCAAACTCAGGAGTTAATCTGTGAGAAAGAACAGTAACCCTCCGATCACATTCAGGTTTTATCCGCACCATTGGATGACCTTTATTATTCTTGCCTTTTTAAATCGGGTTTCGACATTTCGACATTCCTGTGCCCAAGTGTCTTGACACTTCATGTCACGATATCTGAAACTCCGAAATGGAGCTTATCTAGACTGACTCCTTCTCTTCCCGTGACCAAGGGTTGTGACCATAGCCTTATGCATAAGACGCTTTCGCGATTTTGCATATCGCAAATTCGTAATTCAAGTTGCTTTGTTTCTTTTGTCTCTCCATATTGTGATTCACAAAACTCCGACACGGAGTTGAACTAATGGTCCAAATATGAACTTGTTTCAACGGCTACGATTCGATCGCGATATCACATATTGCGAAATCAGGATTCTTGTTGCATTTGTTTCTTTTCCTCTTGATATCACGATTTGTGAAACTCCGACAGAAGCTATAATCAATGGTCTAGATTCATTCTCAATTCAATGGCTGCGATTGAATCGCGATATCGCATATCGCGATTTCGGCATTCTTGTTGCCTTGTTTTCTATTCCTCTTGATGTTGCGATCCCCAAAACTACGATATGGAGTTACATCTATGGTCCAGATCCAAGCTTGAATTAACGAATGTGATTGAATCGCCATATTGCATATCGCGATTTCGACATTCTTGTTGTCAAGTGTTTTTGTCACTTCAAAGTCCCGATCCCCGATACTCCATGAAGAAAATCAACGGTCCAGATCACTTCTTAACTTAACGGCTGCGATTAAATCGCGAATTCGCATATCACGATTTCGGGGTTCCTGTTGTATTGTTTATTTGACATTTCCAACACGTGAACCCTGAAACTCCGACATTGAATGGAATTAATGGTCCATATCAAAGCTTGATCTGACGGCTCAGATTTCATCGCGATATTTCATATTGCGATTACGCCCTCTTCTCCTTGCACTTTAAAGACCGTGCAGGTTCTCCTCGAACCAACGATGGTCGGACCCTACGCTCGGATCTGATGGCTGAGATCTGTCTCCCTCTTCAACGATCAAAGATTCTTCTTCTCAAGAGATTCTTCTCAAACTTTCGCTCATTCGCTGCCTTCGATCATTCACATTCTTCTCAAACTTTCTCTCATTCGCTGCCTTCGATCATTCACTGCTTTCGATCATTCACCTCTCTGAACTTATCTTCTATTTCCCTGTCGATTACAAACTTGTTGTCCTCATGTCATCTTCACTGTTGCCATCAATGACAAGAATTCACTGTCTGTTAAAAATTTGCCAACACACTTCTCCACATGATCCACTAGGTCACTCTCCCCTGTGTAGTTCTGTGCAATATTTTCTACCTCGGTACCAAACCTAACTTGCATTAGTCTTCTACACTGCGACCAGTCTTTCATTCCCTCTTTGTGTACAACCCACCATTCGACTAGAGTGGATTTTAGGAAAACATCTAGTGCCAAAATCATTTGTTTTTCGGGTACCTACAACTCAAATACATTTACAAACAATCTTATATCATTCAATCCATCATACATAGGTGGATCACATAACTTTGGTCCAATCCAATGCAAGGATCAAGTCATGTATGCACATCGTCTAGTTGATACTTCATGCGTCCTTTGCTGCCAATGCTCTAGACCTTATTCTAAATTTCATACACACAAATTGATACTTCTCCAACTTATCTTACCATATGTAGTGGGGTTTACATAATTATTCATCCACGCAATCATGTTATACAAGTTGTCAATGTAGTTTCCTCTTACTGTCTCTATGTACCTCTTTCCTTCGGTTAGGTCTAATAGTACAATAAATTTCAAATATCCAACTTCAAATATCATTTCTGTCTACTTTAGATTAATGATCACCTGATTATCAAATTCCTATTCAAGTCCCATTAGTTCTCGATATGGTTGACTATCATCTACAATCTCAATAATGTCAAAGTCTGTTACACTGCACACACCCCATATATATTTACAGGTACTCCTATCAATCGACCAATCGGTACTATCTTGTGTTGATTTGTGATCCTTAACTGAATAGGGGACTATACCAGATTGGGTTTGGCCATCATCTCCCAGGTCTGTTTTGGCAATACATTCACACCAGAAACCAAGTCCAAGATAACATTTTCCACATCGTATTTCCCAATTTGCGCACTGAATCTGAATTCTCTGTTGGTCCTCTTTATGCAAAGTACATGATTCACCACCCTCTATGCAATGGTAGTTTCCCTTCCTTTCATGAAATGATCAATCATTTCATATTTTGCATTCAAAGTAGTTTCATCTTTCATAAGATCTACACAAATTCTCGATAATTCTCTACTTTCTTGTAGTTATGTTAGTTAAATATGAAATATAAATGGTAAAATATGGATAGAGATAAACAAAATACCATTATATTAATTTGTAGTACTTATGTTCAAATAAAAAGGAAATCAAACAACTTTGTACTTATTTTATCTTAGTTTTCTTGCTTAGCTTTACAATCACTTTTTATCAATTTTGAATATTTTTAATGCATATTTTTTAGTAGAATATCAATTGGGTACTATGGAATTGAGAGTGATGTGAAGGAGGGGTGGGGGGGGGGGGGCATAGGATATTCCACCTTCATGTGGTTGTACTTTTTCAATAGAGAATAATTTATTGGATCCATTTAATCTTGTATCAAACCTCCCTCGATCGAACGGAGCAACAACATAGTCAATGTTGACTTCGTTGTTGTTCCTTAAGAATGAGGGATGTTTTCTCCAAGATTAGATGGCTCCAATAAATTATTATTGAAACCAAGAAGATCTTATTCAAGAGTTCTATTTAGTTATATATCTATCACTTTTTTAGCTTGTTCTCATCGAGTAAATCCATATTTGAATCTAGGATGATGAGGGGCTAGTCCAAAAATAAGGCTTATAAGGTTCTTGGAAGCACTGTCGAGCTATGTTCTGACATTCTCATAAAAATTCATCTTAGAGTAAATAATGATAACGATATGAGTTGTATTCATTTTAAAGATATTTATGGAGGTTGAAAGATTTGGCATTGCAGGGATTAGACAAACATAATGATAGATGAGCTGCAATAAGGGGAGGTATGTTATCAAAATAATTTTAATGACTATTTAATTTGAATATGTTTCAAGTACCTTGAATGGGACCTCATATGCCATAATTTTATTGTTTCTTGGGAATTTTAATATTTTATACATTTGAATTCTTTCTTACATTGATAGGTTGACGCCCGATATAAATTATAAGACATGAAGAAAATCACCAAGGATTGGAAAACAAAATCAAAGGGTTACATAAATAAGTTAGAAGAAATATTTTGGGGTAGATCTTGGAGGTAACACATTGACCTTCAGTTTTTTGTTGATCTACAAGCCTTCCTTTGTGTGTTTGTCGATCTAGAAGCTTCATTGTGTGTTACCAAATTGTTTAAAAAATGACTCTTTCTTTGTGGTTATAGTCTTTGTTTCAAAGACCACCATGGTTAAATAAAAATCCAATTATGTTGCAATAATAAGTTGTCGATCTAGGGCTTGTAGGATATTTTGGTGTGGATATATGCTTCTTAAACTCAAAAAAATAAACACATTAACACTTAATTTATTATATAATATATTCAATAAACATATTAAAACTTAAACAATAAACATATTCACACTCAACTGAATTGTGATGAACCATTTCAGCTTCAGAGAGAAAGAGTAAAACTTCATTGTTTTTTTCCATGAATTCCATGAGCCATATTCTAGTCTTTCAAGTCTTAATTTGCTACCTATAGATTGATAACAACCCATACAAAACAAATCTACTAGGAAAATTCATCCCATGAGATGTATGTAGTTCATTAATGAGAAATTGAGGACCATTGCATGGGCCATATGGTTCATATTCTCAACTCCATGATTTCCTCTCATCTACGGGGTCACTCTTATTCCTTGGATTTCATGTTCTTGTTGGCTGATTGGTTGGGACATAAACCAATATTTCTTTCACTAGAAATGGTGCACCCATATATTCCTTATCTTTTAGATTTACCTTCATTACTTCTTGCAACTATTGATTTCCAAATACTTGGATAATCCATGATCATTGATTATTGTTAGGATAGGAAATAATATAAGACTAGGAGTCACAAATTTTATAGTGATTATGTCCCCATGATGCATGTGATAAAAGTTTAGAGATTTTGGGCACCACCTTATCTTTCAATGGAATATATGACAAATTCCACACAAGAGTTACACAGCCAAGCATATAGAGACTCCTTGTGATTTGGGCTTGGTGCAAGCGTATGATGGACACACCACTTTCATGCAATCTTCCCATCTCTTCACTCATAAGATATCCGTGCAAATTTATCCACCTTCTTGAGACCAAATATTCATTTGTGAAATTCCACCTTCCACCATTTCACATGTTATCTTCCATTAATTTAGGTTACTCAAAATTCACAATTCATGCACATGCATATCCTTTGTCATGATATCACTTCTGAACTTAATCTTAGATTTTTTCCAGCAATGTTACCATCACTCTACCTTCAACCCTTAATCCACCATTGAATATTCTTCTTGAATGGAACTTTCCTTATAAGCACTTGTAACCAAAAGGATAATCTAGTAGTAATGACATGGTTCAACGATAATCCTCATAAACAGTTCTTTCTACTCAATTATTTATTGTGTGCAAGAGTAAACTCAATAAATAAATGGGGTTGTTCTATCCATTTATTCCTTGTTTGCACATATTTTGGATTCATCTTCTTAGATTTTAAATGTTAAACAAGAGGTACCTCAAAATTAGTGTGAGTTTACCCCATAACAACATACTGTGCACAAGGACCATCTAATGAGTATTTGGGTATCGATAATAATTTATAAGTTAGTGGTGTTACTGAAATGGTGAATTTGATGAATATTTTATTTCCACAAGTAATATAATATTATGCTCAATCTGGGATAGCACAACCTTTGTAAATTAGATAGGGTATTGAATTCCACCTCCTTGGTTTCAATCTAAACTAGTAACCTTTCATTAACACATATAACTGAATTGGAAGAAGATTTCCATGATTGTTTAGGAGTAGGAAATTCAATTTGAGATTTCTGTCTAGCTAAGTGATACCTTTCATATCCACTTTTCTCAACATATTAGAACTGATATGATTTCCCAACTTTTTAAGTATTCTTTTGTGCATACTCCATAAAGCTTCAATATTAGTAGTTTGGAAAAGGATCATTGGATCCTACATAATTCTATGCTATGATATCCAAGATGTCTCACCTAAGAACGTGAAATTGGTATGTGAGGTTGGTACATTGTGAAAAGTATATTGTTTCTTTACCTACTGGTTGGATGATAGGTTCATTGTTTGAAGCACATTCCATTAATGTGGCATGATTTTCAAGATTAAATCCTTTTGCGTGACCATATTGAATATTAGTGATATTTACATCATCAATTCCATATCATGGAAACACTTTTCCTCTTGGATCCTTCTCCTCATTTATGGTTAGGTCAGTTGAATTGATATTGAACTTTTTTAGCCCTTTATTTTCGAGAAAATTTCAGTGCTTTAACACATTTATATGGTGGTCATAGTTGAGTAGTGTGCAAAGGATCATTAATGTCACCACTTAGATAAGAATAAGTTCAAGGTGATTTTGTGCACATTATTTTTTTCCATCATGAACTAGTTGTTGTTGTGGTGGTATTTGGTTCAACTAATTAGTTATTTGTGCCTTTGAACTTCTAAAAACAATATTGGCACTTTGTTTTCTTACATTGGGGTAACAATTTATTGACCTTCATAAACTAGCTAGTTTGATGTGAATTAATAGACTCTTTGATTTACTAACCTATTATCTTCGAGGATACTAAATGAAGCTCCTTAAGTTCAAGATATTAAAGAAGAATTCATTCATGATTACAGTCTATCCTATCTATTTGGGATCCTCAAGTATTCTTGAAGAAACTAATACTTCAAGGATTTTTGGTGATCCATCATTAAAATGTGATACACAAAAATGGTAAAATCTTGTAGATTTGGAAAACACAAGAGATGCATGTAGAAGTACACAAATTTAAAAACAACTATCATGGACAACAAACAATTGGGAAAAAGCACAATTTATCTAGATTATAAAGAGGAGTGAGCTTTTGTTACTTGTTTCTTTATAACATTTTTATTTTTAGAGTGATATTAAAAGGTGATATATTTTGTTTGGAATTTTGAAAACATAAACATAAGTTTTGAACATTGTTCCAATAACTTTCTACTATCTTGATTGAAAACACACCTTCAATTCATTTACAATGAATACCACTTTACCAACTTAGTTGGTATTCCTATTTTCAATGTATGCTTTGAGTTGCCTTAACTATTTATCAAAGAGAAAACTAACAATATTTTTCTTATTGCCATTATGATTTCTTTGCTTTGTTTTTATGGAAAAACCAAATTCATTTTCAACGTATAATGTGTGTAATCCAAATGAATCATGTCTAGATTTAGATGAATAGTGGTTTAAGATAGTATTTTTACCATGGAATGCTTCTTGATAGTCTTTCTATAACATATGTATTAGTTTAATACTTTCCAAGCAAACAAAATAGTTACCGATTTATCATATTTCAATTCATTTCCAATCAATTATTTTCCAGTTGTTTTAAACATGGCTATTTTTTATATCTTTTACCCATATGTATCATTCTTGCAATAAAAGTACACTTATACTTAAAATTATTGGAGATTCATATATAAATAAAACCAATATTACTTTTGGGAGTAATAAATGTTTCACCACCAACATTTTCCTATATGTATGGGTTGCAAATGTAATCGATAATTTCATAACTTATTAGGAACTCACAAAGTGTAGTCAAAGTTAGCATTGAAGGATCCTATTGAAGCATTATCATAACCAGTGGAAATTGGTGCCTTGTTCCTTGTGCAAGTGACAAAGTATTTCAAAGTTCCATCTGCATCAGTTCTGATAGATGTCTGGTTGGAGGATTTGCAATAACTAGAATATTTGGTATAAGATATGTCCCACTATCTAGAGTCTATATGTTGTTAGCCTTTGCCAAGAACTATTTGCTTGTACCATGTGAATTTTCCTAGGTTATGAGGTGACATCTACATAAGGGTCTCCCTAGATGAGCATGAATGTCCTCATAGGTTCACACAGATGGGTTTAATGATGTAGCGTTGTTGTCTGACTATATTCCTCTGGTTATGTTATCACGCCAATATTCATGCAAATATTTACCTAATAGCTATAGGAAAACCAACATTTTTCATGGTTGGAAATCCCCTCTATTTGGACTGGTTCTTTTTCAGTGTTAGGAGTATGCCCCTAAAATGTGTATGCTCCTATCTAATAAACAAATCTACACAAATTCCAAGAAAATCGACACACAAAGGACTCCCTATTTGGTTGTCTATTAACAACCAAGAGTGAGGGTAAGTTTGAAACAAAAATTTTAAGTGGTTGAGATCATATCCTAGAGATAGTTGTAACAACAAATTTAATGGACATGAGTGAAGTGAATGTGTGTCTTGGGTGAAGAATATTCAAAATAAGTGCACCATAAACTACCATAACACTGCAAAACAATTTAACCAATGACAATAAATAGATTCAAGGAGCTATACCAAAGCATAATTAGACCAACTCATATGTTTCCCAATATATTGATTGCATCATAGTGAATTCACAGATGACAGGCTACCATCAATATCCTTGCTTTCAATGGAGGTAGTGGTCTAAGGTCTAGAGGATGAAAGAGGAAGGAGTCATCCATTGCTATAAAAGATGTCAAAATAATATAAATGTCCAACCTTTCTACCTCCCATCAACTATGTATATAAAGGAAACCATTACATGAGGTGTGATTTGTGCTAACTGTCTACTGAATAAATAAAGAAAGCATGCCAACCTTGAGAAATTATTCATGGATGCCAAAAGTGTTTGATTTCTATTCTAATGAATTTCTCTTCTATTTGAATAGATTTTCCTATTTTATTGGATGAGATTTATTTCCAAAACCCACCCTAGAAAAATCACCCTCAACGCTTGATCTTTCTCCATTCGTTATAGTTCAAAACCTTTCACTTGAAGGCTAGAAAAATACAATGTATTGGAAAACGTTGACTACCAATTTATTACACTGAAAGTATTCAAATTATAACCCCTGTAGCTTTCTTTCCAATTATAAATCACATGTCCTATTAGTGACATATCCTAAATCATTGATCTTATGGGAGAATTATGTTGACTAATTGTTGTTACTCCCATTATCCATAAACAACACTTTTTCCTTCAAAATATGTCTTATCTCTTTCCATCACCTAACATTTTCACATGATAATCATATAGGGTATCTCTTACAAGTGTCATAAATCTAACTCTTCCAAATATCAGTGGAAAACTATACAAAATGTAACCTCCCTTTGATGACATTCGGCCTGCTATGACCATAATTTTTCCTTGGAAATTGTAGCTACATATAGACATTGCTTTGTTATTGTTTTGGAATCTCTAATTCGCTAACTCTTAATTTGATCGCACCTTTGTATGAATAATGGGGTTGACTAGAATCATATTAGCAACGTCACATGTGACCAAGGTCTTTTTATTCCCTACTTTGGTAGCATTAGTATAATTGTTAAGTATTGCTAACCCATTAGCTTTCGTTCACTCCCCTTATACACATGGTAACTGTTGGTTACCCATCAATGCTTGTATGTATTTTAATAATACTTACAGTGCGTCATTATTCTGACGTCCCATTCATATGACTTCT
Organism: Picea engelmannii; assembly: GCA_009831015.1. Taxonomy (NCBI): domain Eukaryota; kingdom Viridiplantae; phylum Streptophyta; class Pinopsida; order Pinales; family Pinaceae; genus Picea; species Picea engelmannii. Next base: position 601,295 of record ML795007.1, on the reverse strand, counting down.
GACACTTTTTCAATGGTATAAACGTCACATATATGTCAAATTTGTCGATGCATAGTTTCTCACGTCGGAATTACGACGATGTCTTCCATCATCGTTTAAGGTCTAAAAAAAGGTATCGTCGTCTCTATTGCGATGAAATTTTCCATCATAGTAGAGATGACATGTAAACCATATGTTTCCTTAGAAGTAATACGACATGTAAATATACGTCAGAAGTGAGACAATAATTTACGTCACTATAAAATTGAGCCTGTGACGAAATGTGTCCATTAGATATGTCGGAAGTGAGACACAAGAACATTTGTTGGAATTGAGATGGTGCCATAAACGACATTTGGAGGGGAAAATTTTTATCGTGATCTTGATAACATCATATCTGAATTACGTCGAAAGGGTCATTGGAATATGACCCAAATTTACTAGTGACCAACTTCCAAACTCTTCAACACCAAATGGAAGGAGGCTCCAACCCCCTATTTAGATGTTCCAACCTGAAGGAAGCTACAACTACCTAAATTATCTATATCCAACTGGAAGGAGGATCCAACCCCATGATTTACAAGGTCCAACTTGAAGGAAGGTCCAACTCCCTATATTCTCCAGCTCCAACTAGAAGGAGGCTACAACCCCCTGATTTACAGGATCCAACTCTCGATATTCTCTAGCTCCAAATTGAAGGAGACGACTAACCCCTTTTTTTTCCCATTCCTTCCTCCTTGAAATATAAGTGTAGACTCAAAATTTCACTGGAACTGTCACTGTTAATCAACCTGTCACTGACATTGTCACTGATAATCAAATTGTCATCCAACTTGTCATTGTCCTTGTTACTATCTCTATCACTGTCACTGTCACTACAACTTTCACTGTCAGTGCCACTGTATTTGTCACTGATACTGATATTTCATCATCGACATCATCATCAACTATAACCAGATCCACTCACATAGATCATATACCATGACCATCATGAAAAGGTGAATCAAACCATGTGCTAAGTCATGTGTGCCATATCATCCATGTAACAAGCATGTGTCATATCCATAAACTATGTGCCAATATATGCCTTAAACATGTTCCATAACATCTATCAACCATGTACTAAAACATGCACCATAACATCCATCAACCATATTGTACTAAGATATGTACCATAACATCCATCAACCATATACTAAGATATGTACCATAAAATCCATCAACCATGTACCCAAAATGTGCCTCAAACATGTAAACATATTCCAAAGTACATCTCAAACTATGTGTCCAATATCCAAGATGATCCTCAAACCATATGCCAAAATGATGCCTTAAGCATGTGCAAAACCATCCAAGATATGCCTTAAGCATATACCATAACCATAAAAATAGAAAACATATAAATAATGCCTTTAGTCATGTAGAAAACTGGTGTATGTGATCACATACCTACAAACCTTCCTCAACTTCTTCAACAAAAGGATATCATCTTCATTTGACTTTACTTGAGTCTCGCAAGACTAGCTTTTGGATTAGTCACAAACCATAACTTTGAACAAGAATAAATACGTACCTATAATGAATAAATGTCTATAACTTGTACCCAATATTCTTAAGTATCTTCTCTAAAATTACTCCAAGTGTCAGTCCTTGAATCGTCCCTGAAAAGGAGTTATAGAGAAAGTGACAGACCTTGCTAAATTCTGGCCTATTTTGGAGAGCGAACGTGTAGAGCATGCCACACGAGGAATATTTTATATCTGGTTCTGAAAATCATAAAAAAAAAATACTAAGGACTTTATTCATTCCAATTCAATTTGTATCACAAAATTTGGATCTTCTATGAAGAAGTTATGATGATTTTTCTCAGAACACTTGTTTGAGACTAGTTCAGACTAGTAAAAGACCCTATCTTCCACTGAGTGTATCTCCAAAACTACAATGAACCAGAGGCTAAAATTGTTACTACAAGTACCCTAATATTTCTTCTCAACATCCTCCAAGTTTCACTATTTGAAGCATTCTAGAAAACACATTATAGAAAAAATTGTAATATTCCCTTTAAATAACATACCTTAGAACACATCATTACAAGACTTCATCCTCCCTTGTAATTTAACCCTTGTTCACTTCATATTCCCTTTGATATTTTCCTCATATCTCCTTGGTTACCTGAGATCAAAATCACTTGAGTTAATGTTACAAATTAACTCCCAGGTGCCTTATTTATACTAGATTTGGCACCCTCGTTTTAGGGATGACTTTACCAAGAATTTTTAATGATTATTCCATTGGGGTTGACTTTACCAAGAATATCTGAAATATTTATTTTAATATTCATTGAAATGGGTCCAACTTGTAAATTCTTGTTTGCAACAATTTTTAGGGGCTGACTTGTAACTTTTTGTCCTTAGATTTGGGGCTTCTTCATTTTCTTTCGGGGCATCATATTTAAGAGGGAAAATATCCTCAACTGTAAGGAACCACATGATGCACCACCTACCGTTGGAAATGACATGATGAGGGCTATCCATATATGAAGGTTTTGCACGCATATGTCATGTCCTTCATCCTCATTTTCTTCAAACAATTTTGGGCTTCATGACCACACCTCTGGGGATTCTCAACCACTTAGCCATGTTTCCAGGGCTTCTTGTAAACTTCTTCAAAGAATCTTCCCGTGAGGGACATGCTTAAATCTACGCCATAAGGGGACCACTTTGGATACTTCTCCAAATACAACCATCACTTCTAAATGCTTCCAACCTTGTTTCAGGGCTTCTTCTAGGATTGACTAGAGTTGACATCAATGACAACCAACTATCCAAAAGATACGAACTACTTCAACAAAATGGATGATTATCCTACATAAAATGAAATTTACAAAATGTTTTTCAATGAATATTTTCTGAGGGACAATGAAGGCTCGACGCTATAATAGAATATATAAAAAGAGTGGGCTATACATTTTTGTTGCTAGACATGTCATATTACCCTATAATGATGCTATAAGATGGGTATTCTCACATTTGGATTCTAAGACAACTACAATGGTGAATGAGCTGTGAGCCCCTTGAATCCTCATTGAATCCATGAAATCCGGATGCATGCCTGAATAAGTAATTCATGGATACATTCAGGGAAGACCACCCCAACTTGGTTGAATTAGTCAAATAATGGTGGAATGAAGAAATGGCATTCACTCAGAAGGACAACATATTATATTTGATACAATACTTCAAAGGACTCTATCATCTATTAGAATTAATGATTTGTAGGCTATATGACATTGAAACATGTACTCATTTTAAGATGGAATAGACACTAGTTGCATACAACATGGATGAGGCAAGGCATGTATTCAACCAGGTGCAAATTCTATGAGTCAACATCTTCCAAGCTGCTAGAGAAGCTCCAAGACTAAATAAACTAGGTTTTAATAATTCCTCATATTTAATATATGTTTTATTCTCTTCAATTCATTTTCTTGCAATGGTTTGGGACTAGAAACCCAATTTACCTCCTATACATATTTATTTCTCTAAAGTATACATAAACAATTACAGAAAATACTTCTATGATATATGTGACCATTTCACGACACCCTTGTTTTATGTCATACAATCAAAACCCTTGGAGACTATCTCAAGAAGCTATTGATTCCATTAAGGGTATAGGAGATTGGTACATAGGGAAACATTATACCTATATTAGAATATTTGGGCGTGCACATGCCCCACATCTACTTCCCAAGTATGTTTTTGACAACATAATTGGTAGGGAAATTGCTTACCAGACAATTGATGTAGGGATCATTACATTCCTATCCACAATTTTTAAAATCATATGGCCGAATATTCCCATAGAAATAGGAATATTAACCCTATTAAATGTTCCTCATGCTAGAAAGGAGGATAAATTCTTGAAGGATTTGTTTTATGTATGGGAGAAATTAGAAAACATGATTTGAAAAGATTTGTTGCAGAACATATCAAATATGTGGGATTAATACACCCTTTCACATATGATGGAAGTACCTTAGAATACATTTTCAAGGGAGCCACACTTTTCAAAGAAGTATTGACTAGAATTCAGGATGGGTCAGGGAGAGAAAAATCATAGTTGGAGGAAGAAGAGAATATAAGAAAACCAAGGAATATTAGGAATAATTTCTATCCCTTGAAGAAGAGAGAGAAGAAGAAATAAAGAAAGCTCAAATATCCAAAGAAGAATAAAAACTTAAAAGGGACATGGAATATGAAGAAAGGTTCATAATGAAAGAGAAACAAAAAGAGGAAGAGGCTATACAAAAGGAGGAAGCGGCCAAAAAGAGAGAAGGAGAAAAAGAGAAGATAAAATAAATAAATAAGAAAAATAGGAAGAGAATAAAAGGATAGATAACAAGAAGAAAGAAGAGGGAAAAAACTAGAAAAGTAGCAGAAGAAGATAAAAGGAAATAAGAAGAGATAGCTAAAACATAAAGACAAAAAAAAGAGAAAATTATAAGAGTATAGGAACACAGGCTCCAGTCCTATCACAACATAGGGGATCTAATTGATTGGCTCCCCCATCAACTGCGGTACCCCACTAAACACAATACCAATGGGTTTTTCTTTACCCTCTTCAGATTTTATTGAATTTGATGATGTTGTGGTGTCCTTGGGAGATTACTTCTTCAACAAATATAAAAGAAGAATTGCGAGAATATCAACACAAATGTAGACAATGTATTCCTAGCAGAGAATCTTTGGAGAAAATAATTTCATGGAACCTTTGCAAATACCCCTAGAAGAACATAGAATATACAACATCCACCTTAACTGATTTTGAAGGAGAAAACTTAGTGACTATCAATGAGTTAAATTCTACACTAGACAATTACAAGGTCAAGTTGTCAGTGTTGGAAGAGTAGTTGAAGCAAAAAAAAATCAAATGGAGGATGAATTCAAGCAACAGTAAAATGAGAAATTTTATCTATATAGAGTTCAAATAGAAACCTAGAAAAAAACACATGTGTAGGAAATTGAGTTGTTGAAAATAGAGCACGAGAAGAAAATTACTCTATCTGAGAAGCAAAGCTTGAAAATAAGTGAATATGAGGAAAAGTTGTAGAAACGTGAGGAACACATGAAATAGAGTAAAAATATGACCACTTTCCTTGAAGTTGTGAGATAAGAAGCTGCAATAGCGAATGAAGAGTTAAGGGAAGCTCATAAAAACTTCTTCACCATGTTAAATAAAATCCAACAATATCATGATGAATTAATAAGATTATCAGATTCAGTGAAATCATAGATTGGAAAGAATGAAGTAGCCTAGGATTCCTTTGATAAGATGATAAACTAGCATAACAGGTATGAAGAGGCTCCTTCAAATCTCCCTAAATTTGATCAAAGAGATAAAGGGAAGACTCAAATACTACTAGAGAATGGAAAGGACTCCTATCAGTATGTGGAAGAAACTGTCAAGATCACCACTAAGTCTTGTTTTAGACTGTGGAATTCAACAGATGATATCCTGGAACAACATGGAATGCCAAATATGGATGAATTGGGTTAGAAAATTTCTAGCAAGATGAAAATTGTAGAGATGGAGTAGAGAAAATATAGTATCAAGCAAGAAATTGCGTAGCTCAATGAGATAAGTAAAGAAGTTTTGAAAACTTAATTGGTGAAACCAATAAATCGTGCTACTATGACTTATGCATGCATTAAAAGAATACACATGGAACTAGAACAAGAAGTTTCCCAAAAGTTTTATGATGGTGAATTACAAGTTGAAAGAATGTTGTTGGATAATGTCGAGGAAATATTCAAAGCTTGTGGCCTATGGACTTCATACCAAGAGATGTTCCTCACCAAAAAATATTCCTAAATTTTTGTATGTCAATATTGTTTATTCAAAAAACTAAAAATGTAAAGAGATTTAGAAATGCACAATAGGACAAAGAGGGGTAAAATGAATCATTGTAATTGTAACATCAATAGTTATAGAATCTAAAAGTTCTTCCTTATTTATAAAAGGAAGACCATTGTATGAAAGATGGACTTTTTCCCATTGTAACACTCATGATACTCTTATCTTAAGAAATAAAGAGTAGAAGGAATTTTATCGACCATGAATGTGTTCATTAGCGTATGGGACTATTCTACATGTGCAATTAATTTATAAGTTTTTTGAATAATATTTCATATGAACTATTTCTGTGTTTTTTATTTGAGAAAATTATTCATTTGTGGTTATGTATGGATGCAATGAAGGTGTTATAGGTGTATTATATAACTCTTTATGTTTTATATATGTTGCATTATTTTTTTAACATATTGTTATTTATCGTGAAGTATTTCTATGATCAATAATAGCTTTTGATACTATGTCTATTTTGTTAGAAATTCTCTCGATCAAGATAGGTTATAAATACTTAGGATAGATAACTTTTTGGTTTTGTTTTAATTAGTTAGATTCATATTTAACAATAATTACTTGGAGGGAAATTCATCTTCCTTATATGTAATCTATAACCTTAGTGGAAACCAAGCCCACATACTGGTCGAAATTTAGAATACCAAATGAGAATGAGTCTAATTAGGATTCACCATCAGGCATTTTCCCATATTTCATTGACAAGCCATTTACACCCATCAATAAGGTCATATCATAACACCCTTATTCAAAAATATTTATCCTCAAATGTTTGAAGTTAAAGGATTTACACGTGATGAAAGAAAGTAATATGGTTTTTTTATGTTCCTGATTTATTCTTTCCATTTATTATGGCCCATTCATCCAAAATTAATTCTTTTCGGTCTTGATCCATTGTGTCTAGTTGTCGCATGCTTTTATTTCCCTTGATTTCATGTATTGTTATTGAAGCTTCTCCAATTTGTAGTGTGTGTTGTTATTTAATAATATCCTATTGAATAACAATTTGGTGATGCCATATTCCATGAATATTTATGATTATTCCATATTCTTCCTTCATAATGTTGGTATTGATATTATTGTATTCCTTGAAATATTTCTTGATAATGAGGGTGTCTATATGGTTTCAAATTAAACAATTTTCCTTCACTCTACACACCCACTTCGTATTTCTTCTTTTTAGAGGCAATTTCATCCTCTATCCTCTTTACTTGGTCTTTGATTATTCTAGCCTTGGAGATAATACCATCAAATTTCACATGTAAATTTGATAGATGTATTTCAACTTTTTCAAGCATCTTCTGGTGACCTTCTTGAATATGGTCTTATTTCTCCCTTTGAAGCTGTAATGTGACCCCATCTATCAAATTATGATGTCCTTCTTCAATTTTGGATTCCATTTATGATTTTACCTCATAAGTATTTAGGGATTCATCAACCTTCATGTAGATTTCCTCTTCAAATATTTTGGTAGTTTCTTCATCTAACACTATTTTGTTTACTTCATTTTGGAAATGATTATTTTCTTCTTTCATCCTCTTAACCTCATCCAATAGTTTTTTTTATTGTGGTTTTATAATATGCATATTTCTTCATATTTGTTTTTAATTTCTTCCCTTGCCTCATAATTTTCCCACATTTTGTTTCTACTCTTTACTTGTTTTAATTTTTGAACCTCCTTAATGAGCTCTTCATTAAGGTATCATATTTTAGATACCTCATCACCCCTCTTGTTGATATCTTCTCTAGCTTCTTTTAACTCATCTTGAATTCTATACATTGCTTCCATTTGTTCACCCCTAATCCATTTATCTAAGAATAATTTTTCAAATTCTTCCCATGTGCAGTTCCATCTAGTATCCTTATTAATACTCATCCACCACTTCCAAGCTTCACCAAAAACACAATTTATTACTATTAAATGATTCCTTTTATATTCCTTTACTAACTTCAATCATTCAACAATATTCATTTGGTATTTATCTTCACCTCTTATAAATTTAGGTATTTTCATTGATTCTTATTTGACGTCTAATCCAAAAACTCAAATTAAGACCTTAATATATTATCAATAATGAGCTCCAATAGTTATGATACTTTTTACAGTATATTTTTACATGTTTTCTCTTTCCAGTGGCTTTTGAATCACCTCAATTGGACATCCCAATAAAAAAATATGATAGTTTTATTTTAACATACATTTTAAAACTTTGATCTAGAGTCTTTCCTTATTGTTGACCTTCATTCTATTGTTTCTATGAAATTACAATATTTATGAGTCAAAATTTTGGCGTGTAGTACTCTGATATGTATTCTTTGCAATTCCACAAGTTTCACCAAAATCAGATGTGCCAAGTGAAAGTTATGGTAACTTTCCCAAACCTTGTTGGCTCTTGGACCTTTTAGTGAAGTTGTATGGCATTCCATGTGTTCAATATATAATATCTAATTCCTAAATTTATTCTTGAAACAACATTTTATGTAACCTTTCCAACAGAACTAGTGGCACTCAATTTGGAATTTCCAAGATTCATCTATGTCACTTCTACCAACAACACTTGTTTGAGACTAGTTTAAGGATTACTCAAATACCCCTACTTAAAATAGTCCATATATAAAAAATTAAAACGATATAAAAACTAATTTTTTTTATCACAAGTACATTGCTATGTCTTCTCAGGATCATCAAAATTTTATAGTTTGAAATATCACTAGAAAAACATTATAGTGAATTTCCCAAATTGACACATTTGAGACTAATTTCAAGGCTAGTAAAAGTCCCAAACTTCCACAAGATGTATCTCTGAAACTAAAATGATCTAGAAATTGAAATTTTTACCAAGACAACTGCACTACGTATTCTTAGGATTCTAAATATTTCATAGTCTGAAACATCACCAAACAAAAGTTATGGTGAAATTACCAAACTGACTCGTTTGAAACTAATTTCAAAATGAGTCACAAACATTATCTTCCATAATATATATCTTTGAAAGTATAGACAAACAAAACCTTAAATTTTTACCAACATTATTGTCCTATGTATCCTAAGTAACCTCCAAATTTCTTGTTTAAAGAATCCCAAAAAAGATTTATAATGAAAATTCCAAGATGACTTGCTTGAAGAAACAAAAGCCTAGGAATGATTCTCTTGATACCAAATGTTATGTACCAAATTCTTAAAATATCACAATAAACTAGAAATACACACCTTGTACACCAATGTGAGCATGGAGCACAATTCCAATAAATGTGAGAGAGGTAAGTTACACAATAACTCCCTAAATAACAGGAGAACCCCTTCCAAATAATGAAACACATTCATACTTCAAAATTCACATCTCCTCAATAATGAATACATGATCTCTATATATACCTATTCACACATTGCACATGAGGCCTCTTTATTATTAGGTAGACCTTATTACATATACATTTTCACATTACATGTACAATTAACCCCATATATGGCCCCCTTGGGGTCATATCATATAAATTTAACCTCCTATATGCCTCCTCTGGTGTCATATCAATACCACTATTAGTCCTATAATCATGTGTGCAATTCTCCAATTGGTTGATAGTCACCATTTTCCCTTGATGGGAAAAATGAAGAAGCCTAAGTATCAAGGAAACTATAGCTATAATTATATAGAACCAATTATTCCAAAACAACATATTGTAATCTAATGGGGTGTTGTATACCTCAACTTCAATTGAGATAGTATTTCCACCTAACTCCATAGGAAAGGAGAAAATGATTCCATGAGGCTTAAAAACGTGGCCATCAAATTCCTTTAACATGGTGCTAGATTGCACAAGCTACGGGGAATTGATATCTCTCCAACATTACATAGAAATAATACAAGTAGATGCCCCTTCATCAACAATAGTTCTGAATATATTTATCCCATGCGAGACTACTTGAATCTGAAAAGAAATCTAGTTGGGGAGCCTAGGTTGAATTTGGTCTATGTCAAATGTAATTACACTAGTATCTGAAGGGTCCACCCCACCTCACGGGGGATTCACCTTGTTTACTAATATCTTATCATGTTCATTCATAAAGGGGAGATTTATATTGTGAAAAATGAAGTCAATATATAGTAGGTATTGGGGGGTGATGTGGGGTATTAGGGGGTTTATAGGTATCAGGAGTATTAAAAAGGGTATCTGGTTAAAATAGTTTTTTTTTTAATTGGAAAGATGTAGTGGGAGGGGGGTTCAACAATAGGATTTCAGGAGGTAGTTATCAATATCTAGTGAAATTAGGGGCATTATTTAATATCCCACAAATGCAGGAACTATGTCATAGGTTTATTGAGTGAATACCTTATGCCCCACCTACAATAGAAAATAATTCTCTTCACTGCATTGGGAAACTTTGGAGAACGTAGAGGGCCAAAATGGAACATGGTGCCTGGGATAAGTCTTCTACAATACTATAAGTATGGGTGACCCATGCATTGGGATTATGCATATAACTATGAAGAAATCCCTTTCATGAGTGAATAATTATGCCAAATAATGGCTTCTCTATCTAGAGAGGGACACCCGGTTGGGAGGAGGATGATGGATCCTTATTAGAAGAACCACTCTCTAGATTCTTGTAATTATGGGACTGTGTTTGCAAGTTTATATTTTGATCATACATGTTGACACTTTAGTATTTCATTGGATGGATTATCCCCTTTTTTGGGTTACCTATCATGCCCCTTTGTAAATGTGCAATATTTGTGGCAACCATTTGTTACTACTACAAAGGGAATTGATTTTTCAAAATGGCAAGTTGCTATGGAGCTCTGTGCTAGGAAAAATAGTGATGAATCTCATCCATCATAGGACACTAGGGAGTGATACGCTCCAAAACAAATATCGCAAGGAGACTTAACCTTCTTCTTCTCTTTAGTGCCTATAGTGACAGTGTTTTGGGTTTGAATTGTCCCTTTCTCAACATAAGATTTTTGTTTTCTTGTTCTTCTTCTTTCTTGTACATTTGTAAGTACTCTTCGGTTTTGTGGACTAGACTGAATTTACCTTGGAGGTATGAGTACGGACTATAGAAGTTTGGGTTATGGGAATAATAGTTGGTTGAATTGCATTTATTGATACTTGACTAACCTACCCAACCAATTGGCCAACAAAAACATTGGATATAAAACCAACCATGCCATCAACATGGGATCTTGGGTTGGGCCTAATTGGATTTGTTGATGGCCTCTGAGCATGAGGGATTATGTCATACAATATGTTCAACTATGAGTATATAATATATAAATTTTGGTCATGTAATATCACCCACTCCTTAGTAACTTCCCCTGACGTAGCAACATCTTTTCCTATGAGTGGTAACAATGACTTGACGAACCAATTTGCCAAAATCTAATTCAAAATATTGGCTCAAATGAACCTATGCCATCATCTCCATTCATGAACATGATTGGAATTGTACATGGTGGTGTTTTTACATAGTGATGTCAAAATATTTGTTCCAGTCTCATACCAAATAGGGAATTGGAAGTGTGTTAGGAAAGACATGGTTAAATATGAAAATTCATGATATGTAGTTCCTGGCAACTCAATGTACTATTGAACTGTATTTCTTCCACTTATTTATAAATATTCCAAATTATTGCAAAGATAATATCCATATGTAAACAAATAAAACTAAAGTAGGTGGGGTCCCCTAGTAAAAGTATTGAAGTTTTTCAATTTCATCTAACTTTTGTATGGTGCATAATTTTATCATATTTTTGAGAGTGTATTGATCTATCATTTCATAGTTTCAATTTGAGATTATTCCTTTTGCATGGTACTAAAGAGGTTTGGTTTTAAAAGTTCATTAAAAGTACTATTGCAATTACATCGTAATAAGCATGATATAATTATACCAGGGCAATGAGATTTGGAATCACACATATGGTGTTATTATTATTGATATAACACACTTGGTGATGTGTTATGGTTAATTTGGTTTATATTCCTCACATATCTCAATGGAATTGAAGGTTTATATTGGAATTTACAGGAAAATAAATGCTATGGTATTTATAAAGAGGTAGTGATATTTTTTTGGGAAAACATTATGACATAAAAGGTGATGTATAAGGGCTAATGTTGGTTTTAATATGGAACACATGATTAATTTTATGGTATAACTTTGATAAAGTTTGGTTATATGCTTCATATTCGACGATGGTGTTAAGGGTTTGTATTGATAAATTCTAATGCACATATGGTTGATTTTATGGTATAAAGTGTGATTCATATGTCACATATTTGGATGGATTTGAAGACTTATATGGTTTCAATGTAGTGGAATTTACCATAAGTAATTGTTTTTTTTATTTTTATTTTTATTTTTTTATGTCTGGCGGAATCAACAACTAGTTGGGCACGTACTCGCGTTACATGTGGTTGTGTTATCCAACTGCTACCTCTATAACCTCTAGGTGTTCCCATGATGACCCTTACGTGGCACACAGGATAAGTCGAGGGGATTTTAACTCAAAACCTCATGGAACATCATATCACTTCATATTCACGACACTTACCAATTGAGCTGCCCCCCCCTCCCCCCCCCCATGGGCACCATTAGTAATTGTTATGATATAAAACTTGTGGAAATATTTGGTTATGCATTTATGTTGGCGGTATGAAGTTTGTGTGTTGGATATTACATAAGACCATGCATTTAATCTTAAATGAGTGGGGAATTAATGCCACTGGAATCATATTCTACCATCGTTGGAATATTATTAGGGTTTCTTGTTCACTCACGTTATTTTTGGATACTATGGAAGAGGGATTTTTTGCTAAATTTTGGATTCAACTGACTATTACCTGGTCATTGTGAAACCAATTTTATCTTGAAATGAATATACAAAGAAAATTTTAGGATGAGATAAGTACCAATGTATTTTTTGAGCACTATTGTAGATTTGTTTTGTTGATAAATGATTTAACAAAGCTCAATGTTGAGGCCATTCCTCACCTCAATATCTCCCACTCTCATCCCTCCCTCTCTTTACCTATCTCCCTCCATCCCTCTATTTCTCTCTCTCCTCCTCCCTCCCTCTCTTTATCTCTCTCCTCCTCCCTCCCTCCCTCACCCCCACTTCTTCTCTCTCTCTCTCTCTCCATTCCCCTCTCTCACTCTCTCTCTCCCTCCCCTACCCCTGAATATCTCTCCCTTCCTCTCTCTACCCAATTATCTATTTACCTCTCTCTCCCTATATCTCTTTAACTCCTTGTCTCCCCCCATCCCTGTCTCCATCAATCCCTTCCACCCTCCCTCCCTCCCTCCTACTCTCCCTCTCTCTCGCATTCCTTTGTCTCTACCCCTCTCTCTCTATCTCTTGCTCCTTCTTTCATGTTTGATATATAAACCTCTCTCTCACCCCCCATTTTTCCCTATGTCCCTATCATTTTTTTTACATATCTCTCTATCCCCTACTCTCCCCCCCTCTCTCTTTACCTCTAT
>ML795007.1:510116-575811 GCA_009831015.1 Picea engelmannii | reverse complement strand
TCTATTTCCCTCTCCCTCCCTCTCATACTCTCTCCTTATCCCTCCTCTTTGTGTTTATCTCTCCCCCTCTCACACTCTCAAGAAATATCTCTCTCCTCCCTCCTCCCTCTCTCTCTCCACCTCCCTCCCTTTATCTCTCCTCTATCTCTCATACATATAACCCTCTCTCCTACATTTACCTCTCTCTCTCTACCCCCTTCTATATCTTCCTCTCTCCCCCTCTCACACTCTCATACACTCTATCTACTTCCCTTCTATTCCTTTCTCTCTCTCCCTCCCACACTCTCTCACACACACTTTATATCCCACATTTATATCTTCCTCTATCTCCCTCCCACACTCTAACATACTCACTCTCTACCTCCCATCTTTGTATTCCTCTCTCTCCCTCCCACACTCTCTCACACACACTTTCTATCCCCCCTCTATGTCTTCCTCTCCCTCCCTCCCATATTATAACACTCTCACTCTCTACCTCCCCTCTTTGTATTCCTCTCTCCCCCTCCCACACTCTTGCAAACACACTTTCTACCCCCCCTCTATGTCTTCCTCTCTCTCCCTCCCACACTCTAACACACTCAATCTCTACCTTCCCTCTTTTTCTTCCTCTCTCTCCATCTCACACTCTCACACAATAAAAAGTTTTGTACATTGCAATGAAATGCATAGAAAGGCAAGAAATTCCCTTGATCTATACCAGGAAAGGCATGTCAAGAACTAGACCTAGACCTAGACCTATACCTAGACCTAGACTTAGACCATGACCTAGACCTAGACATTGCCTCTCCGTGACTCACACTCTCACATCCACTCCATCTCTATATCCCACCTCTTCAACTCTCTCCCTCCATATATTTCTCTCCCTTCATATCTCTCTCTATATCTCCCCCCTCCTTCGCTCCTTCTCTCTCTCTGGCTTTCTCCCCCTCCATCTTTTCCTTTTTCCATCCCTCCCCATATACTCGCCCTCTCTCTCCCACCTCTCTCTCTCTCTCTCCTTGTTGTTAGTCTCACTCTCACACTCTCTCTCTCTACCGCTCTTTCTCTCTTTCTCATTCTACCTCCATCTCTATCTCTCTCTAGCTCACGTATGTACGCATGATGACTAGTACGTAGATCACGTGTGTATTCAGGATATCAGTTCAACAAGGTTCATACATGTTCCAAAAAGTGTTTTTTTAAAGAAGGAGTCTCAACAGTAATTTGGAAAATTGTGTAAATGGAAAGGCCAATTCCATGTATGCATAGGTAGGCAATTTTTTGAATATAACAAATGCCCCATAATGTGTGAGATCAGAAGAGTAATGGATGGTTGAAATACATTAAAATATCTTTACTAGTGGGAAGGCACAAAGTTGGGTGAGCCCGGGACTAGAGTTCCGGAGATGCCATATACAAAACAATGAAAATATCTCTGAGGCGAGCATACCCATGCTCGGGATGAACTAATAATGGATGCCAATCAAGTACACTACAAATCCATGTCATATAAATGTCTATAAAGTGTAGCCGTGAGAAATACACAACGAATCTATATCAAAATCTTTTGATGATATTTAAGTACAATATAATATGCATCTTCAAGAAGCATTGATGCTTGCGGCTAGAGATGAGGACTTCATAGCTCGAGCAACATATTCAAGATCATCAAAAAATCAGGTAGGAGTACAATAGGAGTTTAAGAATCAATACCCTGAGGTATTCAACATGCCATTGGGGAAAGACTAGAGGATCTCAATCGTCAGGCACAAAACTTCATTGGTTTTGAATCCAAACTTGACTGGATTCTTAGGATGGATGACTCATGAAAGTAAAGAGACAAACTACAGAATGGATGACTCAGGTTGGATAAAACTTCCCTTGGAAAAAAGCACAAAAAATGATGGGACTCAGGAAGCATAATATTGACATAAGTCTGTGATACAGGAGGCACCACAAAATCTCCATACGTTTGGAAGAGTAACCAAATGGAGGAGGACACATCTCCATGTAGTGAGAACAACTTCCTAAGGTCATACTAGAGCCCAATGGTTGGTGAAGAAATGAAAGGATGTGATTTGTCCAAGGGAGACTATCTTGTTGCCAAAAAAAAGAGAATATGTATCCTGTCCCCTCTTTTTGGAATATTTGATTTTTTTGTCTTTTTCAAATTTTTAACAAGATTGAAAAAGAATAAAATAATTCTACGTTACAAAGGAGGAACGAGTGTCGCAAGAAATAAAATGGGTTCCAAGTGCATGGAACATATTGATTCTCAAGGAAAGTAGACATGTGCAGGATAAGGACACTTGGGGAAAATTCCTCGATGGGTCAAGGTGTCATATCCCAAGGGACAAAGTGTTGCAAGGATTGTGTTTAAGGAATGCTTTGAAGGTTTAGTTGATAGCAACATGGAGCCAAAATTAGGCCAAATATGAAAGGATGAGACATGCAATGTGATTAAGTATGACACAACAATAATCCTTCCATGTGAAGTTTTATGAGCCTAGAGAAGGTAAGATCAGTGTTTTTTTCACGTTTACAGAGTCTGAAAAAATGCTAAAGAATACTCCAGGGAGTTCCTTTTTTGCAACTAGTCCAATTAGTTCGAAAAAGTGTTAAAATTATACTGAAAGGATGTCTCTTCAAAACCATTTTAATGAGTGTGATTGAGACAAGATCACTCGATGATATTTTCAATTTTAAAGAGTTTGAAAAGAGCTTAACTATGGACTCACAACCTTTTTCCAAGTTTAGTCTCCTTAGCCCAAAAAAGTAAAAAATATAACTTAGGAGAACTCCCCTGGTGAGACATGTCTCCCGAGGAATACATTTTTCCTAGATAATCTATTGTCCAGAAAAAGGGTTAAAATTATGCCAAATAGATGTTCTTTTTGGGCCAATTAATGAGTGTGAAAGGAACAAGGTCACTTGACAATATTTTCATATTTAGGGATTCTAAAAAGAGATTAACTATGGACTCCGAGGGGGTTCCTTTTTCATAAGTAATCTCCAAGGCCCAAAAAAGAGATAAAACAAAATGAAGGAGAATTTTCCTTTTTTGAAAATTTAGTCGCTCAGGCCCGAAAAAGGGTTAAACTTATGCTAAGAATACTCTCCTAGAGAACCGAAGTTCCTAGGGAATACCTTTATTCGTAAAATTAGCCATCTAGAATGAAAAAGGGGTAAACTACTGCTGAACAGATGTGCCTTCAAATTTGATTTTTGTGAGTGTGAAGGGAAACAAGATCGCTCGACAATATTTTAGTTTTTAGAGAGTCTGAAAAGGGCTTGATCCAGAATCCGATCCAAGAGCTTGATGGGGCTTAGAAAGGCCTAAAAATAAATGTTCTTAGAATGGATTCAAAACGAACATGTGCATAGGTCTCCTCGATATGAACCCAACACAACTTTTACGGGCTCAAATGGACGTTGTATTCTCCTGATATTGCATTCTGTTAGTTTTTCTCAACATGCAAAAAAATGTTGACTGTACAGTCCGTACAGTTCCACGTGGCAGCTGACTGTACAAGTCGTACGACCGTACAACTGATGTGGCAACAAAGTTGGCCATGTTATTGGGTGTATGGATATGAAATGGATAGGATAGGTGGATCAAATGGGAGGTGACATGTGTCACCACTGTAAGGGTGACACGTGGCACATCCATACGACGATACGTGTCCTGTCCATATGGTGACACGTGGAAGGATAGGATGATGACAGGGAAGGGTATAGAAATGACACATTGACGAATCGCTGGATGACAAGTGGAAATTTTTAGGCAAATTAAATGGTGCCATGTGGCCAAGGCATGGGATGCCACATGGCACCCTATCATTTGATGGTTGAATAAAATTTATTAGAGCTCATGGGTTTCGACCCCATGACCTGTTGGAGGAGACAAATCTTATCGAAAGGTTCGAATTCCATTGCGCCAAAGGTGGTACTTGTTTAAACCATCCCACTTTATATTACATAAAGTGCATATATGTTGAATGGAGGCAGAAGGGGGTTGGGGCTAAGCCCCAGCCCGCAGTTTCATTACATTATATGACCACAGTTTTCAAAGGGCGCTCCACTACTGTCAGGATATACTCCAGATCAAGTGCACATAATTTAAGCACTCGCTCACCATATATTTGGAGGTGGTAACCATTGGTTTGGGCGCATATTTAGGGTGCGGTCATATCACCATGCACCATGTGACCAGTGTTAACGGACTATGGGCCAACACGAAGCGCTTTGGGCTAGTGCTTGGCCACATTACATGAATGTGACCATAATTAGGGGGGAGTTTGCCTAGGAAAAGGGGTGTATCCCTTTATTAAAGCTAAAGTGGGATTTCCAGCTATAGAATAGTGGATTTTATTGGATTTTATCCCTGTAATTGGAGTTTTTTTCCCATTTTGGGGGGATATTGGGCACTTTTTGAGGCCATCTCTTGGGGGGAAGTTGGGAGATGGTACCAACTCCATATATACATAAATTGGGCCTTATTAAGGCCATGGGAGGAGATTCAGAGTAGAGTTATGTTGAAGGAAATCCAAGCCAAATCCATTTTTATGCAGGGAAGTTGTTGAGAGGGAACCTTTGCGGGCCATTTCTGGGAGCTCCGTTCATCCATTTTCAGTGTCGTTTCTTTTGTTCGGTTCTTGAGATTTGGGAGAACAAGACCAGATATATTTTGTAACCTTATGGAACTGATATGAAGTACTTAGTGATATTTTAACAGAAATAAGAAAATCTCACCCACTGAGACAAAGGCCCAGAGACGTAGGCGAGATTGTTGAACTTCGTTATCACATTGGTGTTATGGTTTGCTGTTTTTTATGCTTCATTTCAGTGTTGTACATGTTTATATGGCTGTGATAACTTCTCATATCTTCTTTTTATTTGATTAAGATTCCTAATTGGTTAATCAACACATGCATAATAACTCAACCATAGTCGTGTAAAAGATCTTTTCAGATCAAGTGGTATCAGAGCTAGTTGACATTTGGATTTGAGTTTTTCATGTTAACCAGGGAAAGGATACATCATGGTGAAGGCGATATTGTTGAAGAGAATCCATTGGTTGGATTGAGAAAGAGAGTTTCTCAAAGTGATAAGATGGCATAGGAAGAGGGACTTTCTTAGGATGAGAAAGAGTTTCGAAAAGCTTTATTTTCCATGTCGGAGATGATGAAGGTTTTGTATGAAGATTACTTGGAAGGTAATAAACCAAATATGGGTGAATCTTCAAAGTGAAAAAGTAAAGAAGGAGAGGATCCTCCTCAGATTCCTCTTTCACCTCCATCATCACGTCCTTCTTCTCCTTCTTCAAGTTCAAATTCTAAATCCAATGTAAAGAAACATATTCATAAACATAAGAATGAAATGTCATTATTAAAACTTGATGTTAAATTTGAGTTACCCATATATGATGGTGGTTTCAACCTCCCCTCCAAGTCCTTTGGGGTTGATGTGACCTGCCAGTCTAGGATCATTCAATTCATCGAATCAACTGGTTCATCGAGCTCTTGATGGAACTGATTTAATTTGACACAGGCCCTTTTGTTTCCTCAAAACCCACTATGGGACACCTGCAAAGCCTCTCCTTAGCACTTTTAACTCTTGTGCCAACATGAAATAGCTATCAATGCTAAGCTCCTCCCTTGATGTGACCATGGGCTATCTCTGTGGGCCAACTCCCTTCGTAACCACGCACTTCAAGACTTTTGCGATATTTTTCCTCCTCCTTTCCCGATTTTTGAATCGACGAATTCTTCGGGACTAGATATATGGTCCACGTTCCTTTCATGATCAACAGTTATGGTCACTTCACGAGTACATGAATTTGCAAGTCCTCCTCTCAGGTATTCCCTCCTAGACTTTACCGAACTGCGTGGATATCTATCACATGTCCTATGGATTCAATGGTCCAGAATGAAATTGCTCTTTGCAACTTTGCAAAGATCTTTGTTTTCTCTCAACAAACCTTCTGAAGTTCTTATTCCCAAACTTCTTGATCTTTTGCCACCTGTCTCTTCCTAGAAAATGGATGATTTCACTATCTTCAAGAATTTTGCAAGTCCTCAACTCCTTTTCACACTTAGTGCAATTCTCCTTTCGAGACTTAGGTTGTTCTCAAAATACCTTCTGCACTCCTTGTAGAGTTTTGCGCAGGCTTCCTTCTGTGACTCTACTTGGATTGAAAACCTTTGAGGTTGCTAGTTCCTCTGTTAGTTTCTCTTTCCCTCCTCGAAGTTCTCTCCCTTCTCCTTGAGCTTGTATGGTGAACTTACAACACCTTAGGTGCACTCCTTTCACTTGGCTCAGTCCTTCAACGGATTCCACCTTAACCTTAGGTTTAAGGCACCTCCATTCCTTTGTCAACGCACTTCTTACAAAGCCTTCCTTCACCTTAATATTCAACAATTCTAGGACTCTCCAACACCTTCAACCATGTTGCTCCTGTGTATGTTCACAATAGCTCGATGCCCTCCTAACAGAGTGTTTCAGAGTATTCAATAACTCTGAATTGTTCTTTTCCCTACATAGTCTATCTTTCCAAGGTACTTAACTGCCTTGAAATTTCTCCCCGAGTCTCTAAATTAATTCGGTGTGCCCTCCTGACAGCTTCTCTTCTGACTCCACTAAGTTTAGACACACACTCCTTGTGTTGGCTTACAAAGTCTCCTTAATCTGTCATGCATTCCTTGCACTTAGCCTAGAGAACCAGACTTAACTCAACATACTCATGGATAGAAAAGAATATCTCTATCCTTGCTGACGATTTCCAACACTCATCTACAATTCACAAACATGTAAAATACATTCATAACATAACATCCATTACACAGAAAGATAGAATAGGAAAAACTGTCATTTTCTATTAATGGTAGAATGCCAAATTACAATGGTGGAGTCTTAGCTACAACTGAGTCTCGACTCCCTATGTTTCTCCCCTTACAATTTGACCTATCCAACCCAACCAACCTAACCAACCTCTACTTTGCTTAAAATACAAATATTTATACAAGAGGGGATCTATGAGCTTCCCTCGCAAGATAATTTAGTGGTGTCAAATCACCATTCAAACACATATCTAATTGACATATTACAATGATGGAAATCTGCTCCAAATCAGATGCAAATCCCTTTTGTCGTCAACCTATTAATGGCGACCTTATATCCAGCTTGTGCAAAAGGACAATTTTTCTCTTCCATCTTGTCTTCAATTATGCATGGATAACACCTTAGATTATCGAGGAAAAAATGAGAGGGCGACGCCTCTCCTTCCTTGAATGCTCACCACGCATGTTAATTTGATGGTGCATGCTGAGGTGGAGCGATGCTCCTGCATCATACTCCATAGAGGAAAAAATCATGATCTCCTGCTCATGAGCTTTCCAACATGTCTAAAGTCCTCCTGGATCCCAAACTTTGTCCTGGAGCTGTCTCTCGGCTCCTCTACTTTTACTCCTGCATCATCCTCGCTTCTCTTCCAGGTTTCCTTTCATCCAACTTCCTCTTGTTGACCGTTTCTTCTGTCGACTCCAACATCAACTTCCTTATCTCTTCGATCACCTTATCCAACTTCTCCACTGATTGGTTCCTCTTTTGCAGACTAGCTCGCTACACTCCCTCCTTGTCGATAGGAAAATCACACTGACTTCCCAAGAAACATTCTTCCCTTGTGGCCTTATCTTGCCACTCTGTTGTAGTCTTCACTCATGCATGTTCCTCATCATTGAACTGCTGCTCAACTACCACTTCTCCTGACATATTTTCTCCTGCCAGACCTTTGGTTGTTCCCATTCTAGGTTCCTCCAGTCGCTTCTTATGCTGGTGTAATCCTTCATATGCTTCCAACTTAGCCCATTGGATGTGTATGCTTTGCACTACAACTTTCCTCTCAAGAGCTTCCAATTCCTCACAAAGATCAACAAAGTCTATACTGTCTTCTCCCTTTTTTGCTACAGACTCCATTGTTTTAGTCATCTCCTATTCAACTTCTTGGCTGAAATGTCAAGCGGTTTTGTTGAATGCTCTTCTCCTTCTATTGTGACAGACTTCAATATTTGTTCCTTCTCCTCCTTGACTGTATTTTCTTGCTGCCTCCCTGTTGCATATGAAAAATCTATGCTAGCCTCTCCTTGGCCACTTGGTAGGAATATCTCGACTCTCCCAACGATCAGAATGATCCCCTAATCCTTCTCTTCGATGGTGGAAGTTTGCAACTTATCATCATCTTCATCCACACAGCTTGCAACTCCATGCAAATATCCATCTGAGTGAGGTTTCTCTTATGCCTCCTCTTCATCTATCATTGAACTGTTGACTGAGATCATCTCTTCTCCCTTTCCCACCTGGAAATATGGGATGTCTCTTCTGCCCACCTGGCAGTTTACAAGATCCACTGATCTCTTCTCATTGCCCACCTAGAAATCTATGAGATTCTTTTCAGATCTCTTTCCCTTATGACTGATGGTTTTAGCATGCCTCAGCCACTTCTTACACCTGTTACTTTTGAACAACTTTTGAACAAGTCTCCTGACCAACAACTTTTGAACAAGCCATCTAGTTGTCCTACTCAAATGCCATTCGTACCTCTAGTGCTCCTTTGATTCGTGTTGCTTATTGAATGCAAGCTCTCCATTTGTGCTCGGATTTCACTGAGATCCTTGTCCATCTCTGCTCTGTTTTTCTGTGAGTGGAATCCTCCTCGATCACATTTATGACCTTCGACGACCATCTTGCTTCGCCTACAACCCACCTGGATGCTTACCATTTGTTGTCAACCTTGCAACAACTCTAATAGAGCATCACACCTTGTCTCCTTGGCTTACAAAAATCAATTCTGCACCAGCTCCTTTGTCTCTTTCTCTCCGCCTGAGAGAAATCAAGCTCTAATACCACTTGTTGGTATCACACTGTATCCTTTATCTCCTCCTTCACCTATTATCTACGGGTGAAATCAAGCTATGATACCACTTGGTGGTATCATAATATCTCCTTTGTCTCCTCCTTCACCTGTTATCTACAAGTGAAATCAAGCTTTGATACTACTTGGTGTCAACCTCCCCTCCAACTCCTTAAGGGCTGACACATCCTCCCAGTCTAGGATATTTCAAGTCATCAAACCAATTGGTTCATCGGGCTCCTGATGGAATCGATTTATATTGACACATGCCCTTTTGTTTCCTTGACACCCATTATGGGACACTTGCGGACCCTCTCCTTAGTGCTTTTAACTCTTATGCTAACATGTGCTATCTCTCAATGCTAAGCTCCTCCCTTGATGTGACCACGGGCTATGTTCATGGGCCAAATCCCTTTGCAACCCCACAATTTGGGACTTTCACGACATTTTCCCTCATCCTTTCCCGATTTCTGAATTGACAAATTCTTTGGGACTAGATATATGGTCCACGTTCCTCTCGTGATCAACGAACATGGTCACTTCACGATTTCACGAGTTCGCCTCTCGGGTATTCCCTCCTATAATTTCCTGAACTGCGTGGATCTCTACCACATGTCCTCTGGATCCAATGGTCCAGAATGAAATCGCTCTTCAGGAATTTGCAAATATGTTTGTTTTCTCTCGAAAAACCTTCCAAAGCTCTTGTTATCAAACTTATCGATCTTCTGCCACCTATCTCTTCCTCGATGATGGATGATTTCACTTTCTTCGGGACTTCGGAAAGTCCTCGACTCCTTTACACACTTAGTGAAATTCTCCTTTTGAGACTTAGGTTGTTCTCAAAATACCTTCTGCACTCCTTGCAGAGTTATGTGCAGGCTTCTTTCTGCGACTTTTCTTGGCTTGAAAACCTTTGAGGTTCCTAGTTCCTCTACGAGTTTCTCTTGCCCTCCTATAATTTCTCTCCCTTCTTCCTAAGCTTGTAATGTGAACTTACAACACCTTAGGCGCACTCCTTATGCTTGTCTTAGTTATTCGATGGATTCCCCCTTAACCTTAGGGAAAGTTTTAAGGCACCTCCTTTCCTTTGTCGATGCACTTCTTGCAAATCCTTCCTTCAACAAAATGTTCAACAATTCTGGGACTCTCCAACACCTTCAACCATGTTGATCCTATGTATGCTCACACTAGCTCGATGCCCTCCTGGCAGAGTGTTTCAGAGTATTCATTAACTCTGAACCATTCTTCTCCCTACACAGTCTATCTTTCCATGGTACTTAATCACCTCGAAATTTCTCCTTGATTCTGTAAATTAATCTGGTTTTCCCTCCTGACAACTTCTCTTCTGAATCCACTGAGTTCAAACACACACTCCTTGTGTCGGATTGCATAGTCTCCTTACTATGTCGCGCACTCCTTGCACTTAGCCTAGAGAACCAGACTTAACTCAACATACTCGCAGGTAGAAAACAATTTCTTTATCCTTGCAGACGATTTCCAACACTCATATACAATTCAAAAACATGTAAAAGACATTCATAACAAAACATCCATTACACAGAAAGATAGAACATGAAAAAATGTCATTTTCTATTAATGGTAGAATGTCAAATTACAATTGTGGAGTATGAGATACAACTGAGTCTCGAATCTTTGTGTTTCTCCGCTTACAATCTTACCTATCCAACCCAACCAACCTAACCAACCTCTACTTTTCTTACAATACAAAAATTTATACAAGAGGGGCTCTATGAGCTTCCCTCACAAGCTAATTTAGTGGTGTCAAATCACCATTCAAACACCTATCTAATGGATAGATTACAATGATGGAAATATGCTCCAAATTGGATGCATATCCCTTCTGCCATCAGCCTACTAATGGAGACCTTATCTCCAGCTTGTGTGAAATCATGATTTGTCTCTTCCATCTTGTCTTCAATTAATGCCTGGATCACTCCTTGGATTCTTGAGGAAAAAATGAGAGGGTGACTCCTCTCCTTCCTTGAATGCACACCACGAGTGTTAATTTGTTGGTGTGTCTTGAGGTGGAGCGATGCTCCTGCATCAGATGGTGAAGTAAATTAAGAGAGAATTGAAAATTGGGTCAAACAAATGGATGTCTATTGCAGTGTGCAACAGATGAAGGATGTGACCACATAAATAAAGTTGCCATATTTGAGACTTGCAGGCACAACACTCATATGGGGGAAAATCAAGTTGCAAAATGGAACACAACAAGTGGGTAATGTATTCACATCATGGAAAAGTTTCATTTCATCACTTAGAAAGCAATTCTATCCTTTGGTTTATAAGGAAAAAGCATTAATTGAATGACAATATTTAAAACTAAGAAAGGGACAAATAGTGCAAGAATATACATATGGCTTTCGAAAAATGGCATATTTGTTAGATATCCCTTTACATACACAATAAAATCTTATGAAGTATATAGGAGGTTTTCCTGCACATATTAGAAACATTGTATTCATGTTTGGACTCACTAACCTTGATGAGGTTTATGTTCAAGAGAAATACAATGAAGCAGGGAAAACAGGTGTTGGTGTATCATGGGAATCGTCTTCAAGGAAAGAGGACGAAAGGAAGTGGCACGGAAAGAAGTCAAATGCAGTGACGATAAAGGAAGAGAGGCCCTCTTGCAAGCATTGTAAGAAATAGGGGCACGATGAGGACCGTTGTTGGCATTTGCATCCCGAGAAGAGGCCAAAGTGTTTCAAGGAAAAGAAAGGGAGGCAAACAATTGCAACGATAACACGACCGACGAACTTGGGATCAGATTCAAGTGATGAATCAAAGGTATCATTAGTTGGTATGAAAGGTAAAATTGGTGAAGGAATTGATTGTAGAAGTAACTTGTTTCATATAATGACCATCATGCGACACACTAAGATAGACACATTAATCGACAATGGATCTCAGTCTAATATAATTTCAGAGGAATTGGTTAAACAATTGGGGTTAAAAACACAAGTACATCATAAGCCATGCACACTTAAATGGATAAGAAAACATCATCAAATGCACATAACAAAGAAGTGCACAATCAAATTTGCAATTTCATATAAGTATGTGGACGAGGTAAAATGTGATGTAGTGCCACTAAGTGAATGTGGAATGGTCTTAGGTAGTCCATACTTGTTTTATTGTAAAGCAATCTTCTACAGGATAAAGAATCAATATCAATTAACCAAAGCAGGTCAAGATTATGTGGTTCATTCTCATCATGTAAAGAAAAATAAAACTCTTCAAACAATGGAACAATTAAAGAAGGAAGTTCAAGAAAGAAACAAACCAATAATTGTTTCAAATCAAGTAATAGATCTTAAGCAAGAACATGAGATGATTGTTGAATGGAAAATCAATCACAGTTTTCTTCAAGATAAGCTCATGTTGTGCAAATATTACAAGTATATCATCTCATTTGCAATTGTATTTTTGATACTATCATTAGTAATGTTATCAACATGGTTTATATTGGCTTTAGTAAAAAGTGACAGGGTTCAAATGGCTAACAATATGTCATCAGTTGTCATGATTGTGTTACAGTTGATCTTGATGATACATGTGCACAGGACATAGTTTAGAGAAATAGGACAAGTCGGGTGGCCTATCCCAAGCTTGTTGACTTGTCAGTAACATTTTGGGGACCAAAAGTTCCTTTAGTGGGCAGGTGTGATCCAGAATCAGATCTAGGAGCTTGATGGGGCTCAGAAAGGCCTAAATAGAAATGTTATCGGAATGGCTTCAAAATGGACGTGTGCATAGACCTCGTCGATACGAACCCAAAAAAACTTGAATGGGCTCAAACAGACGTCGTATGATCCTGATATCACGTTCTATTCATTTTTCCCAACAAGTAAAAAAATGTTGATTGTACAGTCCATACAATGCCATGTGGAAGCTGACTATATAGGCCATATAGATGTACAACTGACGTGGAATCACAGTTGGCAACATGACTGGGCATACGGATATGATGTGGATAGGACATGTGGATCAATCAAGAGGTGACACATGTCACCACTGTAAGGGTGACACATGGCACATCCATATGATGATACGTGTCTTGTCCATACGGTGACACGTGGCAGGGTACAGTGCTAACAAGGAAGAGTACGACACTAACACATGGGAGAATCACTGACTGAAAAGTGGCACTTTTCAGGCAAATTAAATGGTGCCACATGGTCAAGGCATGGGCTAGCACGTGGCACCCTATCATTTGATGGTTGAATAAAAATTGTTGGAGCTCATGGGTTTCGTGCTCATGACCTATTGGAGGAGACAAGTCTTATGGAAAGGTCTGAATGCCATCATGCCAAAGGTGGTATTTTTTTAAACCATCCCACTTTATATTATATAAAGTGCATATATGTTGAATGGATATGGAAAGGGGCTGGGGCTAAGCCCCAACCTGCAGGTTTCATTACATTATATGACCATAGTTTTCAAAGGGCGTTCCACTACCATAGGGCTATACTCCAGATCAAGCACGCATAAGTTAAGCACCCACCTCCCATATATTGGGGGGTGGTAATCATTGGTTTGAGTGCATATTTAGGGTGCGGTCGTATCACCATGCACCATGTGACCAGTGTTAACGAATTATGGGCTAGCGCGCAGCCCTTTGGGCTGGCGCTTAGCCACATTACATGCATGTGACCATAATTAGGGGGGAACACACCCAGGAAAAGGTGCTTATCCCTTTATTAAAGCAAAAGTGGGTTTTCCAACTATAGAATAATGTATTTTATTGGATTTTATGCCTGTAATTGGAGACTTTTGCCCATTTTGGGGGGATATTGGGCCCTTTTTTAGGCTAGATCTTGGGGGGAAGTTTGGAGATGGTTACCAACTCCAGATGTATATAAACTAGGCCTTATTAAGGCCATGGGAGGAGATTCAGAGAAGAGTTATGTTGAAGGAAAGCCAAGCCAAAGCCATTTTTATGAATGGAAGTTGTTGAGGAGCGCACCTTTGTGGGCCATTTATGGGAGCTCCGGTCATCCATTTTGAGTGTTGTTTATTCTCTTGGGTTCTTGAGATTTGGGAGAATAAGACCAGATTAGTTTTGTAACCTTTTGGAATTGCTATGATGTACTTGTTGATCTTTTAACAGACATAAAAAAACCTCACCCACTGAGACAAAGGCCCGGAGATGTAGGCGAGATTGCCAAACTCCGTTATGACATTGGTGTTATGGTTTGTTGTTGTTTTATGCTTCATTTCAGTTTTGTACATGTTTATATGGTTGTGATAACTTCTCATATCTTCTTCCTCTTTCATTAAGCTTCCTAATTGCTTAATCAACACATGCATAATAACTCAACCATATTTGTGTAAAAGATGTTTTTGGATCAGGGCTTAAAGAAAAATCCAGTGGGGATTGTTTTCTCAAGTAATCTAGACAAGACCGAAAAAAATAAATGAACTCTCGTCATATATTTCTTTCAAAGTTTATGCGATCTTGAAAGACAATAAACCATGATATTTAGGGAGTCTCTTGGGTAAAGTCAAGAATGATGACTAGAAATAAGAATGAGGCTTCAATACATAATCATGGAGGGAATAACAAGGAATCCCAAGCCTCTAGATAAAACTCGCAGTATGGATGCCAAAATGAAGAAAAGGATCTACCTAGGGCATCCATATAGAGGTAGGTTGTACCACCTAATTACGACACTTCTAAAGTAGTTGAGAAGGTTTTGTTTCGTACTTCGGTGGGATCAATCCTATGGCAAAGAGGAAAAGTCAACAATATGCAAAATGCAGGGGGTGAAAACCTAACCTATATGAAATAGTTGAAAAAATGACTTTTACCATGGGATGATATAAGCACAACCCATCTCAAGAAAATCACCAAAACAAAAGTTCAAATTCATTAGAACGACCCAATGATAACTCAAAAAAAAACTTAAGCAGCTACCAAGTCAACAAAAGGGAAAAAGGGACCAAATTAGGGAAAAAATGGCCAAAAAAGTCTATAAATAGAGGTGGACAACTCATTTTTACTATTGCAATTTGGAAAATAACCAAATAGGTAAAAAAACCCTGTTCGTCAAAAGGTGACTTCAAGGAGATACGGTGGACAAAAAACCCTCACACTTGGACCAAGTAAGTACAAATTAGTCTCTCCTTCAATTTCATTCATATTTTGTGTTTAATTTTATGTTTGGGAGGCCCGTGCCCTTGTAAAAGGGTCACGTCTATGTGTACGTAGGATTTCCATGCTCAACCCGCATATGTATGTAGGAAAATTAATACTTAGGATGCATACATATACGACTGTCTTAACATCAGCCCACATACACCTCCTTTAATTCTCAAAAAGGAAACAACAAGGACTAAACCTCTCCAAATTTTTGTGCAACAGGATGTATGTGCATTGGAGAGAAAGTGAACATGAGGAACTTGATGTCTTAGTCGAGGAGGATCACGAGGCTATTGTTATGCTAAAACAATGTGGCATGCGGAAGTTCTTCGAGTGTCCATTCATGAGGGAACAACCGAGGTTGCTAAACACTTTGGTAGAGTATCAACACCCTGATATAGATGCATTCATGCTAGAGGGTCAGTAACTTACCCCAACAAAAGAGGATATCTACTTCTTTACCTACCTCTATTTGAGAGGGGAACTGGTCAATCTGAGGACCTTTCCTCCATGGTCGTACAACATCGAGGACTACATTAGGATGTACTATGAGGCTAGTACTAAGAAAGTAGGTTCTTAGGTGTTGATACAAAATATCACCAACCTCCACCTTCACATTGTACTTTTCATGTTTATACTGATCATGGGATCCACAACACTCCATCGGACCTCTCGTGCACAAATGCATTGTGTAGTTCAGTGTTTGGAGGGCACCATTTTTTACTGGAGTACTACCATGCTTACATTCATGAAGAAACATCTCACAGACTTTCGTAGGAGGATGAAAAAATAACTTTGGGTTTGGCATGATACTATGCAATTTATTATTCTTTGAGAGTGCCTAGTCTTATCCCAAGGGAGACAACACAGGGGCATATTTCCTCCTTTCTGACATTGTGCAGGTGGGTAGTTTTTCTTCCTAGAGAGGGTGGAGAAAAAACACAGGAGGCCTTCAAAGACAATTTTTTTGATTGGTGGGCCCATTAGATTCCTGTCATAGAGGACTATACATATGAAGGAATCACTTTCCTGGGAGATGTCGACATTCCCATGCCCCCTGGTGATTAGCGCAACAAGATATGTAACACACATTTTTTAAAGTTTATTAAATTTTTAAATTTTTACATATTATCCTTTTTATGTTAATCCTAGAGTACTAACTTGAATATTTGTTATATACATATGTGGGACCAACTCGACCAGTAGAATTCGCTAGGACTAGGAATCGTCCCCGACTAGAGGCCGGACTAGTAGGAACATGAGGACCAACAACTGCAGGAGGACCCCATAGCTATAGAGGATGGGAGAGTACTATGACAAGTAGAGAGAAACCTAACAACTCTCACTCGTGTAGTACGCATGGCTGAGATAGAGGACTTTCCCCTGGTCATGCAACCACATGGAGTAGGGGTGCCTAGGACTTGGGTCTAGTTATTCTAGCGTCTTGTGAACTTTGTGGTTCACTATAGTTGGGATAATAGGCCTAGACCTTAGATAGTATTGGACCATTTATGTGTCGATGGAAATTTTTGTACTATGTATTGAGGGCTTACACCCAACGATGTATATTGGCTATATTTGAGGCTTTAATGCCATCTTTGAACTCATGACATTATTTTTTGGATATATTATATATACATATTTTATGTCTTATGGATGGAATTTTTTTACAAATGTATTTCTATGTGTAATAAGTGTGTGTTTTAATTTTACATGTGAGCAACATGTCAATCTAATACTTGATTAGATAATTTATCATTTAGTTGGTTAGATCTTCTAGGAACATGAATATAAGTAATATAATAAAAATATCATTCTAAGATATATACCCTAAGGAATCGTCAATGAAGGGTGGGATCCTAAACATGGTACACCCCATTTAACTGGGACACGACTAGTTGAACATCTAAATAAAACCGGAGGTGAGAAATGCCATGTGACAAGGAATCACATAGTAATTCTATCACTTCGTTTTACTCAACAACATTATTGGTTGCTTCGCCTAGACAAATACCTCCAGAAGATAGCAACTGACCACCAGGTGAAAAAATCACCCAAGTTGTGGAAGCAAGCCTCTGAGTGTGTCAGCTAACATTGTCCGTGAACCCAACATAGACTTTAGATTCACTTGACATCTTCCATAGTGAAAAAGAAAACATAAATGACTACACGTCCATAAAAAATAAAAATAAAATGTATAAAAAAATATACATATATACAAGAAGTCACGCTCATGTGACCCACTTAAGTGTAATACTTCTTAAGGTAGAGCCCATTTCTAGTCTCCGCTAAGGAATTACCCTTGAAATCAACCAGACAATAAGCACCCTTTTCTAAGACTTCTTTCAGAATGAAAGGTTCAAACCACATGGTTTTGAACTTGCCCGCCCCCAAGGGATATTTGTCTTGGTCATAGACCAGGAAAATATCGCCTTCGGAGAAACTCTGAGGGTGGATGAATCGATCAAATTGACACTTGACCCATTTTTTATGAGCCTCGTTAGCCAAGGATTCATATCGACATTGTTCATCGAGATACTCAAGATATAAAAGATGTTCCTCAAGCGGTGTAGTGTCAGGAAGTAGTTCCACTGCCAACTTCATAGAAGGGATTTGACATTCAATGGGAAAGACTGCCTTCAACCCAAAAACAAGTTGAAAAGGTGAAAAATAGGTAGCAGTCTATACATAAGTTTGATAAGCCCAAAGCACTGAATATAACATCAAATTCCAATTTGACTTGGCCAAATTAATCTATCGCTGAAGAATATTCTTGAGAGACTTATTCACAGCTTCTACCCGACAATTCACTTGTGGATAATGCGGTGATAAATATTCCTATTTAAATACAATATTTGATGTTAATTCATACATGATTTTGTTCTCGAAGTGATTTCCATGGTCATGACAATCTCCTTTGGGATATCGAATGTGGCTACGATTTGGTTAAAAATGAATAGGGAAACAGTTTCCCTGTCATTGTTAAATGTCAGCATAGCTTCGACCCACTTAGTAAAGTAGTCGACCTCTACGATGATATAGCGATGCCCCCTGGCAGAAACTGGGTGACATGTAGTGAAATCAATCCCCCACTTGTTGAAGGGACTAACAATAATAACTTGAAACATAAGATATGGGTGTGACCGCATCTTCCAAGAGAATATATGGCATGAGTGAAACTTCTTGAATGCCTCAACACAATATTTTATTAACGAGGGAAAAAGTGTTGATTAATTGGGTTGGTTGTCATTGATGTCAACCCTTGAAGAAAGTCTGGTTGCGAATTCCAATAGCACAAAGGCTTGGGTAATGGACCCAATTTTGTTTGATGTATAATGGTATGAATTTTAGTATATTTGAAGTTAATACTATTCTAGATGGATAGTACATGTCATGCCATTTCCGTTGGTATGTGGAACATCACATAACTCCTCACGGTTAGAGAGTTATGGCCATGTGAAGTTTTAGAACTCTCACAAGTCATCTAGAAGCCCCAAAAGCTCAAAGTAGTCAAAGTGGTTGCAAAGAAGAAATTATTTAAATAATAAAGTGAAGTGATGATTTTACTATAAGTCAAAGTGGATACAAAATCAATTATTTAAATAATAAAGTTAATGGAGAAATTATGAAGTGGAAAAGTGGTTAGAAGTGGATTATCCCTAAAATAAGGAAAGTAGTTTAAGATGGATAGAAGGTAAATAATAAAGTGAAGTGATGAGTGTACTATAAGTGAAAGTGGATACAAAATAAATTATTTAAATAATAAAATTAATGGAAAAATTACTAACTGGACAAGTGGTTAGAAGTGGGTTAGCCCTAAAATAAGGAAAGTGGGTTAATATGGTTACAAGGTAACCCCTTGAGGAAACTACATGAAAGTATAAATTAGAGGAAAAGGTCTCTCATTTAATCACCTATTGAATATCTATTTTTTGAAAGGTTATTTGGGAAGGTATTATTGATAGAGAAAAGTGTGGCAAAAAAAGTGGGCAAGAAAAGTGTGGCAGGAAAAGTGCAGCAGGAAAATCGTGGCAGGAAAATTGCAACAGAAAAAGTGCGGTAGGAAAACTATGGAAGAAAAAGTGCGGCAGGAAAAGTGCGACAGAAAAATCATAGCAGGAAAAGTGCGGTAGAAAAGTGCAGCCTTGTAAATATGTTGGATGCCCTTGTTATCATTGAAATTTCGTCTGCAACATTGCACGCAAATGGTTATAGAAATAAAAAAATGCCAACAACAATTATTTCACCTGCAAAACCAAATTGCATTTCAAAAGGAAAAAACTATACAGTTGGGAAAAAATTGACATGCACAAACTCATTAAAGGAAGCGCGCCCATAGTGCATGGGCCAAAAAATCCTGTAGAGCACACAATGTGCCAAATGCGTGACTGTGTATGAGAAACGCCACACACTCCTATGAATGACACATTTATGGTTCTTTTCGCCCCCCCAACCACTTTTGGACCAACTCCCAAGTTGATTTGACCTCCAAATATGAGCAAAAATCCAAATGGGGGGCTAGTCAAGGACCAAAGGGTGCCCTAAAGGGCCCCTTGTTCACACTAAGAACCAATGGTATTTTTCCTCAAATAAATGATATAAATGGAGGCCATGGGTGCAGTAAGAAACCAAGATATTCATAGTATTGTTATGCTGCCTCAATCCTCCCTTGAGAATCCTATTTTCTCCTTGGAGTATTCAAGCACTATTGCAATAGGCCATTCCACTCACCTCTTGAGGGAATAAGCATTGATTTTCTTCATCATTTGCCATTTTTCTTCCATTGTAAGAAGATATCTCCATTAGAGAACTCAAGAGCCCTCCCAAGGAGGAATATGGAACCCATCCTCATTTTTCTCTACGGTGTTTTGCCAACTAATATATTTATCCATTGGTGGCATAATCTTGGTCATTGGTTGATTGTTTATGGTTCTAAATTTCTTATGCATTCTAGTTTTTATTTCCTTAGTTGTTTTAGTTTGTTTATTTGTTTATTACATGTGTTTTGCTTGTTTAATCTACTCACTAACTTTCATCTTGTCTATTAGGCCCAACTAGGCATGCAAGTGCCATTGTTTTGCTCACCCAAGTGACGAAACAGACACAACAGATTGGCGACCATACTAGGCAAGGTATAAAATTCCACCCTATTTTGGCTTAGAGAGCACTTATTTTTAATCCATTTGTCTTGCAGGTACCAAAACCAGCCCAACCTTGCCTGTCAAAAGACAAATTCTGAGTTGGAGGAGGAAAATTCCACTCAAAATTTTTTCCCCAACACGTATTAGAAAGTGGGTGGTTATTCCAGCCCATAGACACATACTCAATGCACTATGTGCCCAAAAGGCTTCTCTTCTCTATGCATTATGTGCATTGTGTGCCCACTGCACCTCTGTCAGAATTGTAACCCGCGCACATTTCCAGATTTTCAAAATTGTAAGGGTTTTTGTGATGATTTGAAGGCCCCTAGCCTTCAAATTCTTGCTTTCATGCAATTTTTCATGCCCATGAACTCCACTTAGACTCCTTTCCCATACAAAAGGTTAGATAAACATAGGAACTTAGGGGGTAAAAATAACCAAATATTCTCCTCGTTTTCTTTGGTTTCCACATGGATGACTTGTTTGGTTTGTACAATTTAAGTTGAGATTATTTCTATCACATATAAAAACACTTGCATTGGGACCATAAATTAACTTTGATCATTGAGTATGCTCTTCTCTCGTACCATAGAGTGATATTGAGAATTAGAAAGGTGATTAAGGAGACCTTTCATCTCCCTTAAAAAAAAAAAAATTTAGGAGAGGACAAAGCCCCCCTAGGGCTCCTCTTAGTTTCTTTTTGAAATCATCTTAAAGTTGTAAGGGCCCATACATGCCCACATGTTTCAAACTTAGGATAGTTTATTGAAATTGCTTTCTTAGTTTACATCACTAGGGGAGTTTAAAGATCAAATTAACGGGCCCATACATGCCCACATGCTTGCAATCTAGGATAGTTTTTCAATCTTTATTAGCATAAAAAACATTAGGGAGTTTAAAGGATTGGTAAGGACCCATATGTCCACATGATATTTATTTAGGGATTTTAAAATTCCCCAAGGTTGTAGAAATGGCACTTAGTAAGATAGGTAACAAAGATTTGTAAGGACCACAAGAAGTCCACATGTTGCAAATTCACACTAAACTTTTAAAATTTGGCACACTCTTTCACTTTCTCACACACAAAGTCACTCCTCACTTGCATGATTTCCATGTTGAATTGTGGAGGTTGAAGTAGGATTTCTCCAAAGAAAATATGAAACATCCCACTATTTCTTGAAGAAATTATCCATGCCCACTTAATTGAAATAAGATTGGTTCACACCCCCAATCTCTCAGCCCACCAAACCCAATTTTTTTCTAAAACCCACTAATTTTTCCTCCACAGTAGGTGCCAAAAGAAATTTTTTATTCTAGGTAGAATCTCAGGAGTAGGCATCCAAAAAACCCCCTATTATCTCGTTCTCACATTTTCAATCAATATAAGTTGACAAATAGGGAACTTTCAAATCCTCCAAGTCAAGGGTTCCTACACCATAAGGTAGGGAGATACCCAAGAAGGGTTGAAGGTTGAGATTCAGTTGTTTGGTGTGTCCCCCCTTGAGTCACCCAACTCTTGGAAGGGATCCAACCCGTGATCCATTTCTGAGGCCGAAAATCTAAATATCTCACTTTGACCGAGATACCTAGTGACCAAATTTAGGACATCTACCCAGGTGACAATTGTGGGCTGAAATTTCACCTTGATCAGATATTCTGTGGCTATTGGGAAATATCCCCAACTCTTTTGGGATATGCACCCTCTACCCCTCATTATAACTGATTATTTCATCCTTCACTGGTTCCTCTTCCAGTGGCTTCAGACCCCACTGTTGAGTTCTCTTGGAAGGTCCAATGCTATTTGAGAGGAAGGATGATACATATTTTAGGACACAAGAACTTGTTTTATTTGTTCCCCCACACGGAAAAAATTCACCTACCCACATGAATGCTTATTTACAATTGATTTATGTATAATGCTCATTTTATTACATACAATTGTGAGTTATATTATCTTTTGAAGGTCCAAATTATACAAGTCTCTTGTTCATTTATTGCTCTCACCACCATTTTTACACATTCACTTTGATAGTCATACATCATAGGGGACCCACAAAATCCCCATCGTTCAAGACGCTTGCAAAATCTCCCTACTATTTTAGGAGGAGTCCCTAGTCTTGCTGACTCGCTGGCTCAACCATCTCACACCCTTGTGAGTGCCAGTATTTTGGGAGCATCTTTGCTTGGTTCCAATTTGCTTGTGTCCAATTCCCAAGGAAATCCATACGCTATCCCTCCTTCACAAGGAGGTGGGGGGAAAACTTCTTTTCAAGGGAGAAGTACAACCCCACCAAATCCCTCTCAAGGGTCAGACCCACTACCTTCTCACACCATGGATGGAACTAATCCTACACCAAATCCTTCCATGCCATACTTGGCATCTCTCAACATTCTTTATTTGACTAAACTCACAAATGATACCATTTTACATGACCCCACATGGCCCAATATGCCTACCAAACTACCTTCAAATATTCCAAAATTTGAAGGAAAACTAGGGGAGGATCCCGCCAACCATGTTATGACCTTCCACTTATGGTGCTCTTCAAACAACATCATGGATGAATCCATCCACTTAAGGTTTTTTCAAGGAACACTCACTGGTCCATCATCCAAATGGTATGTAGATGAAAAATTTGGGTCCCTTGTGACTTTTGAATCCTTGGCCAAACCCTTTTTGGCCTTTTTCCAACTACTAGTTTATCATGACACTGGTTTAGAATTTCTCTCTAAGTGAAGAAAAACCTCAACTATGCATATTTACGACCACATCCATGAATGGCGTCGGCGACGTAGTTTATGTAAATAAGAAACCGCCAAAGAACAACGTCTTGACTGGTTTCTAAAATCACTCGTCTCTATACTTGCCAAATATGTAGCATCCACTTTCTCTCAGTCTGAAGAGGAAGCCATCAACAAGGCCCAGCATTTCGACCTTATTTATGCTCATTCAGGTTACTTATACACAATTTTACCTGATGCACTTAGACCTATACCATTTGGCTAGGACAAACCTGGAATGTCTCACGCTATGGATGGGTTGGTTGGTACCACGACACACCATGACTCGTACATATAACCACCACATATGTATGGTGCACCTCAATATCCGCAACCATATGGAGGGATATCTTATTACCCTCCTCCCCCTTACCAATATCCATATATTGTTTCCCCCCCTCCACCCATGATCCATATGGATATCAGTGACCATCCACCTTTTCCAACTGGCTCAAAACAATTTTCTGACAATTTTGGCAATTTACTATTTTTAGCAGTTTTAACTTTAGGGTCCATTTTGAGGGCCTAAATGACGGTTTTTCAGGATTGATCTACTCAATGATATTCTAAGGCATAATTGATCCCCCAAAATGAATCTCCTCGACGATACCTTTCCAACGGACCATCACACGCCTAAAACGAAGATTGTATGCAAACGTTACGACCCCGGGAAGTTGATGTACTAACTTCCCCAAACGGGGCCAACATGACTTTTCGGCGCTTCATCTCTTAGGGTTAGGTTTTTGGATGTATAGGGTTTTTGGAATTCTTGTTTATTGTAAAAAGGCCTTCAGAGCCTCATTGTAATATTCTTCTTGCGAATGTGTGCAACCGTCACATCTCTTCTCAGAGATAAGCTGCCACCATTCCAACAAGCTTGTTTATGCTGCATTTTACAGTTTCAGCTTATTTCATTATTGAATAGATAACCAATTTTACTGTATCTCTATTACTTTGTGTTAAGCACCTGTTAATAATCTATATTCCTTTTTCTCTACTCATAAACTCCAGATCAATGGTGTCAAAGCGGTCTGCTCCTTGTCGTCTTAATGAATGTCCCCAACAAGGTCGGAGAACAAAGAGTTGGGTCTTGAGATTGTTTCTCTTGAGGACAGAAGCTCTCGCATGCCCAAGCGACCTCTCATGGCAGGAGAAGAGAAATATGACAGGACAAGATATCCTTTCAAATTGTTGATTGAGGAATCCCTCACACAATAGAGGAACGAGATGATGGATAGTTTCACGCAAATCCTTCAATGACTACCAATAGGCGATGCATCTTCTTTGAATGGAGGCGTTTCCCCCTTCAAGGTACAAATAAACTTTGATATTCCTATATTTTAAGGTCAGACAGATGTATATGTTGTAGACAAGTGTTTGAATCTACTAGAATGTTATTTTTCTATCCATAACTTTTCGAATAGAGAAAATATTACTTTTACGCTCTCAAAGTCGTTCCCCATGTCAAATATTGGTGGGAAACTTTCTGTGAGCAAAAGAAAACATAGAAAACCTCATTATTTTTAGTCATGACCACCTGGGAATCCTTCAGGGATGCTATTAAGGAACAATACTACCTTTGTCGGAATTTATAACGACCTATATACCAAATGGACCACACTGCGGCAAGAAAGAGACCAAACAGTGCCAAATTTCACAAATATCTTCCATACCTTGCGCACCAATATGGGCATCAAAGATTCAGAGTGACATATAGTCCTCAAGTATCGTGGTGCTCTGCATAGATAAATCCATACCGAAATGGAATTTCTGGACATCTCATCCTTGGGCACAACCTACCAATATGCCATCAAAATCAAGAAGAATCTCAAACAAAAGACACAACAATTTGGGCCTGGGAACCCCTCAACAAAAGTCGTGAAAGGGAGACCCCAATCCATAGAACAAAGGACAGAGAAAATATGGAAAATATAAGGACAACCAGTCCAAGCCACAAGCAAAGAAGGACACCAGAAAGACAATGAAATATACCGGGAAGTGGTGCGACTTCCGTAAGAGACCTTGGCATAACATGGTTCACTACTGGTCAAAACAGACGATGGTGGCTGAAGTGAAAGCCTTTGAATCATATGTGGATTCTGACTCTAAGACAGAACTAGAAAGGGGAATATGGATCATTGACGCAGAACCCAGTGCCACCATTGCTACCACTAAGATCCATTCTGGTAAACCAGACAAGCCAGAAGAAGGAGAGCGCCTCTTCCATTCATGTATGTGGGTAAAAGGTACCCCACTACACTTCATCATTGATAGCAGTAGCCAAAATAACCTCATCTCAGTAGAGGTCATCAAGCAGCTCACCCTGCCAACAACGTCGCACCCACAACCCTACACCATTGGATGGCTCCGCCAAGGAAGCGATCTCTGCGTTAGCCAATAGTGTTGACTGTTGTACAACATCAAGCCCTTCAAAGACGAGGTATTATGTGATGTTTCTCCTCTCTAAGTTTGTGATGTTCTTTTGGGCCAACCTTATTTATGGAAATGTCATGTTGTATATGAATCTAGGCCTTGTAGTGTTATTATTACTTTGAACAAGAAATTGTATAGGATACCCGAGGCAGTCCCATCTAGTGCTATTTCCTTGATCTCTACTAAGCAATGCAAGAAGGTCATCTCTCAGATGAGGAAGTTTTTCATCTTCATGATTCATTCTTAGAATAAGAAAAAGATCACAGCCACATCCAGGGTCTCTACGACCGACCTCTCCACACAGCAGAAGAAAGTAGATAAGGTCGTGGAAGAATACTCGACTATCTTCTCCTCACCTACAGGGGTACCTTTGCACTACCAGGTCAAGCACCCCATCGATCTGACCCCCCGCGCACTTCTTCCCAATGGGCCAATCTATCGCTGCTCTTTGTTAGAGAATGAAGATTTCAAGCGACAGATCCAAGAACTTCTCCACAAGGCCACATATGTGCCATCTCATCACCTTGTGGGAGCCCAATCATGCCGGTATAGAAGAAAGACAGAACCTCGTGACTCTGTATTGATTATCGGGCTTTGAATAAAATCACAGTCAGAAACCGATACCCGATTCCCGAAATCGACGACCTCCTTGATCAACTCATGGGGGCCAAATATTTCAGTAAGATTGATTTGAAGTATGGCTACCACCAGGTCCTGATAGAACAAACAGATGTATGGAAGACCGCCTTCAAGTCAAAGGAAGGCCTTTTTGAATGGTTGGTCATGCCTTTTGGTTTGAAAAATTCTCTAGCCACTTTCATGAGGATGATGGACGATATCCTGTGACCATTCACCAATACTTTTGTTGTGGTGTATTTGGATGACATTCTAATTTACAACAAGACTTGGGCCGAACACTTGCAGCATATTCAACAGGTTCTGCATACCCTGCGACATCACAAGCTATACACCGACTTGGAAAAATGATCCTTTGGCATGGACAAGGTCCATTACCTAGGATACATCATTGATCAACATTGTGTACATATGGATCCAACCAATATCCAAGTCATCCGTGACTAGTCAACACCAACAACACTCACTGATCTTCGGAGCTTCTTGGGCCTTGCCAATTTCTACCGCAGGTTCGTGTTGGGATTCTCCCATATTGCATGGGCCCTCAGCCAAATAAACATGGGTGGTGGTAAGGCAAAATTTGCATGGGGCCAGTCCCAACAACAAGCGTTTGATGATTTGAGGTAGCGCTTGTGCTCAACCCCAGTACTTTCACTACTGGACCTGCAACATCCCTTTGAAATTGAGACAGATGCTTCAGACTATGTTGTGGGCGTCATTCTCACTCAGTATGACCACCCCATGGCCTATCATAGTGAGACACTATCAGATATTGTCCTTAAGTACCCTACTTATGACAAAGAAATGTACTCCATTGTACAAGTCTGCTACCAGTGGAGACATTACATTCTTGGGAAGGAGACAATCATCCACACTGATTATAAGCCATTCTAGTTCATGCAGACACATGGAAAATTGCAGAATGACCACCATCAAAAGTGGTCCACATACTTGCAAAAATTCCACCTCAACATCAAGTATAAAATAGGAAGCACCAATCACATCACTGATTGCCTCAACAGACCGCTAGTCATGGAACTCACCACGGTGCTAGAATCTTGCGGCCATGAGACATATGGATGGCGCCAACTCCATGAGACAGACCTTGACTTCTCCACCACCTACCAAATGTTGGGTGCAAATGCAGTTGTCGATAATTTCCATCTTCAGGATGGGTTTTTGTGTCATCTAGGCAATATCTATGTTCCATCAAGTGAGCGAGCGAAGCTGATCTGGGAAGCCCACTATAGTCGGGTGGCAGGAAACTTCACCATCGAAAAGACAGTGTCTATTCTACATAAACATTTCTACTGCCCGAAACTTCGATAGGAGGTCAACAAGTATATCAGGTCCTGCATTGCCTGTGCTATTTCCAAACCGACAACCAAGAAATAGGGCCTATACACCCCTATTCCTACTCTTGATAGGCCATGGGAATCCATCTCAATGGACTACATGTCAGACCTGTTGTCCACTAAGTGGGGACATGACTGTGTTTTTGTGGTTGTTGATCTCTTTTCTAAGATGGAAATTCTGGTTACCTTCAAGAAGAGCATCACAACAGAGGCCACTACCAAGATCTTCTTTGAATGCGTCTGGGTACATTTTGGAATCCCACAAACCATTGTCTCAGATCGGGATAGTTGATTTCTTAGCACATTTTGGCCTTGCCTCTAGTCATTGTTGGACACCAAGCTCACTAAATCCATGACTTTCCACCCCGAGATAGATGGCCAAATTGAGGTCGTAAATCAAATGATTATGCATATCCTTCTCATGTATAATTCAAATCACCCTCGCACATGGGATGAGAGCCTTTCCCATGTCAAGCATATCTACAACCGAGCCCTGCATAGCTCAAACGACCACAACCCTTTTCAGGTGGGGTTGGGATTCCAACCATTGGGTCCCATATATGTTTCACTTCCCCTTGCGGTCACCTCGACCAAATCATATCCTGCTCCAACTGAAGCTGACAAAGCAACCTGGTTCATTGAGTAGATCTAGCACATTTGCCAACAGGTTCAGGATATCCTACAGAAGTTCAATGACAAGTACAAATAATGCCATGATCAACATCGGTGCCACATAAGTTTCAGGTGGGAAACAATGTTTGGTTGCACTTGCATAAAGTACGCCTTACAGGACACCATCGAAAGCTTCTCCCAGTCCATTATGGGCCCCACACTATCACCAAGGCCATGGGGGATAATGATTTTGATTTCAACATTCCTCCCTTCCTTG
Source organism: Picea engelmannii (assembly GCA_009831015.1). Lineage (NCBI taxonomy): Eukaryota > Viridiplantae > Streptophyta > Pinopsida > Pinales > Pinaceae > Picea > Picea engelmannii. The sequence continues at coordinate 547,520 of ML795007.1, read as the reverse complement.
GCCTACACCTAGTGTTCAACGTGTATCTCCTTCACCCTTATTTCCCACCATTATTGGACACCTCAGAAGTAGCAGAACAACTGAGACCAACAAAGATCAAACCTGACTGCATACAAAAGGAATCCAATGATCAGATTGTGGACACACATATCAAGGGGACTCGACAACAAAGGATCCATCTTTATCGAGTCGTCAAAGCAGGGCAACTCCTGCACCAAGGCAAGTGTCTCACCCGGGACCAAATTCAGCAGAAATTTCCTCATCTGATGGGGGAACTCAACACAATGGAGACCATTTCTTAATAAGTAGGGAGGATTTATCTAGATGGATATCGGTGTCCACCCACCTATTCCAACTGGCTCAAAACAATTTTCTGACAATTTTGGCAATTTACTATTTTTAGCAGTTTTAACTTTCGGGTCCATTTTGAGGGCCTAAATGAAGGTTTTTCGGGATCACCCCTCAATGATTTTTGAAGGCATAATTGAGCCCCCTAAAATTAATCTCCTCGATGATACCTCTCTAATGGGCTATCACACAACTAAAACGAAGATCGTATGCAAAAGTTACGACCCCATGAAGTTGATGTACTAACTTACCCAAACGAGGCCCACATGACTTTTGGGTGCTTTATCTCCTAGGGTTAGGTTTTGGATGTTTAGGGTTTTTTTAATTATTTTTTATTGTAAAAAGGCCTTCATATCCTCATTGTAATCTTCTTCTTGTGAATGCGCACATGCATCACATCTCTTCTCAGAGATAAGCCACCACCATTCCAGCAAGCTTGTTTCCACTGCATTTTACAGTTTCAGCTTATTTTGTTATTGAATAGATAACCAGTTTTACTGTATCTCTGTTACTTTGTGTTAAGAACCTATTAATAATCTGTATTCATTTCTTTCTTCTCATACAATCCAGATCAATGGTATCAGAGTGGTCTGCTCCTTGTGGTCTTAATGCATGTCCCTAACGAGGTCGGAGTACAAAGAGTTGGGTCTCGAGCTTGTTTATCTTGAGGACAGAAGCTCTCACACACCCAAGCGACCTCTCATGGCAGGAGAAAATAAATATGACAGGACAAGAGATCCTTTCAAACTTTTGATTGAGGAATCCCTCATGCAACAGAGGAATGAGATGATGGATAGTTTCGAGCAAATCCTTCGACGGCTAGTAACATGCGATGCATCTTCTTCAAACAGAGGCGCCGCCCCCTTCAAAGTACAAATAAAATTTGATATTCGTATATTTGAAGGTTAGATAGATGAAGATGTTGTAGACAAGTGGTTGAATCTACTAGAAGGGTATTTTTTTGTCCATAACTTTTTGAATAGAGAAAAGATTACTTTTGCACTCCTCAAAGTCGTTCCCCATGTCAAAGATTGGTGGGAAACTTTCTGTGAGAAAAAGGAAACAGAGGAAACCTCATTATTTGCAGTCATGGAAACCTGAGAATCCTTCAGGGATTCTATTAAGGAACAATACTACCCTGTTTTAAGTTATGACGACCTGTATACTAAATGGACCACACTACGGCAAGAAAGAGACCAAGTAGTGTTAGATTTCACAAATATCTTTCATACCTTGCACACCAAGATGGGTATCAAATATTCGAATGGACATCTAGTGCTCAAGTGTTGTGGTTCTCTACATAGATACATCCAAACCAAAATGGAATTTATGGACATCTCATCCTTGGGTGCAGCCTACCAATATGGTGTCAAAATTGAGCAGAAGCCCAAACAAAATACACGGCAATTTGGGGGTGGGAACCCCTCACAAAAAAAGTTGGGAAAGGGCATCCCCAACCCATAGAACAAAGGACATATCAAATATGGATAGTATCAGTTCCAAGCCACAAGAAACGAAGGACACTGGAAAGACAAAGAAAGATACCGGGAAGTGGTGCGACTTCCATAAGAGCCCTTGGCATAACATGGTTGACTACTTCTCAAAGCATTCATTGGTGGCGGAAGTGAAAGCCTCTGAATCAGATGTGGATTCTAAATCTGAGCCAAAACCATAAAGGGAAATATGGACCATTGATGCGAAACCCAGTGCCACCATTGCTACAACCAAGCTCCAGCCTGGTGAACCAGATGAGTCAGAAGAAGGAGAGCACCTCTTCCATTCATAGATGTGGGTAAAAGGCACCCCCTTGCACTTCATCATTGATAGTGGTAGCCAGAAGAACCTCATCTCAACATAGGTCATCAAGTGGCTCACCCTGCCAACAATGCCTCACCCACAACCCTACACCATTGGATGACTCCACCAAGGAGGCGATATCCATGTCAGCCAACAGTGTCGACTATTGTACGACATCAAGCCCTTCAAAGACGAGGTATTATGTGATGTTTCTCTTCTTGAAGTTTGTGATGTTCTTTTGAGCCAACCTTGTTTCTAGAAACGTCATGCTGTATATGAGTCTAGGCCTCGTAGTGTTATTATTACTTTGAACAAGAAGTTGTACAAGATACCTGATGCAGTCCCACCTAGTTTTATTTCCTTGATCTCTGCTAAGCAATGCAGGAAGGTCATCTCTCAGACAGGGAAGTTTGTATTCTTTGTGATTCTCTCTTAGAATAAGAGAAAGATCACAGCCACATCCAGGGTCTCTGCAGTCGACCTCTCCACACAGCAGAAGAAAGTAGATAAGGTCATGGAAGAATACTCATATATATTCTCCTCACCTACAAGGGTACCTCTACACTTCCAGGTCAAGCACCCCATCGATCTGACCCCCGGCGCACCACTGCCCAATGGGTCAGTCTATCGTCGCTCTTTGTTAGAGAATGAGGAGATCAAGTGATAGATCAAAGAACTGTTCCACAAGGGGCACATCCATCCCATCTCATCACCTTGTGGGATCCCAATCATGCGGGTACAAAGGAAAGATGGAACTTGGCGACTCTGTATTGATTATCGGTCTCTAAATAAAATCACAGTCAGAAACCGGTACCCGATTCTCCGAATTGACGACCTCCTTTATCAACTCATGGGGGCCAAATATTTTAGTAAGATTGATCTGAAGTCTGGCTACCACCAGGTCCCGATAGAACAGACAGATGTATGGAAGACCTCCTTCAAGTCAAAGGAAGGACTTTTTGAATGGTTGGTCATGCCTTTTGGTTTGACAAATGATCCAACCACTTTCATGAGGATGATGGATGATATCCTGCGACCATTCACCAATACTTTTGTTGTGGTGTATCTGGACGACATTCTAATTTACAGAAATACTTGGGTCGAACACTTGCAACATATTCAATAGGTTGTGCATACCCTACGTCAGCACAAGCTATACGCCAACTTGGAAAAATTCTCCTTTGGCATGGATAGGGTCCATTACTTGGGATACATTATTGATCAACATGGCGTACATGTGGATCCAGCCAAGATCCAAGTCATCTGTGACTGGTCAGCACCAACAACATTCACTGAGCTTCGGAGCTTCTTGGGCCTTGCCAATTTCTACCGCAGGTTCGTGTTGGGATTCTCCCATATTGCATGGGCCCTCAGCCAAATAAATAAGGGTGGTGGTAAGGAAAAATTTGCGTGGGACCAGTCCCAACAACAAGTGTTCGATGATTTGAAGAAGCGCTTGTTCTCAACCCCAATACTTTCACTACCAGACCTGCAACATCCATTTTAAATCGAGACAGATGCTTTAGACTATGTTGTGGGCGTCGTTCTCACTCAACACGACCACCCCATGGCCTATCATAGTGATACATTGTCAGATATTGTCTATAAGTACCCTACTTAGGACAAATAAATGTACTCCATTGTACAAGCATACCACCAGTGGAGACATTACATTCTTGGGAAGGAGATAGTCATCCACACTGATCATAAGCCATTGTAGTTCATGTAGACACAGGGCAAATTGCAGAATGACCACCATCAAAAGTGGTCCACATACTTGCAACAATTCCACCTCAACATCAAGTACAAAACATGAAGCACCAATCGCATCGTTGATTTCCTCAGCAGACTGCCAGTCATGGCACTGACCACGGTGCTAGACTCTTGCGGCCATGAGACATATGGATGGCCCCAACTCTATGAGACAAAGCCTAACTTCGCCACCACCTATCAAATGTTGGGTGCAAAAGAAGTTGTTGATAATTTCCATCTTCAGGATGGGTTGTTGTGTCATTTGGGCCATATCTGTGTTCCATCAAGTGAGTAAGCGAAGCTGATCTGGGAATCCCACTACAGTTAGGTGGAAGGACACTTCAGCATTGGAAAGGCAATGATGATGCTACATAAACATTTCTACTAGACAAAACTTCAACAGGAGGTCAGCAAGTATATCAGGTCCTTCACTGCCTGTGTTATTGCCAAATCGACCACCAAGAAAAGGGCCTATACACCCCTCTTCCTACTCCTAACATGCCATGGGAATCCATCTCATTCGACTACATTTCAGGCCTCCTGTCCACCAAGTGGGGAAATGACTTTGTTTTTTTCTTTGTTGATCGCTTTTCTAAGATGGCGATTCTAGTTGCCTGCAAGAAGAGCATCACAACAGAGGCCACTGCCAAGCTCTTCTTTGAACATGTGTGGTTAAATTTTGGAATCCCACAAACCATTGTCTCAGATCAGGATATTCGATTTCTCATCACATTCTAGTCAAGCCTCTGGTCACTTCTGGACACCAAGCTCACCAAATACATGACCTTCCACCCCCAGAAAGATGGCCAAACCGAGGTGTAAATTGAATGATTGTGCATATCTTTTGCATGTATAATTCAAAGCACCCTCGCACATGGTATGATAGCCTTCAGTATGTCCAAGATAGCTACAACCGAGACCTGCATAGCTCAACTAGCCAAAACCCCTTTCAGGTGGGGTTGGGATTCCAACCATTGGGTCCCATAGATGTTGCACTTCCCCTTGCGATCACCTCGATCGACTCATATCCTGCTCCAACTAAAGATGACAAAGCCACTTGGTTCATTGAGCGGATCCATCACATCTTCCAATAGGTTCAGGATATCCTACAGAAGTCCAATGACAAGTACAATCAACGCCATGATCAACATCGGGTGCCACATAAGTTTTAGGTGGGCGACAAATTTTTGTTTCACTTACAGAAAGAACACCTTACAGGACCCCATCGAAAGCTTCGCCCACTCCATTATGGTTCATACACTATCACCAAGACCATGGGGGATAATGCTTTTGAGTTCAACATTTCTCCCTTCCTTGGCCTGCACCCAGTGTTCAACATGGATCTCCTTCGCCCTTATTTCCCACCATTATTGGATACCTTAGAAGTAGAAGAACAACTGAAACAGACATATATCAAACCTGAATGCATACAAAAAGCATTACAATGATGATATTGTGGACACATCGATCAAGGGCACTTGACAACAAAAGATCCATCTTTATCGAGTCGTCAAAGCAGGGCAGCTCCTGCACCAAGGCAAGTGGATCACCCGGGGCCAAATTCAGCAGAAATTTTCTCATCTAATGGGGGAACTCAACACAATGGACACCATTTCTTCCTAAGGAGTGAGGATTGATCTAGATGGATATCAGTGGACACCCACCTTTTCCAACTAGCTCAAAACAGTTTTCTGACAATTTTGGCAATTTACTATTTTTAGTAGTTTTAACTTTCGAGTCCATTTTCAGGGCCTAAATGAAGGTTTTTCAGGATCAATATCCTTAATGATAGTCAAAGGAATTATTGATCCCCCAAAATAAATATCCTCGATGATACCTTTCCAACGGTCTATCACACGCCTAAAATGGAGATCGTATGCAAAAGTTACGACCCTAGAAAGTTGATGTACTAACTTACCCAAACGGGGCCCACATGACTTTTGGGTGCTTCATCTCCTAGGGTTAGGTTTTTGGATGTCTATGGTTTTTGGCATTCTTGATTATTTTAAAAATTCCCTCAGAGCCTCATTGTAATCTTCTTCTTTCTAATGCGCGTAGCCGTCACATCTCTTCTCAGAGATAAGTCGCCACCATTCCAACAAGCTTGTTTCTGCTGCATTTTACAATTTCAGCTTATTTCGTTATTGAATAGATAACCAGTTTTACTATATCTCTGTTACTTTGTTTTAAGCACCTGTTAATAATCTGTATTCATTTTTTTCTTCTCATAAAATCCGGATCAGTAGTATCAGAGCGGTCTGCTCCTTGTCATCTTAATGCATGTCCCCAATGAGGTCGGAGTACAAAGAGTTGGGTCTCGAGCTTATTTCTCTTAAGGACAAAATCTCTCACACGACCAAGTGACCTCTCATGGTAGGAGAAAATAAAGATGACAGGACAGGAGATCCTTTCAAATTGTTTATTGAGGAATCCCTCACGCAATAGAGGAACGAGATGATGGATAGTTTCACGCAAATCCTTCGGCGAATACCAACAAGCGACGCATCTTCTTCGAATGGAGGTGCTGCCCCATTCAAGATACAAATAAACTTCAATATTCCTATATTTGAAGGTCAGATAGATGCAGATGCTGTATACAAGTGGTTGAATCTAATAGAAAGGTATTTTTATGTCCATAACTTTTTTAATAGATAAAAGATTACTTTTGCGCTCCTTAAATCCATTCCCCGTGTCAAATATTGGTGGGAAACTTTCTATGAGAAAAAGGAAACAGAGGAAACCTCATTATTTTCAGTCATGTCCGCCTGGGAATCCTTCAGGGATGCTATTAAGGAACAATACTACCCTATCAGAAGTTATGACGACCTGTATACCAAATGGACCACACTGCGGCAAGAAAGAGACTAAGCAGTGCCAGATTTCACAAATATCTTCCATACCTTGCACACCAAGCTGGGTATCAAAGATTCAAAGTGATATCTAGTGCTCAAGTATTGTGGTGCTCTGCATAGATACATCCATACTAAAATGGAATTTCTGGACATCTCATCCTTGGGCGCGGCCTACCGATATGCCGTCAAAATCGAGCAGAAGCACAAACAAAAGATGTGACAATTTGGGCCTGGGAACCCCGAGAAAAAAAAGTCAGGAAAGGGCAGCCCCAACCCACAGAGAAAAGGATAGAGAAAAAATGGATAGTATCAAAACAACCAGTCCAAGCCACAAGAAAATAAGGACACCAGAAAAACAAAGAAAGATACCGGGAAGTGGTGCGACTTCCATAAGAGCCCTTGGCATAACACTATTGACTACCTCTCAAAGCAGTCATTGGTGGCCAAAGTGAAAGCCTCTGAATCAGATGCGGATTCTAACTTTGACCCAGACCTAGAAAGGGGAAGATGAATCGTTGAAGCAGAACCTAGTGCCTCCGTTTCTACCACCAAGCTCCAACTTGGTGAACCAGATGAGCCAGGAGAAGGAGAGCACCTCTTCCATTCACAAATGTGGGTAAAAGGCACCCCGCTACACTTCATCGTTGATAGAGGTAGCCAAAAGAACCTCATCTCAGCAAATATCATCAAGAAGCTCACCCTACCAACAATTTCGTACCCACAACCCTACACCATTGGATGGCTCCGCAAAGGAAGCGATCTTTGTGTCAGCCAACAGTGTCGACTGTCGTACGTCATCAAGCCCTTCAAATATGAGGCATTATGTGATTTTTCTCCTCTCGAAGTTTGTGATGTTATTTTTGGCCAACCTTATTTATGGAAACGTCATGTTGTATATGAGTCTAGGCCTCGTAGTGTTATTATTACTTTGAACAGGAAATTGTATAGGATACTCGAGGCAGTCCCACCTAGTGATATTTCCTTGATCTCTGCAAAGCAATGTAGGAAGGTCATCTCTTAGAAGGGGAAGTTTGTCTTCTTTGTCATTCTCTCTCAGAATAAGTGAAATATCACAGCCACATCCAAGGTCTCTACGGCCAACCTCTCCACACAGCAGAAGCAGGTAGATAAGGTCATCGAAGAATACTCAGATATCTTCTCCTCACCTACAGGGGTACCTCTTCACTTCCAGGTCAAGCACCCCATCGATCCGACCCCCGGTGCACCGCTTCCCAATGGGCAAGTCTATCGCCACTCTTTGTTAGTGAATGAAAAGATCAAGAGACAGATCCAAGAAATGCTCCACAAGGGGCACATCTGTCCCAGCTCATCACCTTGCGGGAGCCTAATCATGTTGGTACAGAAGAAAGATGGAACCTGGTGAATCTGTATTGATTATCGGGCACTAAATAAAATCACAGTCAGAAACCGGTACTCGGTTCCCCAAATCAAAGACATCCTTGATCAACTCATGGGGGCCAATTATTTTAGTAATATTGATATGAACTTTGGCTACCACCAGGTCCCGATAGAACAGATAGATGTATGGAAGACCGCCTTCAAGTCAAAGGAAGGCCTTTTTGAATGGTTGGTCATGCCTTCTGGTTTGACAAATGCTCCAGCCACTTTCATGAGGATGATGGATGATATCTTGCAACGATTCACCAATACTTTTGTTGTGGTGTATCTGGATTGCATTCTAAGTTACAATAAGACTTGGGTCGAACACTAGCAACATATTGAACAGGTTCTGCATAGCTTACGGCAGCACAAGCTATATGCCAACTTGGAAAAATGCTCCTTCGGCATGGACAGGGTCCATTACCTAGGCTACATCATTGATCATCATGGCGTACATGTGGATCCAGCCATGATCCAACTCATTCGTGACTGGCTAGCACCAACAACACTCACTAAGCTTCGGAGCTTCTTGGGCTTTGCCAATTTCTATCGCAGGTTCGTGTTGCGATTCTCCCATATTGAATGGTCTCTCAGCCAAATAAACAAGGGTGGTGGTAAGGAAAAATTTATGTGGGGCCAGTCCCAAAAACAAGCATTTGATCATTTGAAGCAACACTTGTGCTCAGCCCTAGTAATTTCAGTACCAGACCTGCAACATCCCCTTGAAATCGAGACTGATGCTTCAGGCTATGCTGTGGGCACCATTCTCACTCAGCATGGCCACCCCGTGGCCTATCATAGTGACACACTATCAGATACTATCTGTAAGTACCTTAATTATGAAAAATAAATGTACTCCATTGTACAATCCTTCCACTAGTGGAGACATTACATTCTTTGGAAGGAGACAGTCATCCACACTGATCATAAGCCATTGCAATTCATGCAGACACAGGAAAAATTGCAGAATGACTGCCATCAAAAGTGGTCCACATACTTGCAACAATTCCACCTCAACATCAAGTATAAAATAGGAAGCACCAATCACGTCGCGGATTGCCTCAACAGACCACCATTCGTGACACTCACCATGGTGCTAGAATTTTGTGGCAATGAGACATCTAGATGGCCTGAACTCTATGAGACAGACGCTGACTTCGCCACCACCTACCAAATGTTGGGTGTAAACACAGTTGTTGATAATTTCCATCTTCAGGATGGGTTTCTGTGTCATCTAGGCCATAACTATGTTCCATCAAGTGAGCGAGCAAGGATGATCTGGGAAGCCCACTACAATCGGGTGGCAGGACACTTCAGCATCAAAAAGATAGTGGCGATGCTACAGAAACATTTCTACACGTTGAAACTTCAACAGGAGGTCAACAAGTATATTAGGTCTTGCACTGCCTGTGCTATTGTAAAACCAAACACCAAGAAATAGGGCCTGTACACCCCTCTTCCTACTCCTGACAGGCCATGGGAATCCATCTCAATGGAATACATGTCAGGCCTCTTGTCCTCCAATCGGGGAAATGACTTTGTTTTTGTGGTTGTTGATCGCTTTTCTAAGATGGCGATTCTGGTTGCCTGTAAGAAGAGAATCATAGAAGGGACCACTGCCAAGCTCTTCTTTGAACGCGTCTTGGTACATTTTGGAATACGAAAAACCATTGTCTCAGATTGGGATAGTTTATTTCTCAGCACATTTTGGTCAAGCCTCTAGTCACTGTTGGACACCAAGCTCACCAAATCCACGGCCTTCCACCCCAAGACAGATGGCCAAACCGAGGTTGTAAATCGAATGATTGTGCATATCCTTCACATGTATAATTCAAAGCACCCTCACACAAGGGATGAGAGCCTTCCCTATGTCCAACATAACTACAACTGAGCCCTGCATAGCTCAACTGACCACAACCCTTTTCATGTGGGGTTTGGATTCCAACCATTGGGTCCCATAGATGTTGCACTTCCCCTTGCGGTCACCTCGACCAACTCATATCCTGCTCCAAATGAAGCTGACAAATCCACCCGGTTCATTAAATGGATCAATCACATCTTCCAACAGGTTCAAGATATCCTACAGAAGTCCAGTGACAAGTACAAACAACGCCATGATCAACATCGGGTGCCACATAAGTTTCAGGTGGGCGACAAAGTTTGGTTGCACTTGCAGAAAGAACACCTTATAGGACCCCATCGAAAGCCTCGCCCACTCCATTATGGGTTGTACACTATCAATAAGGCCATGGGGGATAATGCTTTTGGTCTCAACATTCCTCCCTTCCTTGGACTGCACCCAGTGTTCAACGTGGATCTCCTTTTCCCTTATTTCCCACCATTATTGGACACCTGAGAAGTAGAAGAAAATTTGACACCAACATAGCTCAACCCTGACTACATACAACATGCATCCAATTATCATATTGTGGACACAAATATCAAGGGAACTTGACAAGAAAGGATCCATCTTTATCGAGTTGTCAAAGCAGGGCAACTCCTGCACCAAGGCAAGTGGCTCACTCGGGGCCAAATTCAACAAAAATTTCCTCATCTGATGGGGAACATCAGTGAAATGGAGACCATTGCTTCCTAAGGAGGGAGGATTGATCCAGATGGATATCGGTGGCTGCCTGCCTTTTCCAACTGGCTCAAAATAGTTTTCTGACAATTTTGGAAATTTACTATTTTTAGCAGTTTTAACTTCTAGTTCCATTTTGAGGGCCTAAATGAAGTTTTTTCAGGATCAAGATCCTCATGATATTCGAAGGCATTATCAAGCCCCCAAAATGAATCTCCTTGATGATACCTTTCCAGTGGCCTATCACGTGCCTAAAATAGAGATCGTATGCAAAAGTTACGACCCTGGGAAGTTGATGTACTAACTTACCCAAATGGGGCCCACATGACTTTTGGGTGCTTCATCTCCTAGGGTTAGGTTTTTGGATGTCTAGAGTTTTTGGAATTCTTTTTTATTGTAAAAATTCCTTCAGATCCTCATTTTAATCTTATTCTTGCGAATGCGCACAACCATCACATCTCTTCTCAGAGATAAGCCGCCACCATTCCATCAAGCTTGTTTTCGTTGCATTTTACAGTTTTAGCATATTTCGTTATTGAATAGATAATCAGTTTTACTGTATCTCTATTAATTTGTGTTAAGAAAATCTTAATAATCTGTATTCATTTTTTTCTGCTCATAAAATCTGGATTAGTAGTATCATAGTGATCTGCTCCTTGTCGTCTTAATGCATGTCCCCAATGAGGTCGGAGTACAAAGAGTTGGGTCTTGAGCTTGTTTCTCTTGAGGACAAAATATCTCGCATGCCCAAGTGACCTCTCATGGCAGGAGAAAATAAAGATGACATGATAGGAGATCCTTTCAAATTGTTGATTGAGGAAGCCCTCACACAACATAGGAACGAGATGATGGATAGTTTCACGCAAATCCTTCGACGGCTACCAACAGGCGACACATCTTCTTTGAATGGAGGCACTTCTCCCTTCAAGGTACAAATAAACTTCGATATTCCTATATTTGAAGGTTATATATATGCAGATGTTATAGACAAGTGGTTGAATCTACTAGAAGGGTATTTTTTTGTCCATAACTTTTCGAATAGAGAAAAGATTACTTTTGTGCTCCTCAAATCCATTCCCCATGTCAAAGATTGGTGGGAAACTTTCTGTGAGCAAAAGGAAATAGAGGAAACCCCATTATTTTTAGTCACGAACACCTGTGAATCCTTCAAGGATGATATTAAGGAAAAATACTATCTTTTTAGAAGTTATGACGACCTGTATACCAAATGGACCACACTGCGGCAAGAAAGAGACCAAGCAGTGCCAGATTTCACAAATATCTTCCATACCTTGAGCACCAAGATGTGTATCAAACATTTGGAGGGACATCTAGTGCTCAAGTATCACAGTGCTCTGTATAGATACATCCAAACCGAAATGGAATTTCTAGACATCTCATCCTTGGGTGCGACCTACCGATATTTCATCAAAATCGAGCAGAAGCTCAAACAAAAGAGGCGGCAATTAGGGCCTGGGAACCCCTCACAACAAAATCCAAGAAAGGGCGGCCCCAACACATAGAACAAAGGATAGAGAAAATATGGATAGTATTAGGACAACTAGTCCAAGCCACAAGCAAGGAAGGACACCGAAAAGACAAAGAACGATATTGGGAAGTGGTGTGACTTCCATAAGAGGCCTTGGCATAACACTGTTGACTACTGATCAAAGAAGTCGTTGGTGGCTGAAGTGAAAGCCTCTGAATCAGATGTAGATTCTGATTCTGATCCAGAACCAGAAAGGGGAAGATAGGTCATTGACGTGGAACCTAGTTCCACCGTTGCTACCACCAAGCTCAAGCCTGGTGAACCAGACGAGCGAGAATAAGGAGAGAACCTCTTCCATTCATAGATGTGGATAAAAGGAACCCCATTGCACTTCATCGTTGATAGCGGTATCCAAAAGAACCTCATCTTAGCAGAGGTCATCAAGTGGCTCACCCTACCAACAACACCGCACACACAACCCTACACCATTGGATGGCTCTGCCAAGGAAGCGATCTCCACGTCAACCAATAGTGTCGACTGTCGTACGACATCAAGCCCTTCAAATAAGAGGTATTAAGTGATGTTTCTCCTGTTTAATTTTGTGATGTTCTTTTGGGCCAACCTAATTTATGGAAACTTCATGTTGTATATGAGTCTAGGCCTCATAGTGTTATTATTACTTTGAATAGGAAATTGTACATGATACCCGAGGCAGTCCCACCTAGTGCTATTTCCTTGATCTCTACAAAGCAATGCAGGAAGGTCATCTCTCAGATAGGGAAGTTTGTCTTCTTCATGGTTCTCTCTCAGAATAAGAGAAAGATCACAGCCACATCCACGGTCTCTGCGACCGACCTCTCCACACAGCATAAGCAAGTAGATAAGGTCATGGACGAATACTTGAATATATTCTCCTCACCTACAAGGGTACCTCTGCACTTCTAGGTCAAGCACCCGATCGATATGACCCCTGGTGCACCGCTGCCCAATGGACCAGTCTATCGTTTCTCTTTGTTAGAGAATTATGAGTTCAAGTGATATATCTAAGAACTGCTCCACAAGGGGCACATCCATCCCATCTCATCACCTTGTGGGAGCCTAATCATGTTGGTACAGAAGAAAGATGGAACCTAGCGACTATGTATTGATTATTGGGCTTTGACTAAAATCATAGTCAGAAACTAGTACTCGATTCCCTGAATCAATGGCCTCCTTGACCAACTCACAGGGGCCAAATATTTCAGTAAGATTGATCTGAAGTCTGGAAACCAATAGGTCCTGATAGAACAAACAGATGTATGGAAGACCGCCTTCAAGTCAAAGGAAGGTATTTTTGAATGGTTGGTCATGCATTTTGGTTTGACAAATGCTCCAGCCACTTTGATGAGGATGATGGATGATATCCTTCGACCATTCACCAATACTTTTGATGTGGTGTATCTGGATGACATTCTAATTTACAACAAGACTTGGGACGAACACTTGCAGCATATTCAACAGGTTCTGCATACCCTGCGACAACACAAGCTATATGCCAACTTGGAAAAATGCTCCTTCAACATGGACAGGGTCCATTACCTGGGCTACATCATTGATCAGCATGGCGTACATGTGGATCTAGCCAAGATCCAAGTCATCCATGATTGGTCATCACCAACAACACTCACTGAGCTTCGAAGCTTCTTGGGCCTTGCCAATTTCTATCATAGGTTCGTGTTGGGATTCTCCCATATTGCATGGGCCCCCAGCCAAATAAACAGGGGTATTGGTAAGAAGAAATTTGTGTGGGGCCAACCCCAACAACAAGAATTCAATGATTTGAAGTAGCGCTTGTGCTTAGTCCCAATACTTTCACTACCAGACCTGCATCATCCCTTTGAAATCAAGACAGATGCTTCAAAGTATGCTATGGGCACCATTCTCACTCAGCACGACCACCCCGTGGCCTATCATAGTGAGACATTGTTAGATACTGTCTGTAAGTACCCTACTTACGACAAAGAAATGTACTCCATTGTACAAGCCTGCTGCTAGTGGAGACATAACATTCTTGGGAAGGAGACAGTCATCCACACTGATCATAAGCCACTACAGTTCATGCAGACATAGGGAAACTTGCAGAATGACCTCCATCAAAATTGGTCCACATACTTGCAACAATTCCACCTCAATATCAAGTATTAAACAGAAAGCACCAATCCCGTCATTGATTGCCTCAACAGACTGCCAATCGTGGAAATCACCACGGTTCTAGACATTTACAACCATTAGACATATTGATGGCCCCAAATCTATGAGACAAACCTCGACTTCTCCACCACCTACCAAATGTTGGGTGAAAACGCAGTTGTCAATAATTTCCATCGTTAGGATGGGTTGTTGTGTTGCCTGGGCCATATATGTGTTCCATCAAGTGAGCGAGTGAAGTTGATCTAGGAATCCCACTACATTCCAGTGGTAGGACACTTCATCATCGAAAAGACAGTGGTGATGCTACATAAACATTTCTACTGGTCGAAACTTCAACAGGAGGTCAACAAGTATATTAGGTCCTGCACTGCCTGCGCTATTTCCAAACCGACCACCAAGAAACAAGGCTTGTACACCCCTCTTCCTACTCCTAAGAGGCCATGGGAATCCATCTCAATGGACTACATGTCGGGCCTCCCATCCACCAAGCGGGGAAATGACTGTGTTTTTATGGTTGTTGATCACTTTTCTAAGATGGCGATTTTGGCTACCTGCAAGAAGAGCATCACAACAAAGGCCACTGCCAAGCTCTTCTTTGATTGCATCTAGGTACATTTTGGAATCCAAAAAACCATTGTCTCAGATCAGGATAGTCAATTTATGAGCACATTTTGGTCGAGCCTCTGGTCACTGCTGGACACCAAGCTCACCAAATCCACGACCTTCCACCCCCAGATAGATGGCCAAAGCGAGGTTGTAAATCGAATGATTGTGCATATCCTTCGCATGTATAATTCAAAGCAACCTCACACATCAGATGAGAGCCTTCGCTATGTCCAACATAGATACCACCGAGCCCTGCATAGCTCAACCGGCCACAACCCCTTTCAGGTGGGTTTGGGATTCCAACCATTGGGTCCTATTATCACACATTTTGTAGCTAGGATAAAAGGCTATGAGACATAAGACCGAATTGGCATAATGGGAACCTATCCCACCCAATGTCACCATGATGGGAAGGCTCTTTCTCTTTAGGGAGGTTAGGCCCAGGGAAGACGTCCACGATGATCTGTGGTTTTGAGGAGGCAAAAGGATAAAGGGACAAGGACAAGTTTTCCCCCTCACAAGTCACCACCCAAATAGATAGTCCCGGCTAAATAGCCAATAGTAAAGTGAATCCCCAATGAAGGACACCTGCCTAGAACAAGACAACAACAAATTGATAAGTGCAAGATATTTCAATGGGTTAGTACTTCATATCAATCAAGAACTATCTGATGAACTTATAAGCAATTTGAATATAAATATTGACAGATTCAATGTTTATCAATAGAAATGGAAACCATATCACTTCATCAATAATCATTTAAATGATGTGTCATTCAATATAACAAACCAACACTTTATTCAATTTATGCCTAAAACACCATTCAATTGCTCACAAGATAAGACGTTGTTGAATTAATGATACAAATAACATAAGGTAGCGATGGAACTTAGGGTTAGTAGGGTTATCTAGAGCTAGGGTTAGTGTAGTTAGGGTTTTAAATTTGAGTTTTGAGAGTGCTTGGATCAAAGTCTTACTTCAACGCTGGAGGTCTTAGGATCAGTGCCCCAGGGTAGAATGGAGTCAATTTAGTAGAGCACACAAGGGTTGAAGGAGGACAACTAAGGACTAGAGGGAAGAGTTCTGAAGTGTTGTTATGGAAAGGCCTCAGAATCAAAACCCTAGGGGAGAGAGGCTCAGTCTGGTGGTGCTAAAGCAAGGCCTCATGATCTCTCCTCCTTCCTTAGGTTGACTTGGCAAAAAAAACTAGCATAAAGGATAAAATCAAGACAAGAGAGTATAATGAGGGAGAGTGTTTCTATAGCAAGGCTCTATCATCAAACCCTAGAATAAAAATGGCCCTAGGTGTAGATAACCTGGACCTGGGACGTCTCCTCCTTCTTGACCTCTGGAAAGTACGACTAGCAATAGGGGAAGAAAAGGAGAAGAGTGTAGCAAAGGCTAGGCTCTTTCCTTCTTCAATGGCTAAAAAGTTTATCTTTTAGGGGACTTGAGACAAGGACCTACTTGTGTGCTTGTCACCTAGGGTTTTTATTTAGAAAATTATAAATACATGTAAGAAAATAAGACTACAACCATTCAGTCAAGAAGTTTTGCAGAAAAATACTTACAATTAATCAAGAAATAACCATGCAAACCCTAGTTGTAACACCTTCCTTCAAGAGAAACACCATAAAATGCCAAGAGATGTCTTCCTTCAAAAAGTGCGCCTCACTAAACCAACAAAAATACCCAATATAGGGAGAAAATTCCAGACCTCACTAATGAGTAAGTAAGTTGCTGTGAAAAAATGAGAGTGAAAATCTCTCATTTATACAAAACCTTGACCTAATTTTACATTTTAGGTCAGGTAAAAGGCTGACAAGGCCAAATTATCAAAATCATATTGTTTTACATTAAATTGTAAAATTAAAACCCTAATTTAGCTATAAAGAGATAAGAATCCCCTCTAAGGGAGGCATTAGCCCCTTCTAGGGAAAATGGAGCATCCTGGAGAAAAACGTTAGCCCTCCTTGGGCTTATCCAACTTGCCACACATGCCAAGACTACCCAGTCTGCCTCCCAAAACGTCCATACTGTTGGATGATATCATGGCTATGATGGGTGATGTCCTAGGCATTCTAAGGCCAACGTTCTACTAAAAAAGGGCAAATCCCCCTAGGTTAAGCTCTGTCGGGGTGTCTCTGGTGGAACATCCTCTTATTCTCCAGTGCAAGACACCGATCAATCTCCATCTCATCTCTGCTCCATGGTGAGGTCTCAACATCCATTTGATGGGATCTTCAGCCCCATGGAGGTCCGAACTGATCATCTCCCCATGTGTACCGGTCCAAATGGTACCTATCCATCGGGTATGGTCCTGCACATCAAAATCTACGCCCTCCATGGGCTCATCAGTCACAGGGATCATAGAAATGTCAATCACATTTCATCATTAATATTATTAAACACATGCATAAAATCCCTAATACATCAATCAATAGCTCAAAGATGTTACACAAGCCGACAATACAAGTTTGGGGAAAAGGACAAGGCTTCCTATTGGGATAGTGTCCACGGAAAAAGGAAATTTCCCAGAGAGACCTCATCCAAGCCATGTAAGTGGATGATGTGGTTAGGGGATGTCTAAGCATGTGGGTGCATTAAGGGCCAAGGATGCAACGTGTTACCTGTGGCTTCCTTTGTAGAAGGCGAGTTGTCCCTGTCATGTATGCATTTTTTCGAAGCCCATTCTTTCCTTTATTCTTTGTATTCTTTTTATTCTTTTATTTTCTTTTTTTGTTCAAATTCTAATCAGGGGAGACTGCCTTGGCATGGTGACTAGAGATGACAGTGTTACCCATAAGTACTTTCATAGAGATGAGAAGGTTGGCTCGTGATGATACCCCCTTTCCCTTGGCCATGCAACTAAGAGTCACTGCCCTGGCGTGGTAACAACTGGTGGCAATGTCATACTGCTAGGTACCCATGAACCTAATAGGATGGCTCATGATGAGACCCCCTATCCTCTGATTAGGTCTTGTTTTATTATTTTTTCGGGTCCCTCTTGTTTCTTGCTAAGAAGCTTTTTATTTCTATCTCGGGGATCCTTGGGTGAAGCATCTCGAGATTTATTCTTAGGATTTTATCTTTTACCAACTTGCTTTTACCTTCTGGGCCTTTATCCCCTTCTTCCCACAAGGTAAGGTGCAGTCCTGAAAATAGGTCAACCCAATGCCCGGACAAGTGGAATGGGATAGATGAGCAGGAAACAAGATGTAAAAGTGGTAATATGATGGGAGTAGACGATGGCTTTTCAGAAATCCCCTTAGTGGAAAACCAAAACCTACAGACACAGGCTTGCTAGGGCACCGTGTCAATCCCCCAAACATGGTCAAGTGAGAAAATGTAAGATCCAAGTAGTCGTTAGAGATAAGAGGAACCCAATGCATATATTTAAAGGTTTCAATGATCAAAAGAGACACATACCATGATACCTGGACCAATTACCTCATGGAGCAAGAACCTCTTCTGACACAGGACCAATCCGATGGTGATGGATGTTGTTGTTGCTGTCAAGACAAAATATGATGGGAGAAAAATATGGGCCTTTCTAGGGCTATGCTTAGGTCAATACTTCTCTTGGTACTTTATGTATAGTTCTCGTGGGCCTCGAGACATAATCTCCTAGTTATCCCTAAAAAGTAAGGATAGCAGGTCCCATAGATGTTGCACTTACCCTTGTAGTCACCTCAACTGATTCATCTCTTGCTCCAACTGAAGATGACAAAGCCGCCCAGTTCATTGAGCTGATCTAGCACATCCACCAATAGGTTCAGAATATCCTACAAAAGTCCAATGACAAGTACAAACAACGCCATGATCAACATCGGGTTCCACATAAGTTTCAGGTGTGTGACAACGTTTGTTTGCACTTACAGAAAGAATGTCTTACAGGACCCCATAAGAAGCTTCGCCCACTCTGTTATGGGCTTTACACTATCACCAAGTTCTTGGGGGATAATTATTTTGAGCTCAACATTCCTCCCTTCCTTGGCCTACACCCAGTGTTCAATGTGGATCTCCTTCACCCTTATTTCCTACCATTATTGGACACCTCAGAAGTAGCAGAACAACTGAAACCAACAGAGCTCAACCCTGAATGCATACAAGGGGAATCCAATGATCGGATTGTGGACACAAAGATCAAGGGAACTTGACAACAAAGGATCTATCTTTATCGAGTCGTCAAAGAAGGGTAGCCCCTGCACCAAGGAAAGTGGCTCACCCGGGACCAAATTCAGTAGAAATTTACTCATCTGATGGGGGACCTCAATGAAATGGAGAACATTTCTTCATAAGGAGGGAGGATTGATCTAGATGGATATATGTGGCCACCCACCTTTTCCAACTGGCTCAAAACATTTTTCTGACAATTTTGGCAATTTATTATTTTTAGCAGTTTTAACTTCCGGGTCCATTTTGAGGGCCTAAATGAAGGTTTTTAGGGATCGATCTCCTCAATAATAGTTGAAGGAATAATTGGGCCCCCAAAATGAATCTCCTCGATGATAAATTTCCAATGGGATATCACATGCCTAAAACAGAGATCGTATGAAAAAGTTACAACCCCGATAAGTTGATGTACTAACTTACCCAAACGGGGCCCACATGACTTTTGTGCGCTTCATCTCCTAGGGTTAGGTTTTTGGATGTATAGGGTTTTGGGAATTCTTGTTTATTGTAAAAAGGACTTCAGAGCCTAATTGTAATCTTCTTCTTGTGAATGCACGCATCTGTCACATCTCTTTTCAGAGATAAGCCACCACCATTCCAGCAAGTTTGTTTCCGCTGCATTTTACAGTTTCAGCTTATTTTGTTATTGAATAGATAACCAATTTTATTGTATCTCTGTTACTTTGTGTTAACCACCTGTTAATAATATCTATTCATTTCTTTCTTCTCATAAAATCTGGATTAGTGGTATCAGAGCGGCCTGCTCCTTGTCGTCTTAATGCATGTCCCCAACGAGGTCAGAGTACAAAGAGTTGGGTCTCAAGCTTGTTTCTCTTGAGGACAGAAGCTCTCACATGCCCAAGCGACCTCTCATGGAAGGAGAAAATAAATGTGATGGGACAGGAGATCCTTTCAAACTATTTATTGAGGAATCCGTCACATAACATAGTAACGAGATGATGGATAGTTTCGGGCAAATCCTTCGGTGGCTACCAGCAGACGACGCATCTTCTTCGAACGGAGGCGTTTCCCCTTTCAAGGTACTAATAAACTTCAATATTCATATATTTGAAGGTTAGATAGACATAGATGTTGTAGACAAGTGGTTGAATCTACTAGAAGGGTATTTGTCTATGCATAACTTTTCGAATAGAGAAAATATTACTTTTCCGCTCCTCAAAGTCGTTCCCCATGTCAAAGATTGGTGGGAAACTTTATGTGAGCAAAAGGAAACAGAGGAAACCTCATTATTTTCAGTCACGGCCACCTGGGAATTCTTCAAATATGCTATTAATAATAAATACTACCCTATCGGAAGTTATGACGACCTATATACCAAAGAGACCAAGCAGTGTCAGATTTAACAAATATATTCTATACCTTGCGCACCAAGATGGGTATCAAATATTCAGAGTGACATCTAGTGCTCAAGTATTGTGGTGCTCTACATAGATACATACAGACTGAAATGGAATTTATTTCATCCTTGGGCATGGCCTACCGATATGTTGTCAAAATTGAGAAGAAGCTCAAACAAAAGATGCAACAATTTGGGCCTGGGAACCCCTCACAAAAAAATCTAGGAAAGGGTGGCCCCAACCCATAGAAAAAAGGATAGAGCAAATATGGACAGTATCAGGATAGCCAATCCAAGCCACAAACAAAGAAGGACACCAGAAAGACAAAGAAAGATACTGGGAAGTGGTGCGACTTCCATAAGAGCCCTTGGCATAACACTGTTGACTGTCGCTCAAAGAAGTCGTTGGTGACCGAAGTGAAAGCATCTGAATCAGATGTGGTTCTGACTCTTAGCCAAAACCAGAAAGGGGAATATGGATCATTGAAGCGGAACCCAGTGCCACTATTTCTACCACCAAGCTCCATCTTGGTGAACTAGATGAGCCAGAAGGAGAGCGCCTCTTCCATTCACAGATGTGGGTAAAAGGCACCCCGCTGCACTTCATCATTGATAGTGGTAGCCAGAAGAACCTCATCTCAGAAGAGGTCATCAAGAATCTCACCTTGCCAAAAACACCGCACCCACAACCCCACACCATTGGATGGCTCTGACAAGGAAGCGATCTTTGCGTCAACCAACAGTGCTCACTGTCGTACGGAATCAAGCCCTTCAAAGATGAGGTATTATGTGATGTTTCTCCTCTCGAAGTTTGTGATGTTATTTTGGGCTAACCTTATTTATGGAAACATCATGGTATATATGAGTCTAGGCCTCGTAGTGTTATTATTACTTTGAACAGGGAATTGTACAGGATACCTGAGGCAGTCCCACCTAGTGTTATTTCCTTGATATCTACTAAGTAATGCAGGAAGGTCATCTCTCAGATGGGGAAGTTTGTCTTCTTCATAATTTTCTCTCAGAATAAGTGAAATATCACAACCACATCCAGGGTCTCTACAGCTAACCTCTCCATGCAGTAGAAGCAAATAGATAAGGTCATGGAAGAATACTCAGATATCTTCTCCTCACCTACAGAGGTACTGCTGCACTACTAGGTCAAGCACCCCATCGATCTGACCCCCAGTGCACCGCTTCCCAATGGGCCAGTCTATCAATTCTCTTTGTTAGAGAATAAGGAGATCAAGGGACAGATCCAAGAACTTCTCCAGAAGTGGCACATCCATCCCAGCGCATCACCTTGCGGGAGAAAAACCATGCTGATACAAAAGAAAGATGGAACATGGTGACTCTGTATTGATTATCGGGCTATGAATAAAATCACAGTAAGAAACTGATACCCGATTCCCTGAATCGACGACCTCCTTGATCAACTCATGGGGGCCAAATATTTCAGTAAGATTGATCTGAAGTATGGCTACCACCAAGTCCCGATAGAACAAATAGATGTGTGGAAGACTACCTTCAAGTCAAAGGAGGGCCTTTTTGAATGGTTGGTCAGTCCTTTTGGTTTGAAAAATGCTCCAGCCACTTTCATGAGGATGATGGACGATATCCTATGACCATTCACCAATACTTTTGTTGTGGTGTATCTGGATGACATTCTAATTTACAGTAAGACTTGGGACGAACACTTGCAGCATATTCAATAGGTTCTGCATGCCCTGTGGTAGCACAAGATATAGGCCAACTTGGGAAAATGCTCCTTCGGCATGGACATGGTCCGTTACTTGGGCTACATCATTGATCAGCATGGAATACATGTGGATCCAACGAAAATCTAAGACATCCGTGACTGTCCAGCACCAACAACACTCACTAAGCTTCAGAGCTTCTTGGGCCTTGCCAATTTCTACCGTAGGTTCGTGTTGGGATTCTCCCATATTGCATGGGACCTCAGCCAAATAAACAGGGGTGATGGTAAGGTGAAATTTGCATGGGGCCAGCCCAAACAACAAGCGTTCAATGATTTGAGGCAGTTCTTGTGCTCAGCCCCGATACTTTCACTACCAGACCTGGAACATCCATTTGAAATTGAGACAAATTCTTTAGACTATGCTGTGGGCACCGTTCTCACTCAGCACCACCACCCCGTGGCCTATCATAGTGAGACACTGTCAAATACTATTTGTAAGTACCCAACTTATGACAAAGAAATGTACTCCATTGTACAAGCCTACTGCTAGTGGAGACATTACATTCTTGGGAAGGAGACAATCATCCACACTGATCATAAGCCATTGCAGTTCATGCAGACACAGGAAAAATTGCAGAATGACCAACATCAAAAGTGGTCCACATACTTGCAACAATTCCACCTCAACATCAAGTATAAAACAGGAAGCACCAATCACGTCATTGATTTCCTCAGCAGACCGCCAGTCGTGCTACTCACCACGGTGCTAGACTCTTGTGGCCATGAGACATCTAGATGGCCCCAACTCTATGAGACAGACCTTGAATTCACCACCACCTATCAAATGTTGGGTGAAAATGCAGTTGTCGATAATTTCCATCTTCAGGATGGGTTGTTGTGTCATCTGGGCCATATCTGTGTTCCATCAAGTGAGTGAGCGAAGCTGATCTGGGAAGCCCACTATAGTCAGGTGGTAGGACACTTTGACATCAAAAAGATGGTGGTGATGCTACAAAAACATTTCTGCTGGCTGAAACTTCAACAGGAGGTTGGCAAGTAGATCAGGTCCTGCACTACCTGTGCTATTTCCAAACTGACCACCAAGAAACAGGGCTTGTACAACCCTCTTTCTACTCCTAACAGGCCATGGGAATCCATCTCAATGGACTACATGTTGGGCCTCCCGTCCACCAAGCGAGGAAACGAATGTGTTTTTGTGGTTGTTGATTTATTTTCTAAGATGGAGATTTTGGTTGCCTACAAGAAGAGCATCAAAGCAGAGGCCACTGCCAAGATCTTCTTTGAACGCGTTTGGGTACATTTTGGAATCCTACAAACCATTTTCTCAGATCTGGAAAGTCTATTTGTCAGCACATTCTGGTCAAGCCTCTAGTCACTGTTGGACACCAAGCTCACCAAATCCACGACCTTCCACCCCCAGACAGATGGCCAAACCGAGGTTTTAAATCGAATGTTTGTGCATATCCTTCGCATGTATAATTGTTACACCTCAAAATTACTCACTTTGATAGTGTCGCAAGTGTCGCCATTACGAGAGTTGTAAATGTTTCATCTTGTCCGCAAGTGTTGCATCTTGACTATAAGTGTTGCAAGTATCAAAAACATCATACTTCCATCTTACATATGTCATGCCTCTAATCCCTCCTTCGACGAGTCTCTTCCTGTCGACTTCAACACATTATCCAGGAGCTAGACTTAGAAGCCAATTAGTACCTTGGGACCTGCATGCCTCATTGGCAGGCCTCCTCATGTCCAAAAATGGGTTTACATCATTGACCTCTGATCAGATCATTCCACAGATGTTTGAATTCATCTCATCTATTCACATTTGTCAGAATGTACTAGAGAACATTGGGAATCATTGACATTAATGGTGATCTCCCTCGCGCTTGTTAACGATTTACATCATTGACCGATAATCAAGTGGTTTATGCCATGTTCAAAATCAAGACATCTATTCACATGGTTAGATTCATACTACATTGAGATCGGTAAGAATACCCTGGGTTGAGTCATCACTCTTATATATACTTTTCCTAGGTTGTGAAGGAGTTCTTTTGAACTATGAAGGATATACTGTTACATAGATCCACTTTGTATTGGTCGTGACTATGTCTTTTCGTCTCGTAGATCCACTGTGTATTCTTCCTGGCTATGATCAGTTCAGGTCATAGGAGTATAGATCCACATTGTATCTGCAATGTCTATACCATTTTGTCAATACAATTATGGATCCACAGTGTATTTTATCGCGACCATACCTAAAACGTCTTTATCACTCAAGCATAGGTATGCCTACCTTGGGTTTTGAAACATGTCATAATATTTTTTTGATGGTTGTGTGCAGCTTTTTCTAGTTTCTCTGCATCCATACCCTTGCTCAAAAAAGTCTACAAAGTACTTCAGTCATCATTTTCTTCTAACTTCATACTTTGGGGGGCAATATGTTACACCTCAAAATTACTCACTTCGATAGTGTCGCAAGTGTCATCATTACGAGAGTTGTAAGTGTCACATCTTTTCCGCAAGTGTCACATCTTGACTATAAGTGTTGCAAGTGTCAAAACATCATACTACCATATTTCATATGTCGTGCCTCTAATGACATCATAAATACACTTAAGACACCTCAAAGGGTGGTTTGGAAGAAGAGAAATCACTTGACATGAGGTACAAGCATTTTACCATTGGAAAAACCACTAAAAAACTGAATTTTGGAGAGGAGCGCTCCCCTACCCACTGTCAGGGAGTGCTGGCGCTCCCTAGGCCTCTTTGGGGGAGTGTTGGCGCTCCCTGAGCCTCTTTGGGGGAGTGCTCAAGCGCCCTGTGCACCCTTTTGGGGGAGCGCTACCCTTTTTTTGGCAAATTCTGGGTTTGTTGAGGAAAATTAGGGAAGAATCCCTCAACTTCTGAAGGTAGTTGGATTTGAATAGATGGTCAAGGCATGATCCTAGGGAAGATACTCAACTGAAGGAGAGGAATCCTCAACTAATCCCAAATATCTCTCAAGTGGTTGGACCTCTCCAAGGTTGTATAAGGAGGCCTTCTCATGGTGAAAGGTACATGGAAAAGATTGGATATGTGAAACTTATGATCTCATGAGTGACATATCATCAAAGCAATCAATGGACATTACTTGAGAAAATGGGTTGGACAAGGAGAACTGGAAGAAGTTGCTACACCTTCATTCAAAGGATTGTAAGTACTTTTACTTGTTCTCATTAATACAATCAATGCTTGGCCTGTTTCTTTCAAACTTGTGCTTGTTCCATATGAGTTTTTCTGCAGTAGATGGATCTATGATTGAGATAATATTAGTAGATTAGGAAGTCCATTGTATCTTTGTTTGTTTTGCAGGACCTATCGGGGAGCTCAAGATTGAAGCTCAGCCTGGACTTTGTAGGGAAAAACGTCATTAATGAGGTACATATCATTCTCCTTCTCTTTCATTTGTTAACTTGATTAGATATAAAAGGAAGTGAGTGTCCATGTTAAGCACTTTTCTATCTTGGCCTTAGGAGTCTAGAGACCAAGAGGGAATCCACTTGTCTGCAGGGGGATTCACCTACAACAGAAATTGGCGACTCCACTAGGGAGGATATCTGATTTTGGTTTCCATTCCAAGATCTTGTTTTGGCCCTTTTCCCATTGATTTTATCTTCTCCATATTGTATTTTTTATTCTTATATTTGTTTGATTGCCTCATTATGTCATTAGGATCACCCTGATTGACTGAATTTCCTTGATTTTTTGAGTTTTTGGAGTAGAGTGCTCCCCTCCTGTTGCTGTCAGAGCACTAGCACTCCCCTGTAGCCTTACACAGAGCATTGGAATGATCTGGTGCTCATTACACCAGAGCGCTACCCCATTTTTGTGAGAAATTCTCCAGAATTTTCATCTTTTGAAGCTATTTCTTGGTTTTGGCTTTTTCTCAGGGTCCCATACTTTCATTCCATCTTGATATTGGCTTTCAAAAACCCTTATTTCTAACAATTCATCCTCTTTTGTTTGGATTTTTTGACCTATGTCCTTACTTTGCAATTTGTCCTTCACGATTTGGAGTCAATTTGTCGTTTTCTTCTCGTTTATATGAATTAGTGAAAACTTTGTAAGGGGTTTCAAAGGTCTTTTGTATTTTTATTTTTGATCTTTGAGTCATCTTGTACAAGCTCTTTCTCCCTCCTTTTGAGTTTTTGGCTTTCTGTTTCTTGTTTGATCATAACAAGGGTGTCCTTTGGTTTATGTGAAGTTTACTTCCAGATTGCTTAAATTTCATAACTCTTGAAGCCCGATTAGCATAAGAAGCTTTACATCTACTGGTTATCAGTCACATACAAACATTTTAGCATTGCATTGGATTCCTTATTAAGGACTATTGCATGAGGTCATTTCATCTTGGTGTTTGACAGTGAAAGGAAAATACTTCTCCTTCCCTTAATTAGACATTCATTGAAAGAAAAGATTGCTTATCATTTCTTATGCATGTTTTGGGAACTGAGTCATAATATCATCAATATTCACTCTCATAAACCTCTGAGTAAACAACAACCACTATCAATGCTTAACTAAAATTTATCATACTTTTTACATCTTTGTTAGCCAACCTACATTAGTTTAAGGTGTAGGGCTTTGGAATAGGTTCAAAGGATAACTTTCCAAAGATATCAGACAAACTTAGCATCTTGCGATAGTGAGAGAAAATCTAATTGTCGTATAGGCTTTATAGGATCCCCCTCTCGCATAGGGTTATGCACGAGTTCGCATTCTGGTGAGTTACGAAGATTATCCCTCTGTGGTTCAACTGTTTGTAGTGGTCAGATCATATATTGGGGGTCACTTGAGGGTATACCCACAATTATGTGTGGGAGCCTCTCAAGTTGATTTCAGACTTGTTATCCTACCCATGCATTCAGATAGAACTGTCAACTATACCCACCTAGGGGTTGACTGTGAGTTGGTGACCTTAGTAGCCATAATGCTTAGGGTCTCACACAAGGTGATGGTGAAGGGAAGTGTCACTGTACCTGGAACAAACATTGTTCAAACTCACTCGAGCTCCTTGGAGGGTAAATCCACAATTACTTTGTGGAAGCTTGCACCAAGGCATAAGTTTGTTAAGTACGTCACCAACGTAACTGATCCACCCGCTCTATCCCTGCTCCTTCCTATTTTGATCTCGTGACATTGGATTTCATCACCAACTACTGGTTTCATTGTGGGAAGGTTTTGTTTGATTGTTTGCCTCTCAGATTCATAGCGTGTGTTGGTTGTGTTACTTACTGGATCTTAGGTCGAGTCAGTGTTAATGGCATCAAATCTCAAGAGTACCAATGGAGGAACCCATTCTCATGGGGAACCTTATACCTTTCCTTCGTTTGGAAACTTTGGTCCTCCATACATTTCCACACTAAGTATTCTGAGACTCACCATCAGATTACCGGTTTGGTTGTTCCCCACTCTGGTGATTTCAAATCCTCCCAATGTTTCAAATACACCTAACACTTTAGATGTCAGTACACCCCCCACACATCAACCTAACGTCAAATTTTCACCTTCTTCACCCATTGAGTCTCCTTCCCTTTCTCCTTCTTCATCTAGTGAAAGCTCTAAAGAAAGTAGCCAGGTTGATCAGAAGAAGAAGAAATAGAAAGAGAAGAAGAAGAAGAGCTCGAAAAGTACCAAGGCTCCAACAACATCAGATGTTGGATCCAAGTAGCCAGCTACTGTTAATAGTACTTGAAGTGTTGATGAGGTCAACAAGATTAAAATGAATAATCTGAAACCCAAATTCCCTTGCAGTCTTTGTAAGGGTGACCACTTTCTGAGGGATTTCCCTGGTATTCCCAAGGTCTTAGAAATGTTGTCCTCCATGTCATCGACATCTGTTGGACATTCCGGTGATACCCCATCACCTAGTGATGCTAAGGTTGGTAAGAATAAGAAAACTGTCGAATTTCCTTGTATGTTATACAAAGGTGATCATTATTCTCACCTTTTTCCTCGTATGGATGAGGCTTCTTCTCTTTTGGAAAAAATCAACTTCCAAAAGGTTATCATAAGCTTTCTCCCAATCCATCATTAGTTGATGGACTAGTCAATCCAGTTCCATCCTCGGTCAGTCTGGTTGATCAAGTGGTCAATCTAGTTTCATCCTCGATTGAACCACAAACCCAAGTAGTTGATCTAGTTCTGTCATCAATCATCTCTACTCTTCATCAAAAGAATGTAACCCAAGTAGTCGATCTGTTTTCATCCTCGGTCGGCCCCACTCTCCCATTAGAGAGTGACACCAAAGCGGTCGATTTGTTTCCACCCATCGACCCCATTCTCCCCTTGGAGAATGAAACCCAAGTGGTTGATCCGATTCTATCATCGGTCAATCCCACTCTTCCTTTAACGTGTGCCAAAGTGGTCGATTCAATCCCTTCCTTGGTCAGTCCCACCCTTCCTCTAAAGAGTGCCAGTGTGGTCAATTCGATCCCATCATCGGTCGATCCTACTCTCCCTCTAGAGAGTAAACACGATACTGCCCACATTTTTCTCGTTGATACATAATCTACCGTGCTGGGGGCATTCCTCATTCTCTCGCGAAACCCCCTCCAAGAAATGAGGCCATCCTTTTTTATTGTTGTGCACTAACAGGACTTCATCTTCCCTCTCACATTCCCTTCCATATTACAGTACAGGTTTGTGGTCGGGACGTTCCTCAAACGCTGATAGATGAAGGTGCGTCCGTTAGTATTTTGTCCTCTGTTGCTTGGCACGCTTTGGGTTGTCCTCAACTTGCGTCGGTTACACAAAATCTGTTATATTTTAACAGAAGAAATAGTCAACTTTTAGGGACCCTTCCTCAGTTTCCGATAACTTTGGGAGGGAAAAATGTCTTTATTGATGTCATGGTAGTCCAAGACCCCTTGAATTTCGCTTTACTCCTTGGGCAGGATTATGTCTATTCCATGAAAGCTATTGTGTCCACTCTTTTTCATGTGATATATTTCCCTCATGATGGAAGAATTGTGACTATTAATCAACTTTCCTTCATCAATCCTGACTGGATTACCTCCCTGAATGGTTCTTATATGACGACAGTATTGCCCCTGCCGCATGTCAATTATGTGGCATTGTCTCCCATGACTTCAATTCCCAATGATTTGGATCTGGTAGTTGACATGGTGATCTCTTCTGTAGGGTTATTGGAGCCTAATATCCTTACCCCTATCACGGCCCTCGACATCTATTCCTTCCAGAGTGATTTTCTTCCATCCAGTGAAGATCTCTTGGAATGCATGACTGAGTTTTGTCCCTTGACATGGTGTCCTTCTAGAGTGTTATTCTCTTGGAAGCCATGATCAAGGAGAGTCAATGAGCATAGTTTCTCTTCTCTGTGGCAAGCTTGTTAAAAAATGAAACAAAGGTCACGAGCATAGTTTCTCTTCTTTGTAGCAAGCTCATTAAAAAATGAAACAAAGGTCACGATCATAGTTTCTCTTCTCTGTAGCAAGCTTGTTAAAAACAATGAAACAAAAGCTTTGAGCATAGTTTTCCTCTCTGTAGAAATCTCGTTAAAAAATGAAACAAAAATCTGGGGATTGAACCCAGAGCCCTGAGCATAGTTTTCCTCTCTATAGCAAGCTTGTTAAAAAATGAAACAACAATCTGGGGATTGAACCCAGAGCCCTGAGCATAGTTCATTTTCTGTGTCAAGCTCGTTAAAAAATGAAACATTCACCTCTCTTGAACCTTCATTTCATCCACCCTTATCCTTTTTCTCCATCTCATAGAGAAATTGGTGACAACCTCAAAGTCGGTGAATGAATTGAAGCTTGGAGGGCATGTCTCTAGCCTTTGATGATCATTCTAGAGTTATGCCACTAGCTTTCAAGATGGGGGCATATTGAGCTTAGTCTTTGTTCTTTCTTGTGCTCGAAAAAACATGAGAATGCAACTGGGTAAAATTTTATCTCTTTTTCGGACTCGCATGAATATATGAAAAAGGAACACCCTAGAGTCATCTTTGATCTCTTTTCAGACTCTCTATAAGTTTTTTTTCAGACACTCTAAATATGAAAAACCACTGAGTTTACCTTCTCTGGACTCGTTAAACAATCATACATTGAAGGGCCCATATGGGACCGAACCCTTACTTCTTCCAGTTCGTTAAACAAAGGAAGAGGGACCTACCAAAGGTAAGTCATATCGAGCATGTGTTACCCTCCTTAAGATAGTTAAATTAAAAAGGGGTACTTGTCTATCTGGATGGGGGAAAAATTGAAAGAAGCAATCCAAGCAGTTTTTGAGAACACTACCAGTAACTCTTACAGTCACCCTTGAACATGGCACTTTGTCTTTTCACGCATTTTAATCCGCTGAACCTATTTACTGAGCCAATCCTCTGAATTTATTTTACTCCTTTGGGTCACCTAACGAAAGTTACAGCATCCAATGCATCATCAAGATTTGGTCCATGTCAAGTTTTTGTTGTGGTGCCTCAGTGTTCAAAGGAAGTATCTTCTTCAAGAGTCAGCCATCACAAATATCTTGTTTCAATACCTGTGTTAGACCATGTTCATTTGATCTACCAATTACATATCTGTGTCAGTTTCATGTCGTTGATGGGGGATACATCAAGGCCCTCCTTCAAAGAGTCTCTTCATGTTGACTTCATCACATTATCTAGGAGCTAGACGTAGAAACCAATTAGTACCTTGGGACCTGCATACCTCAATGGAAGGCCTCCTTGTGTCCGACAGTGGGTTTACATCATTGAACTTCAATCGGATGATTCCACGGATGTTCGACTTCATCTCATATATTCACATTCGTCGGAATGTACTAGAGTACCTTGGGAATCATTGACATTAATGGTGATCTCCCTTGCACTTGTTAACGATTTACATCATTGACTAATAATCAAGTGGTTTCTGCCATGTTCGACATCAGGACATCTATTGACATGGTTAGATTCATACTACATCAGGATTGGTAAGAAGACCCTGGGTTGAGTCATCACTCTTATATATACTTTGCCTAGGTTGCGAAGGAGTTCTTTTGAGCTATGAAACATATACTATTACATAGATCCACTTTGTATTGGTCGTGGCTATGTCTTGTCGTCTCATAGATCCACTGTGTATTCTTCGTGGCTACGATTAGTTCAGGTCATAGGAGTATAGATCCACATTCTATCTGTAGTGGCTATACCATTTCTTCAATATAATTATGGATCCACAGTGTATTTTATGGCAGCCATACCTAAAAAGTCTTTATCACTCAAGCATAGGTATGCCTACCTTGGGTTTTGAAACATGTCATAATATTTGTTTGATGGTTGTGTGAATCTTTTTCTGGTTTCTCTGCGTCCATACCCTTGCTCAAAAAAGTCTACAAAGTACTTCAGTCATCATCGTCTTCTAACTTCATACTTTGGGGGGAAATCTATTACACCTCATAATTACTCACTTCAATAGTGTCACAAGTGTCATCATTACGAGAGTTGTAAGTGTCGCATATTGTCCGCAAGTGTCACATATTGACTATAAGTGTTGCAAGTGTCAAAAAAATCATACTTTCATCTTTCATATGTCATGACTCTAACGACATCATAAAGACACTTAAGACACCTCAAAGGGTGGTTTGGAAGAAGAGAAATCACTTGACATGAGGTACAAGCTTTTTACCATTGGAAAAACCAATAAAAAACTGAATTTTGGAGAGGAGCGCTCCCCTACCCACTGTCAGGGAGTACTGGTGCTTCGTGAGCCTCTTTGGGGGAGTGTTTGAGAGCCTTGTGCACCCTTTTGGGGGAGAGCTACCCTTTTTTTGGCAAATTCTGGGTTTGTTGAGGCAAATCAAGGAAGAATCCCTCAACTCCTGAAGGTAGTTGGATTCGAATAGATGGTCAAGGCATGATCTTAGGGAATATCCTCAACTAAAGGAGAGAAATCCTCAACTTATCCCAAATATATCTCAATTGGTTGGACCTCTCCAAGGTTATATAAGGAGGCCTTCTCATGGTGAAAGGTACATGGAAAAGATTGGAGATGTGAAACTTATGATCTCATGAGTGAGATATCATCAAATAAATTAGTGGAGATTACTTGAGAAAAGGGGTTGGACAAGGAGAACTGGAAGAAGCTGTTGCACCTTCATTCAAAGGATTGTAAGTAATTTTACTTGTTCTCATTAATATAATCAATGCTTGGCCTGTTTCTTTCAAACTTGTGCTTGTTCCATATGAGTTTGTCTGCAGTAGATGGATCTATGATTGAGCTAATATCAGTAGAGTAGGAGGTCCATTATATCTTTGTTTGTTTTGCAGGACCTATCGAGGAGCTCAAGATTGAAGATCATCTTGGACTTTGCAGGGACAAACGTCGTTAATGAGGTACATATCTTTCTCCTTCTCTTTCATTTGTTAGCTTGATTAGATATAAAATGAAGTCAGTATCCATGTTAAGCACTTTTCTATCTTGGCCTTAGGATTCTAGAGACCAAGAGAGAATCCACTTTTCCATAGGGGGATTCACCTACAACAATAATTCAAATCGCACTTGCACATGGGATGAGATCCTTCCCTATGTCCAACATAGATACAACCGAGCCCTGCATAGCTGAATCGGCCACAACCCCTTTTAGGTGGGGTTGGGAGTCCAACCATTGGGTCCCATAGATGTTGCACTTCCCCTTGCAGCCACCTCAATTGAATCATCTCCTGCTCCAACTGAAGCTGACAAATCCACCCAGTTCATTGAGTGGATCCAACACATCCGCCAATAGGTTTAGGATATCCTACATAATTCCAATGATAAGTACAAACAATGCCATGATCAACATCGGGTGCCACATAAGTTTCAGGTGGGTGAAAAATTTTGGTTGCACTTGCAGAAAGAACACCTTACAGGACCCCATCAGAAGCTTCTCCCACTCCATTATGAGCCATACACTATCACCAAGTCCGAGGAGGATAATGATTTTGAGATCAACATTCCTCCCTTCCTTGTCCTCCACCCATTGTTCAACGTGGATCTCCTTCGCCCTTATTTCCCACCATTATTGGACACCTCAGAAGTAGTAGAACAGTTGAAACCAACAAAGCTCAACCATGATTGCATACAAAAAGAATCCGATGATCAGATTGTGGACACACAAATCAAGGGAAATTGACAACAAAGGATCCAACTTTATTGAGTCGTCAAACCAGGGCATCTCCTGCACCAAGGCAAGTGGCTCACCCGAGGCCAAATTCAACATAAATTTCCTCATCTGATCAGGGAACTCAATGCAATGTAGACTATTTATTCCTAATGAGGGATTATTGATCCAGACAGATATCGGTGGCCACCCACCTTTTCCAACTGTCTCAAAACAGGTTTCTAACAATTTTGGCAATTTACTATTTTTAGCAGTTTTAATTTTCGGGTCCATTTTGAGGGCCTAAATAAAGGATTTTCAGGATAGAGATCTTAAATTATATTTTAAGGAATAATTGAGCCCCCAAAATGAATCTCTTTAATGATACCTTTCCAACGGGCTATCACATGCCTAAAACGAAGATCGTATGCAAAAGTTATGACCCCGAGAAGTTGATGTACTAACTTACCCAAACGGGGCCCACATGACTTTTGGGTGCTTCATCTCCTAGGGTTAGGTTTTTGGATTTATAAGGTTTTTGGAATTCTTTTTTATTGTAAAAAGGCCTTCAGAGCCTCATTGTAATCTTCTTCTTGCGAATGCGTGCAATTGTCCCATCTCTTCTCAGAGATAAGCCGCCACCATTTCAGCCAGCTTGTTTCCACTGCATTTTACAGTTTCAGCTTATTTTGTTATTGAATAGATAACCAATTTTACTTTATCTCTATTAATTTTTGCTAAGAACCTGTTAATAATCTGTATTCATTTCATTCTTCTCATAAAATCCATATCAGTGGTATCAGAGTGGTCTGCTCATTGTCGTATTAATGCATGTCCGCAACGAGGTCGGAGTACAAAGAGTTGGGTCTCGAGCTTGTTTCTCTTGAGGACAAAAGCTCTCACACGCCCAAGTGACCTCTCATGGTAGGAGAAAATAAAGATGATGAAACAAGAGATCCTTTCAAACTGTTGATTGAGGAAGCCATAACACAACAAAGGAACGAGATGATGGATAGTTTCATGCAAATCCTTTGGCGGCTACTAACAGGTGACACATCTTCTTTGAACGGAGGTGCCGCCCCTTTCAAGGTACAAATAAACTTTGATATTCCTATATTTGAAGGTCAAATAGACACAGATGTTGTAGAAAAGTGGTTGAATCTACTAGAAGGGTATTTTTTTGTCCATAACTTTTCGAATAAAGAAATGATTACTTTTGTTCTCCTCAAAGTCGTTCCCCATGTCAAAGATTGGTGGGAAACTTTCTGTGAGCAAAAGGAAACAGAAGAAACCTCATTATTTTCAGTCACGACCACCTAGGAATCCTTCAGGGATTTTATTAAGGAAGAATACTACCCTGTCAGAAGTTATGATGTCCTGTATACCAAATGAACCACATTGTGGCAAGAAATATACCAAGTAATGCCAGATTTCACAAATATCTTCCATACCTTGCGCACCAAGATGGGTATCAAATATTCAGAGTGACATCTAGTGCTCAAGTATCATGGTGCTCTGCATAGATACATCCAGACTCAAATGAAATTTCTGTACATCTCATCCTTGGGCATGACCTACCGATATGTCGTCAAAATCGAGCAGAAGCTCAAACAAAAAATGCGATAATTTGGGCCTGGGAACCCCTCACAACAAAATCCAGGAAAGGGCGACTCCAAACCACAGAACAAAGGATAGAGAAAATATGGAGAGTATCAAGACAACCATTCAAATCCATAATAAAAGAAGGACACCGGAAAGACAAATAAAGATATTGGGAAGTGGTGTGACTTCCATAAGAGCCCTTGGCATAATACTGTTGACTGCCGCTCAAAGCAGTCATTGTTGGCCGGAGTGAAATCCTTTGAATCAAAAGTGGATTCTGACTCTAAGCTAGAACCAAAAAGGGGAAGATGGATCATTGATGTGGAACCCAGTGCCACCGTTGCTACCACAAATCTCCAACCTAGTGAACAAGACGAGCCAGAAGGAGAGCACCTCTTCCATTCAGAGATGTGAGAAAAAGGCACCCCACTGCACTTCATAGTTGATAGAGGTATCCATAAGAACCTCATCTCAATAGAGTTCGTCAAGTGGCTCACCCTGCCAATAACGCCGCACCCACAACCCTACACTATTGGATGGCTCCGCCAAGGAAGCGATCTCTACATCAGCCAACAGTGTTGATTGTCGTACGACATCAAGCCCTTCAAAGATGAGGTATTATGTGATGTTTCTCCTCTCAAAGTTTGTGATGTTCTTTTGGGACAACCTTATTTATGGAAACATCATGTTGTATATGAGTCTAGGCCTCGTAGTGTTATTATTACTTTGAAAAAGAAATTGTACATGATACCCAAGGCAGTCCCACCTAGTGCTATTTCCTTTATTTTTGCTAAGAAATGCAGGAAGGTCATCTCTCATATGGGGAATTTTGTCTTCTTCGTGATTCACTCTCAGAATAAGCAAGAGATCATAGCCACATCTAGGGTGTCTACGACCGACCTCTCCACACAGTAGAAGAAAGTAGATAAGGTCGTGGAAGAATACTAAAATATATACTCCTCACCTATAGGGGTACCTCAACACTTCCAGGTCAAGCACCCCATATATTTGACCCCTGGCGCACAACTGCCCAATGGGCTAGTCTATTTCCACTCTTTGTTAGAGAATGAGGAGATGAAGCGACAGATCCAAGAACTGCTCCACAAGGAGTACATCCATCCCAGCACATCACCTTGCAGGTGCCCAATCATACTGGTACAGAAGAAAGATGGAACCTGGCGACTCTATATTGATTATCGGGCTCTGAATAAAATCACAGTCAGAAACTAGTACCCGATTCCCCAAATTGAAAACCTCCTTGATCAACTCACGGGGGCCAAATATTTCACTAATATTGATCTAAAGTCTGGCTACCACTAGTTCTCGATAGAATAGACAGATGTATGGAAGACCACCTTTAATTCAAAGGAAGGAAGGATTCCAACCATTGGGTCCCATATTTGTTGCACTTACCCTTGCGGTCACCTCGACTGACTCATCTCCTGCTCCAACTAAATCTTACAAAGCCACCCAGTTCATTGAGTGGATCCAGCACATCAGCCAATAGTTTCAGGATATCCTACAGAAGTCCAATGACAAGTACAAACAATTCCATGATCAACATCGGGTGCCACATAAGTTTTAGGTGGGCAACAAAGTTTGGTTGAACTTGCAGAAAGAACACCTTACAAGACCCCATCAGAATATTCTCCCACTCTGTTATGGGTCGTAAACTATCACCAAGGCCATGGGGGATAATTATTTTGAGCTCAACATTCCTCCCTTCCTTGGCTTGTGTTAGGACCACATATTGTACCCTTTTTGCCCATACTTTTTTCCATTATTATACCCTTCATCACCTGTATTTTGACTTATACTATCATTTCACCTGATCATTCCAAGGTACACAACGTCCTTTCTCATTATTATATGCTTAATCTGTTTTGCATAATACTTTACATTACTTTTGAACCTAACCATTGATTAGAAGTGCATAAGTATCCATATTTGCAGAATAGTATTCAAGGCCGATGCTGAAACACAGAACTGCCCAAAGCTGCTATTGAACTAATGCTGAAAAACGGAAGCTGCTACACAGTCCAAGGACGCATATGCCGAAACACGGAGCTGCTACACAGTCCAAGGACGCATATGCCGAAACACGGAGCTGCTACACAGTCCGAGGATGCATATGCCGAAACACGAAGCAGCTACACGGTTCGAGGATGCAGATGCTGAAATACGGAGCTGTCACTCAGTTCAAAAGTACAGATGCTGAGACACAGAGGAGGCCGCCATGATGCTGAAACACGAATCCTGATAGCTAGCAGTCAAAGCCGACACAGTCAAGAGCGCAATTCACGTGGCTGAACAGCCCGTGAATTGTGATGCTGAAACAGCATCAGCAGCTATGAGAAGAAGCCGTTACACCAGCCGTAACAACAATACCTCGTTCAGCTCCTGT
>ML795007.1:496603-510016 GCA_009831015.1 Picea engelmannii | reverse complement strand
GCAAGTATAGATAGAATGATTTTCTTTACTACAACACTAAGTGCTTTTGGAATTGAGCATATATAGTGCGTGGCTATCTTTGAAACAAAAGAATTCCCTGGGTTGATAATTTATGTTTCACTTGGTTGTTTGAAATTAATTAAACAATTATAGTGACCAACAACTTGCACCCAATGTTCAACGTGGATCTCCTTCGCCATTATTTCCCACCATTATTGGACACCTAAGAAGTAGCAGAACAACTGACACCAACAGAGCTCAACTTTGACTGCATACAATAGGAATCCAATGATCAGAATATGGACACACAGATCAAGGGCACTCTACAACAAAGGATCCATCTTTATCGAGTCATCAAAGTAGGGCAGCTCCTGCAGCAAGGCAAGTGGCCCACCCGAGGCCAAATTCAGGAGAAATTTCCTCATATGATGGGGGAACTCAATGAAATGGAGACCCTTGCTTCCTAAGGAGGGATTCTTGATAAATATGGATATTAGTGGCCACCAACCTTTTCCATCTGGCTCAAAACGGTTTTATGACAATTTTAGCAATTTACTATTTTTAGTAGTTTTAACTTTCGGGTCCATTTTGAGGGCCTAAATGAAGGCTTTTCAAGATAGACCTCCTTAGTGATATCCAAACACATCATTGGGCCCCCAAAATGAATCTCCTAAATGATACCTTTCCAACGGGCTATCACATTCCTAAAATGGAGATCGTATGCAAAAGTTACGACCCTGGGAAGTTGATGTACTAACTTACCCAAACCGGGCCCACATGACTTTTGGGCGCTTCATCTCCTAGGGTTAGGTTTTTGGATGTATAGGGTTTTTGGCATTCTTGTTTATTGTAAAAAGGCCTTCATAGCCTCATTTTAATCTTCTTCTTGTGAATGCATGCAGCTTTCACATCTCTTCTCAGAGATAAGCCGCCACCATTCCAACAAACTTGTTTCCACTGCATTTTACAGTTTCAGCTTATTTCGTTATTGAATAGATAACCGGTTTTACTGTATCTATGTTACTTTGTTTTAATCACATGTTAATAATCTATATTCATTTCATTCTGCTTATAGAATCTGGATCAGTGGTATCAGAGCGATCTTCTCCTTGTTGTCTTAATGCATGTCCCCAATGAGGTTGAAGTACAAAGAGTTGGGTCTCGATCTTGTTTCTCTTGAGGATAGAATCTCTCGCATGCCCAAGTGACCTCTCATGGAAGGAGAAAAGAAATATGACGGGACAGGATATCCTTTCAAATTGTTTATTGAGGAATCCCTCACGCAACAGAGGAACGAGATGAAGGATATAGTTTCGTGCAAATCGTTCGGGGGCTACCAATAGGTGCTGCATATTCTTCGAACGAAGGCATCGCCCCCTTCAAGGTACAAATAAACTTTGATATTCCTATATTTGAAGGTCAGATAGATGTAGATTCTATAGACAAGTGGTTGAATCTACTAGGAGGGTATTTTTCTATCCATAACTTTTCGAATAGAGAAAAGATTACTTTTGTGCTCCTCAGAGCCGTTCCCCATGTCAAATATTGGTGGGACACTTTCTGTGAGAAAAAGGAAACAGAGGAAACCTCATTATTTTCAGTCATAGCCACCTTGGAATCCTTCAGGGATGCTATTAAGGAATAATACTACCCTGTCGGAAGTTATGACGAACCGTATACCAAATGGACCACACTGCGGAAAGAAAGAGACAAAGTAGTGCCAGATTTAACAAATATCTTCCACACCTTGCGCACCAAGCTGGGTATCAAAGATTCAGAGCGAAATCTAGTTCTTGAGTATCGTAGTTCTCTGCATAGATACATCCATACCGAAATGGAATTTCTGGACATCGCATCCTTGGGCATGGCCTACCGATATGCCGTCAAAATAGAGCAGAAGCTCAAACAAAAGACGTGGCAATTTGGGCCTGGGAACCCCGCACAAAAAAATCCACGAAAGGGCGGCCCCAACCCACATAACAAAATAGAGAGAAAATATGGAAAGTATTAGGACAACCAGTCCAAGCCACAATCAAATAAGGACACCAGAAAGAGAAAGAAAGATATCGGGAAGTGGTACGACTTCCATAAGAGCCCTTGGCATAACACTATTGACTGCAACTCAAAGAAGTCATTGGTGACTGAAGTGAAATCCTCTAAATCAGATGTAGATTATGACTCTCAACCAGAACTAGAAAGGGGAAGATGGATCATTGACATAGAACCCAGTGCCACTGTTGCTACCACCAAGCTCCAGCCTAGTGAACTAGATGAGCCAGAAGAAGGAGAGCGCCTCTTCCATTCACAGATCTGGGTAAAAGGCACCCCATTGCATTTCATCATTGATAGTAGTAGCCAGAAGAACCTCATCTTAGCAGAGGTCGTCAAGCGACTCGCCCTGCCAAAAAAGCCACACCCACAACCCTACACCATTGGATGGCTTCGCCAAGGAAGTGATCTCCACATTAGCCAACAGTGTCGACTGTCGTACGACATCAAACCCTTCAAAGACTAGGTATTATGTGATGTTGCCCCTCTCGAAGTTTGTGATGTTCTTTTGGGCCAACCTTATTTATGGAAATGTCATGATGTATATGAGTTTAGGCCTCATAGTGTTATTATTACTTTGAACATGAAATTGTATAGGATACCTGAGGCAGTCCCACCTAGTGCTATTTCCTTGATCTCTGCTACGCAATGCCGGAAGGTCATCTCTCAAACGGGGAATTTTATCTTCTTCGTGATTCTCTCTTAGAATAAGCAAAAGATCATAGCCACATCTAGGGTCTCTGAGGATGACATCTCCACACAGTAGAAGAAAGTAGATAAGGTCGTGGAAGAATACTCAGATATCTTCTCCTCACCTACAAGGGTACATCTGCACTACCAGGTCAAGCACCCCATCAATCTAACCCCTGGTGCACCGCTGCCCAGTGGGCCAGTCTATCATCATTCTTTGTTAGAAAATGAGGAGATCAAGTGACAGATCCAAGAATTTCTCCACAAAGGGGCACATCCGTCCCAGCTCATCACCTTGTGGGAGCCCATTCATGCTGGTACAAAAGAAAGATGGAACCTAGAAACTCTATATTGATTATCGGGCTCTGAATAAAATCATAGTCAGAAACTGGTACCCAATTCCCCAAATTGATTACCTCCTTGATCAACTCACGGGGGCCAAATATTTAAGTAAGATTGATCTGAAGTCTGGCTACCACCAATACTTTTGTTGTAGTGTATCTGGATGACATTCTAATTTATAGTAAGACTTGGGCCGAACACTTGCAGCATATTCAACAGGTTCTGCATACCCTGCAACAACACAAGCTATATGCCAACTTGGAAAAATGCTCCTTCGACATGGACAGGGTCCATTACCTGGGCTACATCATTGATTAGTATGGCGTACATGTGGATCCAACCAAGATCCAAGTTATCCATGACTGGCCAACACCAACAACACTCACTGAGCTTCAGAGCTTCTTGGGCCTTGCCGATTTCTACTGCAGGTTCGTGTTGGGATTCTCCCATATTGCATGGGCCCTCAGCCAAATAAACAAGGGTGGTGTTAAGGTGAAATTTGCATGGGGCCAGTCCCAACAACAAGAGTTCGATGATTTGAAGAAGTTCTTGTGCTCAACCCCAATACTTTCATTACTAGAACTGCAACATCACATTTAAATCGAGACATATGCTTCAGACTATGCTCTGGGCACCGTTCTCACTCAACACGACCACCCCATGGTCTATCATAGTGAGACACTGTCAGATACTATCCGTAAGTACCCTACTTATAACAAAGAAATGTACTCCATTGTACGAGCCTGCCGCCAGTGGAGACATTACATTCTTGGGATGGAGACAATCATCCACACTGATCATAAGCCACTACAGTTCATGCAGACATAGGTAAAATTTTAGAATGACCTCTATCAAAAGTGGTCCACATACTTGCAACAATTCCAACTCAACATTAAGTATAAAACAGGAAGCACCAATTGCGTCACTGATTTCCTTAGCAGAC
Source organism: Picea engelmannii (assembly GCA_009831015.1). Classification (NCBI taxonomy): domain Eukaryota; kingdom Viridiplantae; phylum Streptophyta; class Pinopsida; order Pinales; family Pinaceae; genus Picea; species Picea engelmannii. The sequence continues at coordinate 505,992 of ML795007.1, read as the reverse complement.
CACCAGTCGTGACACTCACCATGGTGCTAAAATATTGTGTCCATGAGACATCTGGATGGCCCCAACTCTATGAGACAGATCCTGACTTCGCCACCACCTACCAAATGTTGGGTGAAAATGCAGTTGTCGCTAATTTCCATCTTCTGGATGGGCTGTTGTGTCGTCTAGGCCATATCTATGTTCCATCAAGTGAGAGAGCAAAGATAATCTGGGAAGCCCACTACAGTGGAGTGGTAGGACACTTAGGTATTGAAAAGATAGTGGAAATGCTACAGAAACATTTCTACTGGATGAAACTTTGGCAGGAGGTCAACAAGTATATCAGGTCCTGCAGTGTCTGTGATATTGCCAAACCGACCACCAAGAAACATGACCTGTACACCCCTCTTCCTACTCCTGAAAAGCTAAGGGAATCCATCTCAATGGACTACATGTTAGGCCTCCCATCCACCAAGCGGGGAAATGACTGTGTTTTTTTGGTTGTTGATCGCTTTTCTAAGATGGAGATTCTGGTTGCTCGCAAGAAGAGCATCACAGTAGAGACCACTGCCAAGATGTTCTTTGAACGCATCTGGGTACATTTTGGAATCCCACAAACCATTGTCTCAGATCGGGATAGTCTATTTGTCAGCACATTATGGTCAAGCCTCTGATCACTGCTCGACACCAAGCTCACCAAATCCACGACCTTCCACCCCCAAACAAATGGCTAAACCAAGGTTGTAAATAGAATGATTGTGCATATTCTTCGCATGTATAATTCAATGCACCCTTTCACATGGGATGAGAGCCTTCCCTATGTCCAACATAGCTACAACCAAGCCCTACATAGCTCAACTGGCCGCAACCCCTTTCACGTGGGGTTGGGATTCCAACCATTAGGTACCATAGATGTTGCACTTCCCCTTACGGTCACCTCGACCGACTCATCTTCTGCTCCAATTGAAGCTGAAAAAGCCACCCGATTCATTGAGCGGATCCACCACATCCACCAATAGGTTAAGGATATCCTACAAAAGTCCAATGACAAGTACAAACAATGCCATGATCAACATCGGGTGCCAAATAAGTTTTAGGTCGACGAAAAAGTTTGGTTGCACTTACAGAAAGAACGCCTTACAGGACCCCATCAGAAGCTTCTCCCACTCTGTTATGGGTCATACAATATCACCAAGGCCATGGGGGATAATTCTTTTGATCTCAACATTCCTCCCTTCCTTGTCCTGCACCTAGTGTTCAACGTGGATCTCCTTCGCCCTTATTTCCCACCATTATTGGACACCTGAGAAGTAGCAGAACAACTGACACCAATAGACCTCAAACCTGACTACATAAAACATGCATCCAATGATTATATTGTGGAAACACATATCAAGGGAACTCGACAACAAAGGATCCATATTTATCGAGTCGTCAAAGTAAAGCAACTCCTGCACCAAGGCAAGTGGCCTACCCGGGGCCAAATTCAACAAAAATTTCCTCATCTGATGGGGGACCTCAACGCAATGGAGACCATTTATTCCTAAGTATGGAGGAATGATCTATATTTATATTGGTTTCCACCCATCTTTTCCAACTGGCTCAAAATAGTTTTTTGACAATTTTGGCAGTTTACTATTTTTAGCAGTTTTAACTTCCGGGTCCATTTTGAGGGCCTAAATGAAGGTTTTTCACGATCGATCTCCTCAATGATATCCAAAGGAATTATTGGGCCCCAAAAATGAATCTCCTCGATGATACCTTTCCAATGGGCTATCACATGCCTAAAATGGAGATCGTATGCAAACGTTACGACCCCGGGAAGTTGATGTACTAACTTACCCAAACAGGGCCCACATGACTTTTGGGCGCTTCATCTCCTAGGGTTAGTTTTTGGGATGTCTAGGGTTTTTGGCATTATTTTTTATTGTAAAAAGGCATTCAGAGCCTCATTTTAATCTTCTTCTTGAGAATGCACGCAACCATCACATATCTTCTCAGAGATAAGCCACCACCATTCCAGCAAGCTTGTTTCCGCTGCATTTTACAGTTTCAACTTATTTCGTTATTGAAGAGATAACCAATTTTATTGTATCTTTGTTACTTTGTGTTAAGCACCTGCTAATAATATGTATTCTTTTTTTTCTACTCATAAAATCTGTATCAGTGGTATCAAAGCGGTCTTCTCCTTGTCGTCTTAATGCATGTCCCCAAGGAGGTCAGAGTACAAAGAGTTGGGTCTCGAGCTTGTTTCTCTTGAGGACAGAAGATCTCAAATGCCCAAGAGACCTCTCATGGTAGGAGAAAATAAAGATGATGGGACATGAGATCCTTTCAAAATGTTGATTAAGTAATCCCTCATGCAACAGAGGAATGGGATGATGGATAGTTTCACGCAAATCCTTCGGCTCCTACCAACAGGCGACGCATCTTCTTTGAATGAAGGCGCCACCCCCTTCAAGGTACAAATAAACTTCGATATTCATATATTTGAAGGTCATATAGACACAGATGCTATAAACAAGTGGTTGAATCTACTAGAAGGGTATTTTTCTGTCCATAACTTTTCAAATAGAGAAAAGATTACTTTTGCACTCCTCAAAGTCGTTCCGCATGTCAAAGATTGATGGGAAACTTTCTGTGCAAAAAAGGAAATAGAGTAAACATCATTATTTTACATCATGGCCACCTAGGAATCCTTCAAGGATTCTATTAAGGAACAAAAATATCCTGTCGAAAGTTATGATGACCTGTATACCAAATGGACCACACTGCGGTAAGAAAGAGACCAAGCAATGCCAGATTTCACAAATATATTTCATACCTTGTGCACCAAGATGGGTATCAAAGACTCGGAGTGACATATAGTGATCAAGTATCGCGGTCCTCTGCATAGACACATCCAGACCAAAATGGAATTTCTAGACATCTCATCCTTGGGCGCGACCTACTGATATGTTATCAAAATCGAGCAGAAGATAAAACAAAAGACACGGCAATTTGAGCCTGGGAACCCTTCACAACAAAAGTCAGGAAAGGGTGGCCCCAAACCATAGAAAAACGGATTGAGAAAATATGGATAGTATGAGGACAACTAGTCCAAGCCACAAGCAAAGAAGGAAACCGGAAAGACAAAGAAAGATATCGGGAAGTGGTGTGACTTCCATAAGAGCTTTTGGCATAACACTGTTGATTGTCGCTCAAAGAAGTCATTGGTGGACAAAGTGAAAGCCTCTGAATCAGATGCAGATTTTGACTCTGAGCCAGAACTAGAAAGGGGAAGACGGATCATTGATGTGGAACCCATTTCCCTCGTTTCTACCACCAAGCTCCAGCCTGGTGAACCAGACGAGACAGAAGAAGGAGAGAGCCTCTTCCATTCACATATGTGGTTAAAAGGTACCCCGTTGCACTTCATCGTTGATAGCGGTAGCCAGAAGAACCTCATCTCAGCAGAGGTCATCAAGCGGCTCTCCCTACCAACAATGTCGCACCCACAACCCTACTCCATTGGATGGCTCCTCCAAGGAAGCGATCTCCATGTCAGCCAATAATGTCAATTGTTGTGCGGCAACAATCCCTTCAAAGACGACGTATTATGTGATGTTTCTCCTCTCGAAGTTTTTGATTTTCTTTTGGGCCAACCGTATTTATGGAAATGTCATGTTGTATATGACTTTAGGCCTTGTAGTGTTATTATTACTTTGAACAAGAAATTGTACAGGATACCTGAGGCAGTCCCACCTTGTGCTATTTCCTTGATCTCTGCTAAGAAATGAAGGAAGGTCATCTCTCAGATGGGGAAGTTTGTTTTCTTTGAGATTCTCTCTCAGAATAAGTGAAAGATCATAGCCACATCCAGGGTCTCTCCAGCCGACCTCTCCACACAGCAGAAGCAAGTAGATAAGGTCTTGGAAGAATACTCATATATCTTCTCCTCACCTATAGGGGTACCTCAACACTTCCAGGTTAAGCACCCCATCGATCTAACCCCCGACGCACAGCTACCCAATGGGCCAGTCTATCGCCACTCTTTGTTAGAGAATGAGGAGATGAAGTGAGAGATCCAATAACTACTCCACAAGGGGCACATTCATCCCACCACATCACCTTGTGGGAGCCCAATCATGCTGGTACAGAAGAAATATGGAACCTGGTGACTCTGTATTGATTATCGGGCTCTGAATAAAATCACAGTCAGAAACTGGTACCCGATTCCCCGAATAGACGACCTCCTTGATCAAGTCATGGGGGCCAAATATTTCACTAATATTGATCTAAAGTCTGGCTACCACCAGGTCCTGATAGAACAAATAGATGTATGGAAGACCACCTTCAATTCAAAGGAAGGCATTTTTGAATGGCTGGTCATGCCTTTTGTTTTCAAAAATGCTCCAGGAACTTTCATGAGGATGATGGATGATATCCTATGACCATTCACCAATACTTTTTTTGTGGTGTATCTGGATGACATTCTAATTTATAGCAAGACTTGGGCCAAACACTTGCAGCATATTCAACAGGTTCTCAATACCCTGCGACAGCACAAGCTATACGCCAACTTGGAAAAATTCTCCTTTGGCATGGACAGGGTCCATTACCTAGGCTACATCATTGATCAACATGGCATACATGTGGATCCAACCAAGATCCAAGTCATCCATGATTGGTGAGCACCAACAACACTCACTGAGCTTCAGATCTTTTTGGGCCTTACCGATTTCTACCGCAGGTTTGTGTTGGGATTCTCCCATATTGCATGGGCCCTCAACCAAATAAACAGGGGTGGTGGTGTTGGAATATTGGTTGTTGTCATTGATGTCAACCCTATTCATGGTTTTTGGACCATAATATTGATGAATGTATTTGGACATGAAGGACAATGCACATGCATATACAACACCCATGGATGGATAATATACATCATGTTGTTTCCGGTGGTATGTGGCACGTCACGTGGATCCTCATGGTTGAGGAGAAATGAATTTTTTGAAGATGAAAAAGTGAATTGAAGAAGGAAGTACATGTAGGCCCTGAAGATAATTAAAGAAAAGAATTACAAAATAAGAAAGTGTCAGGTTGGCCCTAATGTTAAAAGGAAGTGACATAAATGGTATAAATAAATATCATTATACATTCATTTGATACACAAGTCGAATTTCAGAGGAAATCAGAAGTAGAGAAGGCCGGATTTCAAGGGAGGATGAAGTCTTTTGGTGATGTGTTCTAAGACATATCAAGGTACCTGTGGTAAAAAGTTCAGCTCTTGATTCGCTATAATTATGGAGATACACTCTGTGGAAGATAGGGTTTGTGACCAGTCCTAAAGCTAGTCAATAAACATGTGTTCCGGGTAAAACAGTCATAACTTATTCATCAAGAATCCAAATGACGTGGGACAAATTTCATTGGAAATATTACAAACTGTAGTTTCTTGTGTGAGATTTTCATAATATGATGTTAAATATTGAGCGCGGGGCATTCTGTACAAGTTCGGTCTCTTGAATAAATCAGAATTGAACAAGGTCTACCATTCTCTCTATAACTTCTTTTTGGGGAGGATTCAAGGAGTGAAAATTGGAGACATTTCAGAGAATAAATTGAATAATATTATCTACAGGATTAGAGTATTCCAAGAATTGAATAATTGTAGAAATTGAAGAAGTCTCAGGAAGCATTATCAGTTTCTATGTGATGGTTGGTTGATGGTGATAATTTAATGTCAAGTTGTATTATCTCTCGTATATTCTTGGGTGGAAGGAAGGGGCAAGGATGGAGAGTTCAAATATCTCTTGATATTGAAGGATTGTATCTTCCTCTTGGAGGTTTATCCCTCCCTTTACATTTGGAAGCTGTAGCTACCTTTGGAATTCATTACTTCCCTTGAACAATAACTATTGATTATTTCTCATATATTGTGCATGGTGTATTGTGGTGTATTGGTGTAACTCTTATACTATTGTTCATTGATCATTGGATATAATTGAATGGTTTAAGTATAAGTTGAAAAAGGTTTTAAATTGTACTTGATACTAATTCACTCCCCTCTCAATATCAACAATTGGTATCAGAGCAGGTTGCCTTCATAACAGTTTAACCACTAGAAGGAAAATCCTGAGCATAGATGGATGACCATGAGCACATTTCAAATGGGATTCAAAAATTTGATGGAAGAAATTATGCATACTGGAGTGATATAGTGAAAAATTACCTAACGTATTTGGGAGTAGACATTTGGTACTCAGTTGTAAATGGCTATGTAATCCCAAATACTGCTCCAACCGATCCAAATGAGAAGAAGCTTATGAGTTGTAATTCAAAAGCCAGACATGTTATTCTAGCAGCATTGGCACTAACCATTTCTAGCAAAGTGATGGGTTGTAGCACTGCTAAGGATGTATGGGACAAACTCAAGAGAATATATGAAGGTGATCCAAAAGTTAAGTAGGTCAAGCTTCAACGACATAGAGAAGAATTTGAAAATTTGAAGATGAATGAAAAGGAAGACATTGCAACCTATTTTCTTAGAGTTTATGAAGTTGTTAATGCTATCAGAGGATTAGGTGAAGAGATCGATGAATCCTTGGTTGTACAAAAAGTGTTGAAATCACTTCTCTTGAAGTATGATTCTAAGGTCTTCGTCATTGAAGAAACTAGGGACTTGACCAAAATGACAATGGATGAATTACAAGGGTCTCTTATAGCATATGAAATGAGAACAGGTACAGAAAGTGACCAGCCAAACAATGAAGCATCCTTTAAAGCCATAAAAATGACAAAAGACAAGGATAATGACCTTGATGAAGAAATAGTGAATTTCGTAAGAAGGTTCTAGAAGGGAAGTGGAAGATACAAAGGTAAGTCTCCTATCAAATGCTTTAACTGTGGTAGAATAGGACATGTTGTTGAAAACTTCTACTATAAAAAGAGAAGTCTCAACAACAAAAAGAACTTCTACTCCAAGGATGATGACATCTCCTCAGATGAGAGTGATGAAGAAGATAATGATGGAGGAGAAGTCCTCTTCATAAACCAAGAAACCCAGGATGATGATCACAAGAATTCTAAAGAAGAAGAAATCATTTTTGAAGAAGATTCAAATGAAGAAACCAACCTTGATTCCTTTTGGGGATACAAAGACAATGCAAAGAGTGAACAAGAAGATGAGAATTTTGAAAGGTTGAAGTATGCTGAAATTGAAAATAGAAACCTTATAAACACAAACATAATACTAAAAGGTGAATTGAGTAGTTGTGAAGAAGAGAATTACAAGCTTGAAAAGACCATTAATAGCTTGAAGAAACAATTAGAAGATTATGAGAAACTGAAAGCAAAATTGGATCACACAAAAGGGGAGCTCCTATTGACAACAGAAAAGTTGAAGAAGTTTGAAAAAAGCACTGAAAAATTAGATGAGATCCTTAGCAGTCAAAGATATTCGAACAACAAGACAGGACTAGAATACAATGACAGTTTGAAGACAACAAAACAAGAAAAGGAAGTTGAAAATGATGAAACCAACATTCCAGAACAAGTTGAACAACAAGATAGAATACTAGAATTCAGAAGGAATGAGACATCAAGAAGATCGTCTCCCATCAGGTATGAAAGCAATCATTATGAAGGAAACTATAGAAGAATAGATTGTGAACCCAGAGGGACCACACCACAAAGAAGATCACTTACAACAAGGTATCAAAATTTCTTTCTTGGACATTGTTATACTCGTGGAAATTTTGGACACAAGGCAATCAATTGTAGAATCAATGAAAGGAATAATTATGCAAGCTACATGAATGGAGAAAATAGTAGATATGGAAATGTTTGTAGACCCGTCAACATAAATTATAATCCATTTGACCCATTAATGGATCAAAATATTGTATGTTACAAGTGCAATAATCTTGGTCACAAAGCACGAGATTGCAGAGAGATGAAGGAAGATAATATGTAATGTCCCCAAGGCCGAGCCCTGTTGTAAATCATGTTTATGAAATGAATTGTAATTATGTTTTTTATAGGCTCATGAACCAAGTTAATATAAGCTGGTGGGCCTATGTGATTATTAGGCCAGAGAGCCTAAGTGTTGAAGGCTAAGAGCCTGATTTTGTACATGTATTTATGCAAATTATTAATAAAAATATAAACACCGCTGCGTGTAGACCTACCATGATGAATGAGTGATGGGGGACTAAGCTTCCATAGAGTGGGCAAGGGATTAGGGGCTGGAAGGTGGGAAAATAGACTAACTGTTGAGCCTAGGGGCTTAAGTCCTTAGGGAATAATATTTTAATATTATTCCAAAAGACATGTGAATAATATGCTTTATCCTAAGTTCTTTTGGAAGGACAAGCAACTTCCAAATGGAAGGAACGCATGTTGAAGGAACGCATGCAGTTGCATGGGTGAAAAGTGTCAAATCAAGTGCATGAAAATAAAATGGTTGATATGAGCCGTGTTGGGGGTTCCTCCTCCATTCTACCCGACTGTCTGAACCGTACATCCCCTGAACCAAAATCCTGTGTTAATTTCGGGAAAAATTATGTGTTTGTCTAAAAATTGGGTACACCCCTTCTCTATTCTAAATGGTGGAGTCAAAATAGACCCCGGTGTGGACAACTCGTCATGCATACCTGAGAATCCAGAGTGTTAGTCTATCCCGTGTTGCCAGATTGAGAAAAAAGAAGTGTCTCATCCCTGCTAAGCTTGGTTATGTTGTTGCACCTGTTTGTAGATGCCCTGGGGTGTTCGTGTATGGATTCTCGTTGAATGTGGTGGATTTGTAGTGTTTGACCCTGTGTGGCTTGTTGGCCAGTCGTACAACACTCTCTCCAGGTGAGAGAGGTGGTGGATGTTGGAAGAACATGTTGCTTGGCCTGTGAGCGACTCTCTCCAGGTGAGAGAGTGCACAGAGGAAGGAGAGAACTCCTAGAAGGAACCCTGTAGCTTCCACAGATATCTGAGACTTCTGGTCTGGTCTGTTGTTGAAACCCAAGGCAAGGGAGGTTAGTAGCCGAAGGACTGTCTAGGTGATAGAGAAGGTGTATACTCCTGGGGTGGAACATGCATGTGGGGAAGGATAGTCTGTGGGTAGTGAGTATGAGTGGTTCCTGGGAGAGAATTCCTTCCTTGTGACCAGGTGTTTTCCCCGTAACCTCAACCTAGCCTAGGATTCCTTTCCTTGGGGTGGAGCTTAGTCCCATCTTGGGGGTGACCATTGCTGAGCTTGATGAGCAGAGTGGTCTAAGGCTGGGAGGTTCATGGAAGGTGTTGGTCCCCGGTTTTGACCATGTTCTTTTCCCATACTACATACCATTGACCTCCAACTATATGCCAGTACCACCCTTTTTGACCTCCTTTTGATATAATCAACATCCCTTTACCACCCAAAGGGGTCACCTAAGGTATCT
>ML795007.1:473280-496503 GCA_009831015.1 Picea engelmannii | reverse complement strand
TGCTTTATTTTTAGGATAGCATTCGAATAAAAGACTAGACGCTTGCCTGCACATACTGTGTATCAGCTCGAAGTATACTAGCCCTGGTTTGACAATTTAGTGATTCAGGACACTTAAAAGCTACAATTTAGCAGCCTGACAGAAGGCCTGCACCTGGTTGGTGGAATTACCATCGTTTCAAAGATAAGTACTAGATGATATTTTAATTAAGTTTATGCATGTCTGTGTATTTATATTTATCATGTATTCTGCTGTGCATACGAATTAATGTTAAAGCCATTGATTATTTATAGTAGCAGTAATTCTTATATTTACTCTGAGTTTAAATGTGTTTCATTTTCTTAAATGCATGTCTTATATATAGAATTAAGTATGATAATGGGGGAATTACAGTTTGGTATCAAGGCGTTACAGTATGAAAGAGTGTTACAGAATGGTATTAGAGTGTTACAACATGAAAGAGTGTTACAGAATGGTGTCAGAGAGTTACAGTATGAAAGAGTGTTACAGAATGGTATCAGAGTGTTACAGTATGAAAGAGTGTTACAGAATGGTGTCAGAGAGTTACAATATGAAAGAGTGTTACAGAATGGTATCAAAGACAAGGTTTCAACGCTGAGCCTAGATGGTCCAGTTGAGTGGTCTTTGGACCAGGGGTTTGAGGAGAAATTGTGTCTGGAGGACCAATTTTGGACCTTTGAATGCTCTTGAGTGTCAAGGAGTTACTTGACCGTGTTACGAAGCTCAGGAGGTGTAGCAGTGTTATAAAATTGTATCCGGTGTGGTATATGGCCATAGGGAGAGAGAGAAATCCATGCCAGAAGTGTTGGAGCCTTAGTATCTGTTCGGGAGGAAAGGTGAACCCTCATGATAGTTAGATCTAGAGAATGTGCACAAGGTTTAAAAACCTTTGGAGTTGCACAGGAGTGTGGAAATCACGGTATGCGAAATATTGAAATCGTGAGGACCGTCTATTGGAGGGACACATGGCTGTCAGTTGGCATTTCGGCATCCGGGAAACCAAAGGGCAAGATCCCTCATTGTTGCAAGTCCCAAAACCTCGGTTACCAAAAACCTGAAGTCCCGAAATATTCGAAGACGAAAGAACCGACCTGAAATCCTGAAACGATCTACACTGTAGATCGTAGGAGAGGAACTTGAACCATTGGATGATTTCAGAATTTGGGGATTGAAATGATGAGAGACTTGGATTTGCTACATTGCGAACTCCTAGTTACCAAAAACCCAAAACCCTGAAATCCTGAAACACCGAAAGGATCTGCGCCATAGATCTGAGAGAGGTCTAACCATTGGATTTCACTTGGAAGGGACGTGGGCACATGGATGTGTACCACATGCCAGTAGGTCGAGAAGAAAAGTGAGAATGGTGGGACCTGATGATGTCACCATAGGTGATGTGGACCCTCCTGAGTGTGCCACTTGCCACTGTGGATGTGGGAGACATTTGTGCTTTGTGGACCTGGAGGGTAAAGGAAATAGAATTTTTAGAATTCGGGGATTGTAGTGACAAGAAGTTGGGAGTCACTGCATCGTGAACTCCTGGGTATCGAAGACCCTAAAACCGAAGTGAAAAAATCCCAAAAGTTTCGAAGAAAAAATAACCGTTGAGGATTTAATTATCGGATCCTCATGGACCAAAACCACGAAACCCGAAGTCTTGAAAATTGCAGAGCCGAGAAAAGCTCGAAAAATTCATGAAATTGAAACATTTTCTTAAATTGGATTGTTTATGAATGATGAAGGAATTGTTAAGAAATGAAGGCCTGACAAATTCTAGTCGTCTGTGCATTTGTATTGCAGAAGGTTAACGAGTGCCAGAACTGATTTGAATAGCCACAAAGTGCAAAGAAATGGAAGAGACACATAATGCTTCCAGTTTAGAAAATGAATCTCATAAGAGATAACGTAGAAATTTTGTATGTAGAGTGTGCATATCCAGCGCAAGGAGTTCTTATAGAGGGAACTTGTTTTAAGTTCGAAAGACTCCAGGAGACGATCGTAGAGGGTGCTAGGAGGGAACCATAAAGCCTTTTGGAAAACACCATCGAAGCCTTCGAAATATTCGAAATCCTTCAAGTTAGGGAGGAAATCAAGTCCATAAGAATTGACGCCAAGATATTTGGAAAGAAGTCATTGAGAAAATGAATGGACGGTAGGAATCCTTGGAGGTAAGACTGTGTAGAGGAAAGCACTAATAAAATAGAATCACTGAGGGTTCTGTGGAAGCTCTACCAGGAGGGCATTGAGAAAGTGCATAGAGTGCATAGAAGAACTCTATTATGAGATCAAAGGAAGGAGAAGTGTCAAGAAGGAAGATATAATTTCTGAGAATTATGTGAGACTCTACCAAGAGGGCATTGAGAAGATGCATAGGATGCATTGAGGAGAACTCTATTTTGAGTTTAGTGAGAAGACAGAGTCACTGAGGATTCTGGAGAACTTTTCCAGGAAGGGCATCGAGTTGGTGCAATTGTGCATAGAAGGAACTCTTTCAAGTTCTAAGATAGGAGAAGTGTCATAAGAAGACACTCACAGGGTTACTGAACACCCTGTAGGCTCAGCAAAGCAAGCTTGAGAAAGAAGTTGCCAGAGGGCACCAATCTCCATTTGAAGGAGAAGGAAAGGGTTGAATCCCTTAGAGGTTCAACTTCTGAAGCTTAGGAAGGATAGTGTTGTTGTGCATAGAGTAACAATAAAGAGGAGTAGGAGGTCGAGAAACCCTTCGAGGTTTCACAGTCGACAAATCTCAGGAGGGACAGTGTTCCTAGAACACAGGCAAGATTCAAAGGAATTGAGCTCGTAGGGGAAGCGAAGGTCGAGGCCTTTGAAACTTTGGAAAATATTCCAAGGGGAAGGAATAATTTCTAAAGCTCAGGAGGGAGCATAGATGTCATTAGATCAGCTGGAGAGGAAGAGATCTGGGTCATCAGATCTAGTGCAAAGAACCGATAATCATCGGATCCGGAGGAAGGCGCATGGAGTTTAACCTTTGGGAGGTCGCAAAGGAGAGGAGCTGCATGGATGGTGGAGACAATTCATGGAGGAAGTGATGAAGTTGAGAGAGTCATTGGATATTGTAGAGAAATGAGGGGATTAAGGCTGAGTATCTTCTGATACTTTGAAGCTTAGAAAGGATAGCGACCGTCAGATCAGGGTTAACGATAGTCGTTGATCTCATTCAAGAAATCATGAATTCGGGGTTAGTGAGTTCGGAGGGCAAACCAAATTCTTGGTTCTGCGAAGTCCCAAGTCATGAGGAGCGGGGAAGGAGATCCAAACCATTGGATCTAAGCCACAGGAGAACCGTTGGATCATAACCTCCACGTGGTATCGCGTATCGGGGGTTCGGGGGTTGAAAGAAATTCTTTTTGACTGTGAGGTCATGAAGTGTCGAGTGTCGAGGGCTCGTAGAACACGTGGCACATCCGTTAGGTGGGGACCGCGTGGTTGATAGGTGGTGTAACAATAACCGCCCAGAGAAAGGGGAAGTGGGTGATAGGTACTAGACACACGTCGCTTGGAAAGGAGTCAACTCATCGCTGACTTTCGTGTCTCGGGGATTCACAAAGGAGGAGCACGAGGGCTCAACACTCCAACTCATGAAGTCGCGAGTTGAGAGTAGTGCTAGCACTTAGCCCTAGCCGGTGGTTATGTGTGGAAGGCACTAAGAAGGAGGAGCCATGCCCATATCACATCTTGGGTATCGGCGTCTGGAGAAAGAGGAGTTGAGGGTCTTCGACTCACGAACTTGCGAGTTGCAAGAGGCACTTGCGCTAAGGTAAGGTCGTGGTCACATGGAAATGTGAGGCTCACGCCTTACATCAAGTTGCATAGGGTGGGTTTTCGTGAAGGACCTGTGGATCAGATTCATTGGAGGTTCCAGCAGTGAATCAAAGGAGCCTCTTCGGCTCAAGGAGAATTTAGAACGATCTTGTGCGGATCTTAGCCTGAGGGTCGAAGGTCTGCATCAGAGCTGAAGTGTTGGTTATAAGTTTGATAAAAGAAGCATGAAAGCTTCTACTGCTATCAGATATTCAGGTAGTATAATTTTTAATGGAATCCATGCAGGTATGAGTTTTTATCACTCTTTTTGCATAATTGTTGAAAGGAAATTTTGGTAAGAATTTCCTCAGCCAGAGATATTTTAAAAAAATCACATGATTATATGATTGAATGCATACCAATGGATGTGGTAAAGGCTGTAGGCCTGTATTAATTCAAATCTTTTTAGCTTCTAAATGCACACATTTACATAGTATAATGTCATGTTAATTTTGTTATGGGGTAATAAACAAAGAATTAAAGATAAAAACTAGTTGTAGGAATAAATGCCAGTAAGCTAGTCATGTATGAGACAGGACCTAGTTGAATATGACAAGGTATGGAGAATGTGGCAACACATTGGCCAAAATTCCAACTCATGGATGGTGAGATACATGACTGAGATAGGGAGCATTATGTAATTCAATGCAAGGTGCACTGAATAAGAATGCATTGAGAATTGCACTCATGCATAATGAGTGATAGAATTGTATACTAAATGCAATGGTTGAATATGTTTTGTAAGTACATGCATATATATTATTGCATGGAAATAATTATACTAATGGATGAAATGTTGCTAACCCCTGAAGATGAGAACATTTCAGGAACTGTTAAACATTGCAACAGGAAAGTTACAAGCCAAGTAGTCACAAGAATAGAGACTACATAGAATTTTATGTTCAGAAAATTAAAATAATGAACTTATTGTTGTTAATTATGAACATGCATATGCACAGAATGATGAGTCATTCTATTTCATCAAGTTGTTTGGTAATTGTGATTGAATTGCTAGGTGCAGGAAATTCTAATATTATTGCATAAGATGTTGTACATTTTGAATTATGATGTACAGAAAATACTGACAATTTGTTGGCAGTATGCAAGATGAAGTCTTGCAGGAAAATTGTATGTAGTTTGATGCCTATGGAAAATCACAAGGATGGTTGCATTCATAATGTGGCAACAACCAATATGAATCATGAAATAAAATGTCATGTTTTGGGAATAAAAATTGAATTTCCTTTCGAACTAATTGGAATTCCTAAATGAATTCCTTTATGTTCTCTCAAGATAACCGCATGTGGTTGATGTAGATGAGATGATGTTGATAAAAGTTAAATGTTGGCTACAAAGAGTATCTTGGGAAGATGTTGCTTGGAAACCTTAAAAGGCAGTTGGAACTCCTGGAGCCACGGTGCTCTAAGACTTCCGGTCTGGCCTGTTGCTGAAGCCCAAGGAAAGGGAGGTGTAGCACCGATGGACTGTTCTTGTGAAGGTGTATACTCCCGGGTGGGACAGGCATGTGGGGAATGAGAGACTGTTGGTTGGAGTACTGCTGAGGTTTGAATGTTTGGAGTTTTGCTGAGGTCTGGTACCTTGGGCTAGACCATGTGGATAAGGATTGTGGACTATGCCTATCTTGGGAAGCCATTGTCCCGATGGAGTCATAGCCCTGCTCTGGGGTGGAAGGTCTTCTCACTCAAAAGATAAGTACAATTCTCTATTTATTGTATGTTGTGTATGTTGTATACAGTTTTAATGTTATTAAATTTGTTTGTATATACATATATATACATTGCATATATGCTTGTATTACCACATCCATGACTGTACCTAAGGTGTCTCATATTTCATTACTTAAGAAATATATATACCTGATGCTAATCATGTAATCGATTGGAATATGATTTAGGTGGAACTAGAACGTGTCCTGCAAGTACACCCTATGCGCATATTGGACAGGAAAATAAAACAACTCTAGAATTGAGCTATTGAGCTTGTAAAGGTCTAGTGGACCTGGTATGGTCCTGAGGATGTGACATGGGAGCATGAGGACACTATACGGGCGTAATACATGCATATTTTTGAAGATTTTGGAAATCTTATTGATGTTGTGTGAAAGTTGCACCGAGGACAGTGCAAAAATAAGGGAGGGGGATTGTAATGTCCCCAAGGCCAAGCCCTTTTGTAAATCATGTTTATGAAATGAATTGTAATTATGTTTTTTATAGGCTCGTGAGCCAAGTTAATATAAGCTGGTGGGCTTATGTGATTATTAGGCCAGAGAGCCTGAGTGTTGAAGGCCAAGAGCTTGATTTTGTACATGTATCTATGCACATTATTAATAAAAATATTAACACCACCATGTGCAAACCAACCACGATGAATGAGTGTTGGGGAACTAAGCTTCCACAGAGTGGGCAAGGGATTAGGGGTCGGAAGGTGGGAAAAGGGACTAAGTGTTGAGCCTAGGGGATAAGCCTAGGGGCTTAAGTCCTTAGGGAATAACATTTTAATATTATTCCAAAAGACATGTGAATAATATGTTTTATCCTAAGTTCTTTTGGAAGGACAAGAAACCTCCAAATGGAAGGAACACATGTTGAAGGAATGCATGCAGTTGCATGGGTGACAAGTGTCAACCCAGGCACATGAAAATAAAATGGCTGATATGATCCATGTTGGGGGTTCCTCCTCCATTCTACTCAACCGTCTAAACCATACATCCCCTGAACCAGAAGCCTGTCTTAATTTTGGGAAAAAGTCTGTGCTTGTCTGAAAAGTGGGTACACCCCTTCTCTGTTCTAAATGGTGGAGTTAGAATCGACCCATGTGTGGACAACGCATCACGCATCCCTGAGAATCCAGAGTGTGAGTCTATCCCGTGTTTCTAGATTGAGAAAACGGAAGTGTCCCGTCCCTGCTAAGCCTAGTTATGTTGTTGCACCTGTCTGTAGCTGCCCTGGGGTGTCCATGCCTGGATTCCTGTTGACTATGGTGGACATGTAGTGTTTGACTCTATGTGGCTTGTTGGACAGTCGTACAACACTGTCTCTAGGTGAGAGAGGTGGTGGAAGTTGAAAGAACAGGTTTCTTGGCCTGTGAGCGACTCTCTCTAGGTGAGAGAGTGCGCAAAGGAAGGAGATAACTCTTGGAAGGAACCTTGTAGCTGCCACAGAGCTCTGAGACTTCCGATCCAGTCTATTGCTGAAACCCAAGGCAAGGGAGGTTAGCATCCGAAGGATTGTCTAGGTTACAGAGAAGGTGTATACTCCTGGGGTGGAATAGGCATGTGGGGAAGGAGAGTCTATGGGAAGTGACTTTGAGTGGTTCCTGGGAGAGAATTCCTTCCTTGTGACCAGGTGTTTTCCTTGTAACCTCAGCCTAGCCTAGGATTCCTTTCCTTGGGGTGGAGCTTAGTCCTAGCTCGAGGGTGACCACTGTTGATATTGATGAGCATAGTGGTCTAAGGATGCGAGGTTCGTGGAAGGCCTGCACCTGGTTGGTGGAATTACCACTGTTTCAAAGATAAGTACCATATGATGTTTTAATTACATTTCTACATGTCTGTGTATTTATATTTATCATGTATTATGCTATGCATACAAATTAATGTTAAAGCCATTGATTATTTATAGTAGCGGTAACTCTTATATTTACTCTGAGTTTAAATGTGTTTCATTTTCTTAAATGCATGTCTTATATAGAGAATTAAGTATGAGATTGTTATTCCGCGAAGTAGCACCTGCCCGACCTGGAATGGGGGCATTATAGTTTGGTATCAGAGTGTTACAGTATAAAAGAGTGTTACAGAATGGTATCAGAGCATTACAGTATGAAATAGTGTTACAGAATGGTATTAGAGCGTTACAGTATGAAAGAGTGTTACATAATCGTATGCCAAAAGTATGCATACCAACTACAACATGGAAAAGGAAAGAAATTACACACAATGAAAATTGTTGAATAGCATTGGTCGCTCAAGAATGAAAAGAAGAAGATGAATGGTTCATAGATAGTGGGTGCTCATATCATATGACCAGAGATCAAAGAAAATTTGTCAGCTTGAAGAAAAAGGGTGGAAATGTTGCATTTGGAGATGACTCATCTATCAAAATACTTGGAAAAGGAACTGTAAAGCTTGGAAGTGAAAATATAAAAGCAGGAAAAGTCCTATTGGTTGAAGACTTGAAGCATAATCTACTCAGTGTTAGTAAAATGTGTGATCAAGGATACACTCTTACATTTGACTCCCCAAAATGTAAAATCATAGAAAATAACTTAGGAATATTAGTTGTTGCAACTGCAACAATAAGACCAAACAACATCTACATCCTAGACATGAATAAGAGAGAGAATATAGAAGCCACATAAAAGGATTCCAAGGAACAAAAAGTCCCAAAGACCAAAAATAAGGATGAAGTATTATTGAGTGCCACATGTTCAGGGGGAGCAGACCCAAAGAAGAGAGTTACCTTTTTCCATTAAACTCAGGGGGAGAAGCCCTACCCTGCCATTGATGTCAAATGGGGGGAGAAATTGGGATCATGATGATAGGGGGAGCATGAGTGTTTCCATCAATGACAAAAGGGGAGATTGTTGTAATATTGGTTGTTGTCATTGATGTCAACCCTAGTCATGGGTTTTGGACCGCAAGATTGATGAAGGTATTTGGACATGAAGGACAATGCACATGCATATACAACACCCATGGATGGATAGTATACATCATGTTATTTCCGGTGGTATGTGGCACGTCAGGTGGATCCTCATGGTTGAGGAGAAATGAATTTTTGAAGATGACAAAGTGAATTGAAGAAGGAAGTACATGTAGGCTCTGAAGATAATTAAAGAAAATAATTACAAAATAATAAAGTGTCAGGTCAGCCCTAATGTTAAAAAGAAGTGACATAAATGGTATAAATAAATATCATTATACATTCATTTGATACACAAGTCGAATTTAAGAGGAAATCATAAGTAAAGAGGGTTGGATTTCAAGGGAGGATGAATTATTTTGGTTATGTGTTCTAAAAAATATCAAGGTACCTATGGTAAAAATTTCATCTCTTGATTCACTATAATTATGGAGATACAATCTGTGGAAGATAGGGTTTCTGACCAGTCCTTAAGCTAGTCAATAAATAGGTGTTCCGGGTAAAACAATCATAACTTCTTCATCGCGAATCCAAATTATGTGGGACAAATTTCATTGGAAATTGTACGAACTGTAGTTTCTTGTGTGTGAGTTTCAGAATCTGATGTTAAATATTGCACACACAGCATTCTGTACAAGTTCGATCTCCTGAATAAACCAGAATTGAACAAGGTCTACCATTCTCTCTATAACTTCTTTTTGGGGAGGATTCAAGGAGTGAAACTTGGAGAAGTTTTAGAGAATAAATTGAATAATATTATCTATAGGATCAGAGTATTACAATAATTGAATAATTGAAGAAATTGAAGAAGTCTCAGGAATCATTATCAGGTTCTATGTGATGGTTGGTTGATGGTGATAATTTAATGTGAAGTTTTATTATCTCTCGTATATTCTTGGGTGGAAGGAAGGGGCAAGGATGGAGAGTTCAACTCTCTCTTGATATTGGAGGATTGTATCTTCCTCTTGGAGGTTTATCCCTCCCTTTACATTTGGAAGTTGTAGCTACCTTTGGAAGTAATTACTTCCCTCGAACAATGACTATTGATTATTTCTCATATATTGTGCATGGTGTATTGTGGTGTATTGGTGTAACTCTTATACTATTGTTCATTGATCATTGGATATAATTGAATGTTTTAAATATAATTTGAAAACAGTTTTAAATTGTACTTGATACTGATTCACCCCCCTCTTAGTATCAATAGGTGGTAAGGAGAAATTTGTGTGGGGCCAGTCCCAACAACAAGCGTTTGATGATTTGAATAAATGCTTGTGCTCAACCCTAGTACTTTCACTACTAGACCTACAACATCCCTTTGAAATCAAGACAAATGCTTCAGACTATACTGTGGGCTCCGTTCTCACTCTTCACAGCCACCTCGTGGCATATCATAGTGAGACACTGTCAGATACTATCCGTAAGTACCCTACCTCGGGAAACATGACACCTACCTCGGGAAACGTATCATGTATTTAGGTGGTTTTTTAGCACATGGTTTTTGCCCATGGTTTTCTATTTCTAGTTAAGGAATTAAGGTTTTTGACTAATCAAGATCATTGGTTTAGGTTTTTGGATGGCGCTGGATCCTATATGTATATTGTATTGTAAACAATGTAGCAATATGAATGAATACAAAATATGTTGGCTTTATCGGTTTGGGTTTCCAGGCGTAAAATATCTGTGTAATGTTTGTATTTTCCATTGTATCTTTTATGTTCTTTTCTGAATATCTGTTTGCAGTATCTATTGTACAAGGTTAGGATTTACATTGGGTCCCATAGATGTTTCACTTCCCCTTGCGGTCACCTCGACTGACTCATCTCCTGCTCCAACTGAAGCTGACAAAACCACCTGGTTCATTGAGTAGATCCAACACATCTGCCAATAGGTTCAAGATATCCTATAGAAGTCCAATGACAAGTACAAACAATGCCATGATCAACATTGGGTGCCACATAAGTTTCAGGTGGGTGACAAATTTTGGTTTCACTTGCAGAAAGAATGCCTTACAGGACCCCATCGGAAGCTTTTATCACTCTATTATGGGTCGTACACTATCAACAAGGCTGTGCAGGATAATTATTTTGAGATCAACATTCCTCCCTTCCTTTTCATGCACCAAGTGTTCAACGTGGATCTCCTTCGCCCTTATTTCCCACCATTATTGGACACCTCAGAAGTAGTAGAACAACTGAGACCAACATAGCTCAACCCTGACTACATACAACAGGCATCCAATGATCATATTGTGGAAACACATATCAAGGGCACTCGACAAAAAAGGATCTATCTTTATCAAGTCGTCAAAGCAAGGTAGCTCCTGCACCAAGGCAAGTGGCTCACCCAGGGCCAAATTCAACATAAATTTCCTCATCTGATGGCAGACCTCAATGCAATGGAGACCATTGCTTCCTAAAGAGGGAGGATTGATCCATATGGATATCAATGGCCACCCACCTTTTCCAAATGGCTCAAAACAATTTTCTGACAATTTTGGCAATTTACTATTTTTAGTCGTTTTAACTTCCGAGTCCATTTTGAGGGCCTAAATGAAGGTTTTTTGGGATCAATATCCTCAAAGATAGAAAAAGGTATGATTGAACCCTCAAAATTAATCTCCTCAATGATACCTTTCCAACGATATATCACTCGCCTAAAACGAAGATAGTATGCAAAAGTTATGACCCGGGGAAGTTGATGTACTAACTTACCCAAACGGGGCCCACATGACTTTTGGGCGCTTCATCTCCTAGGGTTAGGTTTTTGGATGTCTAGGGTTTTTGGCATTCTTGTTTATTGTAAAAAGGCCTTTATATCTTCATTTTAATCTTCTTCTTGCGAATGCGCGCAACTGTCACATCTCTTCTCAGAGATAAGCCGCCACCATTCCAACAAGCTTGTTTCCACTGCATTTTACAGTTTCAACTTATTTCGTTATTGAATAGATAACTAGTTTTACTATATCTCTGTTATGTTTTGTTAAGAACATGTTAATAATTTGTATTCATTTCATTTTTCTCATAAAATCCAAATCAACCCATGATTGGACCCTCGCTGACACCCATGATGCACCAGAACTCTCAACCAAGTTCTGGTTCCCCTTGTACCTCAACATATAACCTAGGAACTAGTGAAAGTGATTCACCTTCCTAGGTTCCCTATGGAGCATTGCCACAAAACAATCTGCATTTTCCATTTCCTGGTCCCCCACATCCTGTGGCTCCTTCACATGGAAAACCAAATGAAGCGTTAAATATGTTCAACCCTCTCCCATTCAATAGCTTCATACTTTTGAACAATTGAATATGGAAAATCCATCCCATCAGTTGAATAAAGGAAAAAAAAGAAAACAATAATAACCGAGGACCAGGTGGAAATAACCCCCAACAAAATCGACTTGCTGGGGGAAACCAAAATCAAGGTAACCATAACCCCCAAGGGGACAATAACAACACATTCCAAGGGAATAACAACAACAACCTCTGTACGAACTTCCCTTGATTTCTTTGCAGTGATTATGGACATTATATGCACCATTTCCCCCAAATTTCTGACTTCAAACGTATGAAAGAATCCATGAACTCACCTCGTCCTCCAGTGTCGCCTGCCCCTAAACAGGCCCCACAATAATATTTGCAACAGCCTCCCCCCACCATATTGGAAAACCCTATTCCACACCAAGGTGTGATAAATACCCAATAGGAGACACATCCTGCCCCACCACAAATGGGGCAGTATCCAAACCCAGGGCCCATCCACCTTGGAAACCCGATGGATCGCAATATCCTCCTCACTAGTGAAGAAGAAATTATTTTGCAAATGTGTGGTCGTCAATACAATGTTCCCTTTAAATCTACTCCAACCACCTTGGAAGCGGTTCCAACTATAGTCAGAAAACCCTTGATGATTCCACACTCTAATACTGAACCAACCATTTGTATCCCTCACATCCCATTACGACGGAATGTCAATAACCCTCAGGCTAGGGCCGTACACAATTATAGTCTGGTCGATGACTTGGCACAATTTCCTGTGACCATGTCTATATTGGAGGTCCTCCAAACTTTTCCAACTCATCATAAATCCTTACTCTCCTCCTTGGGGGCATTCAACCTAACTGATACTAGACTCATCACATTTGACCTAGATAGCGGAGAACCATGTCTCCTAGCTCTGGTAGTTTTCCATACACCAGTTAAGATTCATAACATCACGGTTCATCGGTGTATCATTGGTGAAGGTGCATCCACATGCATCATTTACAAAACTGTATGGAAGAAAATTGGCTCCCCTGAGCTAGTACCATCTGCCACCACCTTAAGAGCCTATGACAGTTAACCATCCTCCCCTGAAGGGCTCTTCCAAAATGTCCACGTCAAACTCGGGGGAAAAACCATCCTCATCAACATTGAGGTTATCGATGCCCCACTCGATTACAATATCTTGTTTGGACATAGCTACATGTATGCTATGAAGGTAGTATCCTCTTCTGTGTTTCAAATGATGATGTTCCCCCACAATGGAAAAATCATCACCATCGACCAAATTACATGTTATGAGCCTAACCACTTCACCAACATCGATAACATATTGCCTATTGTCTACACTAGCTCATATGCTTATCCACTCATTGATATGGGCCCCAAAATTTTCAAGGACCCATCCTTGATAGGGGCATACCATGGAGTATCATCTCTCATACACCCTTCAACACAAGTGTGTGTTGTATTTTCTAATGAAACTAACACCAGAGACACCATTCCTCCCACTGAGGCCTCTCCACACCTCGACGTTCCACCAGTTGAAGAAATATCACCTCAAGAATTCCTTGAGAACCTTACTACACCACTTATCCCTGATTTCCCCCTCCCCCAGGGGAAAATCCTAGTTTGGGAGACAATCCCTCAAGCCATTACTCAAATTCCCTTCTTTTACCCCCATCAGGAGTTCAAGCATCTCATGTATCCGTGACACTTACCTTTCCCAACATGGTGCTTTCTATCCCTGTATGGTATCTACACCCACCTACGATGGTTCCTCAACCATATCTCCCTACTGAGTCAGAGGGAATCCCGATGCAGATTCCAGTACAGGCTCTGGCCGCACCACCCTCACCGCCCCTTGCTAACACCACTTCCACCATTGGGGGCAGATGGAAGAATAAAGATCCCACAGCTCCACTTCCTCCTCGAGTTCAACCTCTTTGCGCACTATGCGAAAGAGAGGGACACCCCACTAATAGATTTCCTTCTCTTCCTAATTTACGCAATCTTATCCAACTCCCTCGAGAAAACACATCGCTCATTGCTTCACCAAGAACATCTAGTACTACTACAACTTCCTCCACTACAGGCTGTAAACGGTTGTGAACCAAATTTTCTTGTTCCATCTATTCAGAATATGGCCACTACACTCAACATTGCCCAACTCTCCCTTAGTTTCTCTAGATGCTAACGACAGTATGCCAAACCTTTCCACAATATCCCTCTCTGCCACCACTTTTGGGTGCTCACATCACTAACATTAGTTATGTATCTTCCTCCATCCCCGAGTAGATGGGATGCCCTTGCACTCTTTGTGACTCACTTTCCCACTTCACATACCAGTGTGCTTTGATTGTGGCATATCGAGGTCATCATTCAACCCTTATTCAACCACATCTTTCCACCTCACCACTAGTCCTTCCCTCTCTAGATACTGTCCACATCACCTCCACTGAACCTAAGTCACTTCCCACCCAGCCTCCTTGGTTCATAGTTCAATTTTCTGAGGATATCTCCCTGAATCCTCCCAATTCTCTAGTTCATTTCCCACAAGAAATCTTACCACCTACCACAGTTTATCACCCACAGTGTTTGGACACTTGGTTTATTTCAAGAGAGCCATTGCACCCACGATGCGATATACCCTCTACGTCCTCTCCACTAGAGGATAACCACATGTTGACAATTCCCCCTGTCACTTCCCAGCATCCCCTATATTCCCACACTTTTCGTTGTGATGAAGATATCCTGGAGGAACTCACTAGCCCTAATTTCCCATGGAATGTGCTCCATCATCGAGCACTTTTTCTTTCACAAGAGTTCTTTCACCCTCTTGATCAATCCTCCTTGTGCGTGATCTAAACCAAGGATTTTATTCCTCTAGGGTATATTGATTGGTTCCAAAAACCCCTGTACGACCCTCCATACAACCCCTAGCTAACATCCATAACAACCACACAATGTGGGACAATAAAGTCACTACCCTGTCTCTTGCAACTCCTGGATTGGTCTCCCCAAGATCCTGCCACCTACACATTCACATTCCCTGGGTGATCATCTGCACTTGGCCTCGGGGGATCATTTTTCTCACGTCATGTCCAGGTACGCATGCTTAATATGTTCAAAATTATCATATAGATTTTATATGTTCTTTATCATGAGATATTGTTCACTTTGGGTATTTGGTTTTTATGTGTGCAGGTACTTGGTCATCACAAATGACACAACCCCTTTAGGTATATGTTCGACACTGGCATGTGATTATTCCCTATGAAAATCAATTCCATCTCCCAGTCAAACCCTCCGACGTTCACCTTTTGGGTCCTTCCACCTGGCTCTGCAGTACCATCATCGTTGCTTCATTTTGGTATTGTCACCCAGTAGCACTCTCCCTCACATGAGTTGTCCCATTCATAGTTCCCCTTGGCAATTTTACACTCATGCTGCTTTCACCCCCTAGGGATGGGAGTCCTGATAATCTTATGCACTTCTGAGAATAATCCACATACTTATTCTCATCATATTGCTAGCCTTCCCAATGGACTCCCAAGCTATTTCATTTTGGTTCTATTGACTACACCTCCGTAGTATAATTAACCCTCCATATCATCCACCATAAATTTTCCCATCTGCAAATTTCCCTCCATTCATTTACCTCATATAGAAACCCACCTATGGGTCCCCCATCCTCCACTAGTTGTCTTTTCAACTCGTTCCCTTACAGGCCAATCCATCTCGCATGACGGAACCTATTTCTGTATATGTACACTCATCCCAAATTATTCTTTATTTATTTGGTAATTGTAAAAAGCCTTTGTTTCCATCATTTAATTATTATTTTTTTTGTCGTCAGCCTTGATGACCTTCTTTTCCCAGCAGCGCAAACCATGTCACTTTTGGTTGGGGAATCCAATCTCCTTTTCTCATTTCAACATTTTTCATGCACCTAGAGTATCCCAAATTCCATGTGCCCCTGATATTTGAGTTTGTCCACTTTGTCAAGCCTCTGGCACAATTTAACCCCATATCTAGTCGTCCCCCTAACACTAGATACAATTTTACAGTTGTTTCAAATCATCCTTCAAACATACCCCCAACAAAGGAAAATATTGAGTCTCACCGCATCTTGACTTCGTTCATGTTCCCTATTAGTCCCTAATCTTATTTTCGTGGATTTGAAAAATCCCTCTGCTTCTTGAAGTCGCGTCTCCCTTTTTGTCGACATCAACAAAATTTCCATAAGGGAGACAATATCTTGACTCTCATTACCTTTACAATGAGGAGTCTCAGATGACACAGAGATAACCATCATTTCTCTATGATTCCATTGACCCCCATGAAATTTGAATTCCGCAAAATCTCATGTTATGGTGGGTCTTACTACATGACTATTGCAGTTGTTTTATACCAGCCGAAGACCTCTGAATTTTTTAGGCCATCAATGTCTATGAGTCATCGAAACTTATTACAGGCATCCTTGCCTCTTTTCAAAGTATGTTCACCATTCAGAGTTTTCATCTGCCATTATCAAACTTCCCTAGAGGGCGCTATAGTTATCTACATCAGCACACAACTTCAATTACTGTCTTACATTTGGAGTTACATGACACGAGAATGGCGCATGCCCACCTCGTTTGTATACAGATTTTATTTTTCTCTCCCTAGAGAAAAGTTTGGGTCCCACATTTTCCCCTCTCCCTCCAATGGATCACGTTTTCAGTTCCTCTCAACACTCCTCATTACAATGGCACTCTCATTAAAATAAACATTGATGTATTTCGGTTATACGTATGCTCCTAACCTCACACATCAGGGGGCAATTGTTATCACTGAAATTTCGTCCACAACATTGCACGCAAATGGTTACAGAAATACAACAATGCCAACAACAATTAGTTCACCTACAACACCAAAATGCATTTCAAAAGGAAACAAAATATACAATTGGGTAAAAATTGACATGCACAAACTCATTAAAGGAAGCGCGTGCACAGTGTGTGGGCCAATAAAGCCCGTAGAGCGCACAATTCTCCAAATGCATGAATGTGTACAAGAAAAGTTGCACACTCCTGTGAACGATGCATTTATGGTTCTTGTTGGCCCCCCAACCACTTATGGACTAGCTCCCAAATTTATTTGACCTCCAAATCTGAGAGAAATCTGAATGGGAGGCTGGTCAAGGACCAAAGGGTGCCCTAAAGGGCCCCTTGTTCACACTAAGAACCAGTTGTATTGTTCCTTAAAGAAATGATATAAATGGAGGCCATGGGTGAACTAAGAAACCAATATCTTCATAGTATTGTTATGTTGTCTCAATCCTCTCTTGAGAATCCTCTTTTCTCCTTGGAGTTTTCAAGCACTATTGCAATAGGCCATTCCACTCACCTCTTGAGGGAAGAGGAATTGATTTTATTCATCATTTTCCATTTTTATTCCATTGTAAGAAGAGCTCTCCATTAGAGAACTCAATATCCATTCCAAGGAGGAAGAGGGGAACCACAAGTCCTCATTTTTCTCTATGGTGTTTTGACAACTAATATAGTTATCCATTGGTGGCATAATCTTGGTCATTGGTTGATTGTTTATGGTTCTAAGTTTCTTATGCATTCTAGTTTTTATTTCCTTAGTTGTTTTAGTTTGTTTATTTGTTTATTACATGTGTTTGGCTTGTTTAATCCTGTCACTAACTTATGTATTGTCTAGAAGGTCCAAATAGGCATGAAAGTGCCATTGTTTTGCTCACGCAAGTGATGAAATGAGCACAACAACCCTCTTGGGGGTTTATGGCTTGCTGTAGATTTGATCTGAGGAAGGTCTACTGAAGTTTAGTATTGTTTCATGTTTGAGGGATTTTGGTTGAGGTACATGTTGGGTACATGGTTGAGACAAGTAGTTGATGAGTTGGCACATACATGAGGTGTATAGTTGGGCACTTGTTAGTAGTATTGTTTACACATGGTTTATGGATGATGTAGCATACTTGTCTTGGTATATTATTAGAAGCACATATTGATCTTGGTGATGATTATGAATTGTTGTGATATTCTTGGTTGATGCACATCTTGGTGATATTGTGCATATGGTTGAGAGTTTTCTTGGTGATTGATCTTGGTGAGTATATCTAATTTGGTTGATAAGATGGATGAGACAGATTTTTGTGATAAGTTTTTTGGACAGGTTATTGTGACAGGTTATTTGTATAGGTTTGGTGCATGGTTGATGCACTTATTTATGGTATAGGTTGATGTATGGTACATGTTGGCACAGGTTATTGGTACATGTTGTTACAAGTTGTTTGTTGCAAGTTGATTGGTATAGGTTTACAACAATATATCTCGTAGTGATAGTATGATAGTGGTTCCATAATTCTACTTATATTTTAGGGTGGTCAGATGGGGCAAGGATAGGTGCAAGTTGTAGCCACATTCCGGTTGTAGTTGGAGAACATAGGGGGTTGTAGCCTCCTTTTGGTTGTAGTGAGAGAATTGGAGATTTGGAGCTTCCCTCAGGTTGTAGCCTGAGAAACTAGGGGGTTGGAGCCTCCTTCCAGTTGCAACTAGAAAACAAAGGAATTTGGTCCTTCCAATGAATGTAATTATTAAAGACATATAAGAAAAATCATTTCGTGGTTTTCTCCCACTTTGGGTTTCCACATAAAAACACCGGTGTACTATGTATGTGTATGATTTCTCCTTTTTCCATTGTTTATTTACTCTGCAACTATTGGATGATAATGAAAAATTTATATAACACTTTCTTTTTGTGGTTAAAAGGGATTGAGTTTCTCTATTATTGATTCACCCCCCCTCTCAGTAATCCAACAATTGGTATCAGAGCATATTCCTTCAAGAAACAATTTAACTACTGGAAGGAGATCATGGATTATTTTCAGAATGGAGTACCAATGTTTAATGGTAATAATGGTTTAAAGTATGAGATGTGGAGCAAAAGAACAAAATTATTAATTTATTTTTACAGGAACATGGACATCATATTTGGCTATTAGTTGTTACAGGATATGATAGTTCAAAAAGGGAAAAGACTGCAGCAAAGAAGGAATTGAAGAAGAATAACAAAATAACAATGGATTTCATCTAAGGTTAGCAGAGGCTGCTGGATGGTAAAGTCATTCTTGCAATGAAGTTCAAGTCTTGTGCTCAAACACGAGCAAGGATGTGGTCTAGTCGTAGAACAAAGATTAATTGGGCCAAGCCCTCATACCTTTTACCTTTTCTCGGCTCTTGCAGCCCCGCAATTAGTCATAAAGAAAAAATAAATCTCCAAAGAAACTTTCTTTGGCATAGGCACAACCCAAACAAAAAATGGGCCCTAGTCAGCTGGGACAAAGTCTACAAGCCCAAATCTTCTAGTGGTCTGGGCCTCCAGGACCCTGGGAAATTAAACAATACCATGGGAGCAAGAACTTGGTGGAGATGGCTCAAAACACTAGCAGAGATCTGGGCAAAACTCTATAAATGTAAATATTCCCCAAATATGCACAAAGTCAACTTATAAGAATGCAGTATAAAATTCAGGGCTCCAACATTTGGAATGCGGCTTGGAAAAATTGGCCACTCATACAGGAACATGCCTTCTGGGAAGTTTGCAATGGCCAAAATGTCCTATTCTGGACGGATTCCTGGTAGCAAATGCCACCTCTTCAACTGGAAGAAAATATATAATCCTACGAAAATCACATTCGAGATATTGTCACTCTGAAAGTAGCAGACCTATAGACAGATACCCCCAGCAGTTCTCCCTGGAGAAGATGGAAATCCACCCATCAGGACCTCCAAGGGGCAACAGACTATGACCTGCAGGACTGGAAACAAGCCATAACCCAAAGGTGAATCTAGAAAATCACAAATCAAGACATTATTAGATGGGGATACACACCTCATGGAATATTTATTCTCAAGGAGGGATACACTCTTCAGGAGAATTTCCACAATCTTCAGAAAGATAACATCTGGACAACAATATAGAAATCAAAACTCTGGCCCAAAATATCCACTTTCCTCTGGCTCCTTCTCTAGAGAAATATCTTAACTTGGGACAATATTCAAAGATGTGGCTTCATTGGCCCCTTGATTTTCCTTCTCTGTCATCTCCAGGATGAAACAATGGAGCACCTCCTCAACAACTATCCACTTAGTGAGAACATCTAGAACCAAGCCACTCAGTTCATTAGAAGAACCAAATGAGTTAAAAACAACATCCTAAGCACCATCAAAGATTGGGTCTCTGGCTCTTTCAAAATCCCTATCCTAAAAATAACCTGGAAACTCTTACCAGGATTTATAGTCTGGAAACTATGGAAAGAGAGGAACAAAAGAATCTTTCACTCCCAACCCTCTCCTCCCACCCTCCTCTGGAACACAATCCTCCTGCATCTCCAGGAAACTCTTCAGCTACAATTATGGACCAAGGAAGACTTCCCCACCGACCCAGGTGAGCTCTCACTCCTCAACTCTTGGGGATTATCGCTTTCTCACTCCACCCCCCCTATCTTCAAAATCCTTTAGTCCCTCTAAGTGGCTCGCCCCACCGCTAGGATTCCATAAGGTCAACTTTGATGGCACATCTAAAGGAAATCCAGGACACTCAGGCTATGGAGAGGTCATAAGAAACAACTCAGGCCAAATACAAAGCCTCATTGCAGAAAACCTTAGATGCGATACCAACAACTCAACAGAAATATGGGGTCTCATCAATGGAGTGAAAATGGATCTAGATCAAAACCTCACTTGTCTGATCCTTGAAGGAGACTCCAAAATCATAATAGACATGGCTACAAAAATCCTAAATGGAAGAGATCTAGGGAAAATCACTCTGAGTTGGCACCTCCTTGGCCCTCTTTACAGCTTCCAGGGTCTTCTCAGACCCTCCCTAACTCTAACCCCCTCACACATTTGATGAAGTGCAAACAAAGTGGCAGATAGAATGGCCAATGGGGTTGACTCTATGCATCAGATCATTCTCCACGATTCCAGGCAGGCCCAGAGCTCACCCCTCTAGCACCGATGCTAGGAGCTTTCCCAGCTAGATGGCCCTCATCAGGACGGAGTGCCACCTCTATCCACCTAGAAATTCTTCCAATTTAGAAATGATCAGAAACTCAGGAGAGAGAGCAGAAGATATTCAGTCGATATATGATTTTGGGAACTCGACAATAAGGATTCAGTAGCATGGTGGTTGCTTCTCCCCAAAGACACAAAGTCACGAAAAGAGAGAAAGGATAAGGATCGTTGGTGCTCGAGAAGATCTGGACCGTCGATATGGTCACATTGATCTGACTCGAGAAGATCTCAGGAACTCGACTATCAGGAGTTCGAAACAGGGAGGAAGTTGTCATCCCAAGTCACGAAGTCACGATACACGAAATTGTGAAATGCACGAGAGGATCTAGACTGTTGATCCCATAAATATCTGGACCGTTGATCTGACACATGAAGATTTCGAGAACTCAGATATCAAGTGTCCAAAGTTCAGGGGGAGTTGCCTGCCCAAGTCTCAAAGTTGCAAAACGTGAAATCAAGAAATGCATGAGAGGATTGGGACCATTGATCCTGAGGAAATCTGGACCGTTGATTTATTGCGAGAATATTTTAGAAACTTGGAAATTGGGTGTCCAAAGAATGGAGGAAGCAGTTAGCCCAAGTTGCGAAGTCAGGAAATGAGAAATCGTGAAAGGTGCAAGAGGATCTTGACCGTTGATCCCAAGGAAATATGGACCGCTGATCTATCGTGAGAAGATTTCGACAACTCGACAATCGGGTGTCCGAAGAATGGTGGGAGCTATCTACCCAAGTTGAGAAGTCGCGAAACGCGAAATCGCGAAACACGCGAGAGGATCTAGACCATTGATCCCGTAGAGATTTGGACCATTGATCTGACACGACAAGATTTTGGGAACTCGGCTATCTGGTGTCCAAAGCTAGGGGGGAGCTTCCTGCCCAAGTTGCGAAGTTGCGAAACACGAAATCTCAAAATGCGTGAGAGGATCGGGATCATTGATCCTAAGGAAATATGGACCATTGATATGTCGCGAGAAGATTTCGGGAACTCGACAATTGGGTGTCCGAAGAATGGAGGAAGTAGCCATCCCAAGTTGCGAAGTCATGAAATGCGAAATTGTGAAAGGCGCAAGAGGATATGGACCATTGATCCCAAGGAAATATGGACTGTTAATTTGATCCAAAGGTCTCGGGAATTTGCAATCTGGGAAAATCGTTAAGAGAAATGTAATCAGTCCTATCTTGATTTGCGGGAATCTTTGTGTATGCATATAGGTATTAGATTGTTTTTGTAATATTTCAATTGGAATTAATATAAGGATCCACTTTTATTTACAAAAAAAAAAAAGGATTTCATCTGGGAAGGATTACCTAATCCGGTAACAGAAAATGTTGGTAAATGTTCATCAACCAAAGAAATTTGGGATAAGTTACATGACATATATTCTTCACCTATCACAGATTCAAAAAATTCCAAACAAGATACAAACACAGATCAAGAAGAATTGTGTTCACCATGTCAAACATATTCAAAAGATGAAGAGTACATAATCACTAGAGGTATGTTGTTTTTCTTTAATTGTAAAAAACACTGACATCTTGAAATAGAATGCCATGAAGGAAATGAGACAAAAAAACTAATTGAAAAGGAAGACAATTATGAAGAAAAAATGATTAGTTCTTTACATGAACTAAGATAAGAAAACAAGTCACTCGAGAAAGAATTGATGAAACAAAAGGAAAGTGTTCACATTTTTTAAGAAGCCTAACAAGTTATCAAGAACTTAAGAACTCAACTAGAAGAAGACATAAAGATCGAAGTAAATATTGAATATCAAAAGCAGTATTTGGAATCCAACATAGAAGCATAGAAGGATGAAGCATAAATGAGAGAGAATATGTTGACAGATCGTCTTAAGGAAAGAAGTAATGATCTAAACCAACTTGAGGCAGATTTTGGTCAAGAAGAGAAAGGACTTGAAGAAGAAATAATCACATTAAAAATTCATCTTGAAGAAGCGAAAAGAATAGAAGGAGTCATGAATTCTTAGATAATGAAGCAATAAGAAGAGGTTGAGAAGATTGAAGAATAAGTTGTCGCATTGAGAAGTAAAATTATCAAGATCAACAAGAATGTTGAAGAGAAAGAAACATCCACATCAGTTATAGAGTATGAAGAGAATCACTATAGGTTGCTATAAAAGATGAATGAAGAAAATAGAAAGAGTTATGCATAAGTACTCAAAGCAAGGAATCATGGTCAACCAAAATCTAATAAAACTATTGAAGATACTGTTGGTCAACTGAGAGGGGGGGGTGAATCAGTTGTCACCGTGCTTAAACAATTATGCTTCTTTTAAACTCTTTGCTGAGACACTAAATGATAATCACAATAATGCAGGGAAATAAACAATGGCAAATTCAGCATCAGTCACA
>ML795007.1:452574-467815 GCA_009831015.1 Picea engelmannii | reverse complement strand
TGTCTGCCTTATTGCCTTTCTGCTCATATCATTTGCAATGTCCGGGTTATGGCCCCCCCACGCTTTCGCTGCGCCACTCTGATTCTTCTTCACCCATGAATCACCACAGCAAAACTCCAATAGCCACTGCAAATTCCCACTGTCACCAGCAACCTGATCTCCTCTCTGTTCCGTGTATTTATAGCGCCTATGCACCTTTTGCATGCAATGTTTTCCATCCTCTGCATGCAGACTCTGCGTCATTATACTCCACCTCTTGAGTGCTCTATCTGATCATCCTCATGAATCTTTAGCTTCTCTGGTGATTACACATCGGTCTTCTTCGACTTCTCTAGCAAATGTCATCAATGGTTTTTGGTAGTCTCACAGTGTCGTGCCTCAGTAGCCCTCCGATCATTTCTTGATCCAACGGTTCATGATCAAATCAGGATTTCCTATATCGCGATTTCGGCACTTTCGATGACATAATGTTTATGTCCACGGAAGTCATGATTTCCCGATTCGCGATGTACTTCAGCCCTCCTGGCTGAGCCCTGGTCCATGTGACCATTACCCGTGACTGTCACCATACCTCTCATCAGGGTTTCGGGGTTTCGCACTTCCTGATGTCGAGAGTTTCTCACCTCTCCAATCCCTGATTACCGATGTGCCCC
This sequence comes from Picea engelmannii, assembly GCA_009831015.1. Taxonomy (NCBI): domain Eukaryota; kingdom Viridiplantae; phylum Streptophyta; class Pinopsida; order Pinales; family Pinaceae; genus Picea; species Picea engelmannii. The sequence continues at coordinate 467,162 of ML795007.1, read as the reverse complement.
TTTCCACGCGCTAGCCCTGTTGGCTATAGGCCTTGGCTCCATAAGACCGTCAACACATGACCTCGGTCAAACCTCTCATCGGGGTTTCGGCGTTTTCGATGTCACTATGCACATGCCTCCGGGATTCCCGATCCCCAATTTCCCAATGACGGAGATCAACGGTCCAGATCTCATTCTTATCCAATGGCTGTGATTTCATCGCAAAATCGCATATCGCGATTTCAAAGTTTCTGTTGCAGTGTGTTCTTGACATATCAAAGTCCCGATCACCGATGCCTCTCCTGACGTCACTCGTGGTTTGACACGTGTTAGATCCTACCGCGTGTCACTCTGATTCGTGAATTGCATGAGCCTGAAGTGTTAGATCTACCTGCCACCTGTCATTCTCTGATTGTGCCACATGTCCCTGGGTGACGTGGTCTGTTGACGTGTGTTGGATCGACAGTCTAGATCACTTATTGATCTGATGGTGCCGATTCAGTCGGGATTTCGCATATCGCGAAATCGGGGTTTTCGTTGCATTGTGTTCTTTGTATTATGAAATCCCGATCCCCGAAACTCTGATGAGGCCTCCTGGCTTCCACGCGTCCATACGAATGAAGGGTCCAGATCCCTGCTTGATTTAACGGCTACGATCAAATCGCGAAATCGCATATCGTGATTTCGGGGTTTTCGTTGTCGAGTGAACTTTGCATATAGAAATCCCGATCCCCGAATCTCCGATGGCTTATCTCCCTCGCAACTTCTGTCTGATCTGACGGCCCTCGTTCTTTCGGGAAATTTGAATGAGATCCTGTGGTTGTGGATCTCTGTCTTCCTTCTCTTCTGCAAATTCCTGTATCTTGAGCTTTGCCTTTGCTGCGCTCGTTTTATTCAACGTTGTTCCTCCTGAGCTTGCCATCAATGACAAGCATACGCTACTTGGTAAACATTTGCCAACAGATACCTCTTCAAGATGACCATCCATGTTCAAGCAACAAAGAAGATTCAATCATGATCATGATTAGTCAAGGAAAAAATTCAGAAGGACTATGCCACAAAGAAGAGAATTCACTCCCAGGTATGCAAATTTCTTTTATGGTCATTGTTTTTATTGTACTAACTTTGGACATAAGGTTATAGATTGAAGGGATTATAAATGAAATGCTCAAGCAATAAATTCCCATGTGGTGCCATGTAACATTGAATGTTACAAATGTCATAACTATGGACACATAGCTAGTTATTGTAGAAGCATGATCGATAATTCCATGAAAGAGAACACTGATATTAGATGTAAGAAAGTATGGATAAGAAAACACGAAGAACATGTGAAAAAAAACCAGGTCCCTGAGATCACAAGATTGGCAATAAAATAAGTTGAAGAAAATTCTACAAAGAAAAAGAAAGATGTCATATACATAAAGGTTTGGAAAAAAACTGAAAGAAAAGAAGAACATGTAAATAAGGAATAGGTTCAAGAGATTGTAATTTTAGGCATTGTAGTGAAATATGAATCCACAGACAGAAAGAAACAAGTCAGAGATCGGAGAGATGATGAATCTACCAATGAAGATGATGATTAATACACATCAGATCAAGAATTGTTCTAATCCATTTGGCTTAGAGACTCTAAGGTAACATGAATATTAGACAGGGGGAGTCTATGCGATAGCTATGACATACTGTAACAACCCTAGCTAAATGATTTCTTAAGATTTAGAAAGTATAATTAACTGTCATAATGTGTATTAGTTAAATAATGATTATTTATTAATAATATTAATTAATTAATTAATTATTGTTTAATATATGTTGATTAATTAGTTAATTGATTGATTAACACATTTAATGTTTAGGGTAAAGAATTAAATACTTAATAACTTTTAATTCATTATTATAAACTTTACGTATGCAAGGGATGAAACATTGAATGGAGGGATAAGGTGGGTGGCATTAAAGGATGGTAGGAGGCGGTGAATCGAAGAGGATATGAGGGGGAGAGGCATTCAAAAAAGGGGACTTTTGGGAAATTTGGGGAAGAGGAAGCATTATTTGAGATTAGAGACTGTATTTCCTGGTTGGTATTTTCTGATTTTGGAGTTTGGGTGGACTGTTACAGGGGTGCACCAAGTTGCTGGGAGTTTTGGGCTTGGGGGCCAGGAATCCTCACGGAATCCTGGAGCTAGGGAGCTGGATAGGCTCTGTTCCTAGCTGGCAGAGGGGAAAGATTCAGTTTTGGGCAGAGTTCGGGCAGAGAAACGGAGAGGACAACCGAATATTGGGGAATTAGCATCAGATAGTGGTATGTAATTTCATGAATTTGTTGTGTTATGTGGTTAATTAAATTTACTTTCATGCTATTGATAAATTTAATTTATGTTGAATAATCAATGATTATAAGTTAATGATGAAATTGTACAGCATATGATTTTCTTTATTCTTTATTTTAGCATGTGTTTTATAAGGATCTGTGGGGACAAAGGCCTTACACTTGGTATCAGAGCTCTAGTTTAAAATATGGGGCCAAGGGCCTACCCACCTACTCAGAATTGACCCAGAAATAAACCAGAAAAACCTTTGAAACTGTTGTAAGTTTGAAGGAGGCATGTTCACCTTAGAACCTGTAAGAATCCTCACATGTATGTCAGAAGCCTCACCTGTAGAAGGAAGTAACATTGAGATTGACCTATAAAAGAGGTAGAGATTATATATATATATATATATATATAAGTTTGATGAAAGAAATTTATGAATCTTGATATATATATCTATATGTATTAAAAGAAAAAAAAAATTAAATAAATAATTCTCCCTGCCCCCACTATCCATTCAAAGATCCCTAGAAGGCTTCAACAACATTCTTTGATACCATGATGAATTTCTCTAACACATGGTGAACAGATTCTTCTCCTACAGTTAACTAACACAGTTTGAATTTAAATGCTAATCAAAACTGCAATCTGAATCTCAATAGAATCTATAAACACATAGTTAGAAAACATACAATGTAACACGTAGATTACTGTTAAGAACCCCTATTACTGATACTCCATTACTGCAGAATAAAAATCTGCTACAGGAAAATTCTATAGACATAATTTTCTGTGGAATAAATAAAACTAAAACTCTCTAATACATATCCATACCCTAACCCTTTCTCTTAACTAACTGAGAAGGGACTCCTAGGTTTACAAAAATAGATCTATTTCTTATATCTCAAGATCTGCATGCAAGAGAGTGTGCTCTAAAGAGGATTTGTGCCCTATCTAACCAAAAAAAAATGAATTTAGAAAGACTGCTAAAAATAAAATAGATTGCCTCATCTAAATTTAGTGACTTATCTCTAAACTGAAGAATAAGGATAAACTTATCCTATTCAATCTATAGATGGTTCACACATGCATGCATGTTCCCTCACTGCTGGGATACTAAAATTAGTGATATGCCCTCACTGTCTATTTATCTGCCATAAGTGCTCCAACCCAAAAGAAAATGATCCTATTCTTTCGAATGGAAAGCGTCCAAGGAGACGCCTTGGCTATCACAATGGTTGTAGCTTGTTTTCCATGCCTTTACATACCTTATCAATGTCAATGCTAAGCAGAAGTTTGGATAAGTGCAAAATATCTTCAGTAATTGCAGCTTTCGAGAGAATTAATGGAGCTCCCAGGAGGCAGAATGCACTGCGACCTAAATTCATTAAGCAAAATTATTGGGCCTTCAGGACAACACTGAGGGCACGCACCTGCACCAACGCACAACACATGGGCAGAGTACCACAAGTCAACAAACAAGTCACCGAAGCCAAGCACAAGCTCCAAGCCATGGGGAGGAGGCGCAGGAACTAAGCCCGTAGACCATGCACCAGGCCATGCGACCTGTAAATAAAGTGCCAAGTTACCAAGGAGGAGTTTCGGTGAACCCACCAGTCTGCAACTATTCAATACACAACACCAAGTCAGTGCAAAAGCGCCAAGTCACCAAGGATGAGTTCTTGTGAACCCACGAGTCTGCAACTATTCAATACACAACACCAAGCTAGTGCACAAGCTCCAAACCAAGCCACCAAGGAGACTCCATTATCTTCTCAACTATTCAATATGCAATACAAAGTCCAGTGCACAGGGTAACGCACACCAAGCGCTATGCCACGACCGGGGGAGGAGCCCATGAGGGATGGCTACAAGTCAAAGCTTCCTAGCAACCAGCACCAACTCCATGCGACCTGCAACCACAAAGCCAAATGCAATCACAGAACCCGCTCAAAACGCCAAAGAGAATAGAATCAAATAACGACACAACAATTAATGGCCGTTAGCGTATGCCCCCATAGTAGTCGGGTGCGTCTTCCTTTGAGTCCCAGGTCACATCCATGGGTTTGCAAGGAGATGGAAGAACCATCACAAGTACAGGAAAGGGTTTTGGCCCCATGGCTGCTCCTCCTCCCAGCTTAGATAGTACCATAGGTAACCGCCGCTAGAGCTCCAAAGCATGAGCAAACCCTTGGAAATAAGATACGGTGGCTAGACCTATATTCCTCTCTACATTTGTTGGCTTTTGCTGAGAAGAACCACAACGGAGGAGCAGAAGGAACGGCCATGGCGGCCGACCGTGTAGCCAGGGACCTCCCAAGAGGAAAATGAGTGGGGAAAAGAGAATTTAGGGTTAAGATAGAGAGTCCGGGGGTATGCGTAGGGTTTTGGTTAGCGATGACCTTGGGAGGGGGCATGTGGGCATCATGCGAGGACCCACGATGCTTGTTTCAATTTTTTTTTTTTTTTATTGTTTTAAATTTTTTTGTTTTGTAATAATTTGTAATTTGTTTTATTTTTCTTTTTTTTGTTAGTTAAAAAAATAATATAGTAATTAATTAAAATTAATTTGAAAACATTAATATACCATTAGTTTAAGCCTTGATTAATTTAATTAACACACTTTATTAGTTACCATTGCTTTAATTATTGTAAGTATTTAAATTAGGTAAATATATATTTAAATTACTATATATATATTAAATAAAAGATTTAAAATTAAAGGTTTAAGTTAAACTATATGATTTAATTTTAATAATAATTTAAAAGATATATTTTAAAAATTAAAGGTTTAAGTTATTATATATGTTTTAAATTAAAGATTTAAATTTTGGTTTTTAAGGTTTAAAAACTAAAGTGATTAAGGTTTAAAACTATGTTTAAGGTTTAAAACTAAGGTGATTAACTTAGTAAGAAAAATTAAAAGTATTGCACCCGAGGCCCAATCTCCAAGTCCATGAGCTAAGAACCAAATCCCAGTGCACAAGCACCGAGATTCAATGCATAGCCTCAGGATCACTAGATCATACGACCACAAGTCCAGAAACAATACATAACCACAACACACAAGCGCTAAGCTCCAATGCCCGAAGACCACTCTACAATCCTCAAGACTCGCACCTGCAGCCACTGAGTCACACAATTCAACGCATATTTACAAGGCGCCAAGGAAATCCCACGAGTCAAGCATCAAAGGACAACCTTAGGCTCATTTCATCAACATTATGTTGGAAGTCACCTTAATTAGTTGTAAACGCAAAGTATAAGGACTTAGACCAAGATAAGCGGGAGGGGGCTTCATGCACACTAGGCAGGTAAGTTAGAGAAATTGGTGAGTATGGTGCAAATATAGCATAACTACCAGGTGAGGGAGTCAATAGTTTTCTTAGGCAGTGACACTGAGATTAGATTCTTAACCCTAAAATAGCCACTTCCCCTAAAGAGAATAACGTCTGTTTACAGACAAGTAAAAAAAAAACTTACGCCTAACTCTGTTTTCTAGTTTAAGTTGCACAAATATGAAATGTCCTTGAACTCACCCTGACAACTTTGGTTGATGCAGGTTAAATCATATGGGATGGTTAGGACTCAATGAAATCAAGGAAGAGGGGCATCGTCGCATGGAACACCAGCGCTGCCACCACCATCGCCTGAACTAGCTCTCATACTGTGCTCTTTGGAGGCCATAAATGAGACTTTAAATGGGTGTCAACCAACAGGGATCGAAGTGGAGCCTCCACCATATGGAATGGGTAATCCAGAAGCATCGATGGATTCAGGGGGAGGACCTCGACCTGAAGACATCACTAGAGAACTACAAAAGATCAAACTTCCAGAGTTTGCCGGGGGTCATGCCAGTGAACGTGCCGAGGCATGGTTGGAAGGCATGACAAGGTGTTTTACCTTAAGGGACTATGCGTCCACCTCAAAGGCAAAGATAATAATTTTTTAGTTGAGAGACAATGCCTTGAACTAGTGGGGAAACCTGGAAAGGAAACTACATCTTACCCCGGACACCATATCTTGGGAACTTTTCGAGGAGAGGTTCCGAAGGAAATATCTTCCAGCTTACTATAAGGAACAACAGGTAGGAGCGTTTCATGCTCTAGTACAGGGAAAAAGAACCATAGAAGAATATGATATTAGGTTTATGGAATTGGTCAAATATGTTTCATATATGGATAACAACCAATGACAGGAAGAATGCTTTGTCTATGGGTTAAACCCTAAGATAAGGGCTATGATGTGGATGTGGAAACCGTCTTCAGTAGCAGAAGATGTGGAAAATGTGTGTTATGCGGAGGAACACATGAACTTAACTGGAGGTACAAGACCGACCTTTCTGCATCATCCTGGATTCGTGGCGAAGGCCCCTAGGAAATTTCCCAAGGGAGGAGGCTCTAGGCCACCTCCATATGGTAATAGAGTCACACCAAGGACAGTAGCCGCAGGTAGTTCAATGGAAACAAGTGCAGCATCCCGTTCATCACCGACGACACAAGAAAGTCCACGACCATCTCAGGGAGTAGCTAGTAGGGGCAAGGATTCCAGGGGAAGGAACTCATTTCAAAGACAGTCACATAACAGTGCATAGGTTCAATCCCATGTTACCTGTTGGGGGTGTGGAGGACCCCATTACCAGCATGACTGCCCAGAGTTACAATCAGGATTTGTGCATAGAGAAGGAAAGGCCCCGATGGGAAGAGAAAGTAGCAGCCACCAAATTTATGCAGCGATTAATAATCGCTAGGCCGAACATCAATCCATGGTGGTGGAGTCATCAGGTATGCTAAATCATGTCAATGTTAATATTTTATTTGATTCTGGTGTGACAGATAGTTTCATTTCACCATATGCATTATAAAAGAGTGGGTTGGCAGCCTACGAGCACGATGACTTTAAACAAGTCGAGATGGCTTCAGGGGAAAAACAAGCGGTAGGACCTAGTTTTGATAATTGTATAGTAGACCTGGGAGTGTGTACTACCAGGTTGAAGGTTTACATTACTGCTCTCGGGGCGTATGACTTAATCATTGGAATGGATTGGTTAGAAGCTCATCAAGCTTTGGTAGATTGTTTCGCAAAAAGGGTTCTTTGTGTCAACGATGAAGGAAGACCAGTAGATATCAAAGGTGTACGGAGAAAGGTGTCATTATGCTTTATCTCAACTATGAAGGTTAAGCGATGCTTGAGGCAAGGGTGTCGACTATATGTAGTGGAAGCAGTGAATGAAAGGAAGGGACCCTCCTTAGATCAGTACCTGGTATTGTTAGAATTTAAGGATGTTTTTCCAAACGAGTTGCCAGGGTTACCTCCTGAGAGGGAACTTGATTTTACTATTGAGCTAAAACTTGGTGCAGAACCAATTTCCAAGACTTTGTATCAGATGATAGCACCGAAACTTTGTGAGTTGCCAATGCAGTTGAAAGAGTTACTAGACTTAGGGCTGATAAGGCCCAGTGTCTCACCTTGGGGTGCACCAGTAATTTTTGTAAAGAAGAAGGATGGTTCCTTATGATTGTGTATAGATTACAGGGACTTGAACCGTGCTATAGTGAAAAATAGGTACCCAATGCCACGAATAGATGACCTCTTTGATCAGATGAAAGGAGCAGTGGTATTCTCAAAGATTGATTTGCGATCAAGGTATCACCAGTTAAGGATTAAGGAAGGTGATATTCCTAAAATTTCCTTTCGAACTCGGTTTGGGCATTACGAGTTTGTCGTAGTACCTTTCGGATTGACCAATGTGATAGCAGTATTCATGAGCCTCATGAACGAAGTATTCCATAAGTACTTAGACCGTTTTGTACAAGTATTTTTAGATGACATCCTCATCTATTCCAAAAACAAAAGAGAACATGAGGATCACTTACGAGTGGTGTTATCCTGCCTTAGAGAGAACAAATTGTATGGGAAGTTGTCGAAATGTTCCTTCTTCCAAAAAGAGATCCACTATTTAGGTCATATCATTTCTGGTGAAGGAATCTATGTGGACCCAGAAAAGGTAAAGGCCATTATGGAATGGCTAGTGCCAAAAAATGCCCATGAGGTGAGAAGCTTCATGAGGCTAGCAGGTTATCATCAGAGATTTGTGGAAGGATTCTCTAAAATAGCGAAACCCATCACCACTTTGCAGCACAAGGGGGTCAGGTATGAATGGACAGAAGAATGTGATAGTGCATTCATCGATCTTAAGAGGTTACTAACTAGTGCGCCAATTCTACGAGTGTCGGATATGGAAAAGGACATAACAGTATGCACGAATGCCTCGAAGCAAGGGTTGGGGGCCGTGCTAATGTAGGATGGAGGAGTGATATCTTATGCATCAAGGAATTTGAAGAAACACGAAGAGCTTTACGCTACTCATGATTTAGAGTTGGCAGTTGTAATGCTAGCTCTAAAAATTTGGAGGCACTATCTTGTGGGGAGAAACTTTGAGCTCAAAACGGACCATCAAAGTTTAAAACATCTCTTCACTCAAAGGGATCTTAATTCCAGGCAAAGGCGATGGAGTGAGTTTATGAGTGAGTACGATTTTTGTATTTCATACATCAAGAGAAAGGAAAATTTGGTCGTAGATGCCTTGAGTAGGAGACCACGTGTCTTCTCCTTGGTAACCTTAAAAGTCAATATGAGGGAACGTGTGTTGACACAACTCCAAGGAGACATTTGGTATTTAAAGGTTACTTCAAACCTCCAGAGTGGGAGGCAATTAAATCCAAAGTACGAAGGATATAGTTTGGAAGAAGACAGACTATTGAGATATCCGGGAAGGATTTACATCCCTGAAGATGGGGATATTCGAAGCATCATACTAAAGGAAGCCCATAGAGCACTTTATTGTGCTCATCTGGGTGTGAAGAAGATGTACGCAGACATGAGGAAGCTCTTCTTCTGGGTAGGCATGAAGCACGATGTAGTCCATTTCGTCGCCAAGTGCCTAGAGTGTCAACAAGTGAAAGCTAACCACCACCACCCACCAGGCCTCCTACAACCACATGATGTTCCTATGTCCAAGTGGGAAGTCAATTCTATGGATTTTGTTGTGGGGTTGCCGCTCACATCTCATAGACACAATGCCATTCTTGTGATAGTTGATAAGTTAACCAAGAGTGCTCATTTTATTCCGGTTAGAGACACTTACGATGTCACTGATGTGGCATGTGTGTTTGTAAGTGAGGTCATCCGTTTACATGGGATACCTAAGAAGATCATTTCAGATAGGGACTCCAGATTTACTTCTAGGTTTTGGACAAGTTTGCAGTCAGTGTTGGGGACTCAGTTGAACTTAAGAACAACTTATCATACTGAAACAGATGGGCAAACTAAGAGAGTAAATCAAGTCATGGAAGACATGCTTAGGATGTATTTCATGGATAATCAAACCCATTGGGATAAGTACCTACCTCTGGTAGAGTTCGCCTACAATAACAGTTTTCATAGCTCCATCATAATGCCACCCTACAAAGCTCTGTATGGAAGGCCATGAAGAACGTCATTGAGTTGGGATAGATTAGAAGACTGAGTAACAGTTGGGCCGGAATTGATTCAAGAGATGGAGGAACAAGTGATTCAGATTAGGTAGAGACTAAAGGAAGCATAGGATAGGCAGAAATGTTATGCGGATGCACACAGGACCGACTGAAGTTATGAAGTGGGAGACCAGGTTTTCATTCGTATCAGGCCTAAAAAGAGTACCATATGGCTCGGGAAGGGGACAAAGTTGTCACCTTGATTTATAGGACCATTCAGAATCCAAGAGAAAATTAGACCCATTGCCTATCATCTCATATTGCCACCCCACCTGCATAAAACTCATAATGTTTTTCATGTATCTGTTTTACATCATTATGTTGTTGATGAATCACATAAGCTAAATTGGAAGGAATTGTAGGTATCGTATGTGGGAACTCTCATGGTAGAACCATTATGCATATTGGATCATAGAGTCTGACAACTCAGGAACCGTCTTATAGACCAAGTTAAGGTCCAATGGGACAACTATAGTCTGGGATCTACTACTTGGGAAGACGCCGAGACACTATGACGAGACTATCCCTCACTTTTTTGACCACCTCGAGATTATGTTTCTCGAAGGTTGGGTGTATGTAACACCACATTTTGACTTAGACAACCAAGATTACCTAAGGCCTACACACTTTTATTTTCTATTCACAAGTGAAACTATTAAATGATACACTTGAACTTTTAAGACGTGTAAATCTTTATGAATGTTTAAATGTATTTGGATAATGATGGTTATGATGCGATATATTGTGAGAATGTAAATATTATGAATGCTTAAATGTTATTGATGATGATGGATATGATGAGACATATTGTGTGAATGAGAATCCTATGAAGGTTTAAATGTTATTTGAATAATGTTCTATATGATGTAATCTGTTATGTAAGTGATAATTTTATGAATGGGTGTCGTTAATTGAATTATGGGATGATATGAGATCTATTTCTAACTTGAAAAATTTGATGTTAAAGTTGTTGGTACACAGATACTGAATTGAAATTATGGTTGTATGCAATTACATGATGATAATGCATAGAAATATATGAGTTTGTGTTACAGACTAATCTGCAGGTTATGGGCTATGAAATAACCAAGGGATAATGATGATGAAAGTGGATGTCATGACCACTAGCCAAGAAACAATATGGTATGAATATTTGTATGTGAAATTATATTGGTTTGGATGCATTGCTATGATGTGTGGACCAGTGCAGGATTTCAGGTGGTGAGACTGCTCAAAACTGAATAGACGATGACAAAACTCGTAGCAACACGGTGTCACTATATATTCTATTGTAGGGTGTGGACCCTAGTCCTGTTAGGAGGGGTGGAGGCATTTCCCACCGTGTATCCTCCGAAACCTGAAGTCATGGGAGGACGATGTTAGCTCACGCTCCCCTAGACGTGTGATGATGACTGTCAGTTTCCTGTTGGGGAAGCTTAGTCAAGGTAGTGACACTTCCGCTTACGGGTTCTATTTGGATTTAGGTCAATATAGTTGATGCTCCAAGATAGTCTAGCAAAGGAAGGATAGGAATGGAAGATGGAAGTAAGTTAGGGAGGAAGGATGAGTAGAAATAGTTGACAATGTATGGAGATTTGTCTTATGTTGGAACTTATTGTTTTCCCTTCTGAAAAGAAAATGTATATAAATATGAATATTCATAATTATGTAACTAAACTACAATTGTCTAAATAACATTGTTGAACTAGATAACTGTAATTAAAGGATTTCGCAAACATTTGATTGGTTTATTCTTTTATAAAATGAATAGTCTTGTTGAATGGATTGGATGTGTTAGCCCTCCAAGAAACTCTTTGGGGTTGTAAACCAAAGATGCTTGGTAACTTATAAAATGAATGGATTTATGCTTAAGTAATGAATGGATCAATCGGATAACTAAAATACAACAATGTATCCAGACTACTAACAATAATCAAATAAGCCACTGCTCTCAAGAACTGATAATCAGATAAATAGCTAAAAAATGGGTGAAGAAACCAATGTTTATAAACCAGATACTAAGTGACGGGTTTAATAAACAATGAAAGAAACTAACATTCAAATTGTGAACTGATTGATGAGATGATAGTCATATGACAGTTAAGACAACTTGAATGACAATATAGAAGAAGAGAGGAATCTGACATCAATAAAGAGCGAAAACTGTCATCTGTATTATCATGAAAGCCTATTACAAAGAATGTAATTTCTGTATCCAGAATCGAACCCCCCATCTCTTAGAAAAGATAGGCATTTATAGCCTTTTACAATCAGTTTTTAAGATCCTAAAAACTTGGATCTGTATCTAAAAATAGAAATTCAAATTAACTAATCAAATTGATAACAAAGGCTTAATGGCTAGACTAGCATTCAAATTGTCTTCAATCTCAAAATTTGACATTTGTACTCTTCAACTTCTGGAATCTGTTGCATCATGAAACATGGCAAAGGAACATGTCTTGGCAGCTGAATTTCTTCAATTACTCAGAGTCGATACTTTAGCAGATCAGTTTAGCATATAGTTTTCAAAACTCCCACGAATCTCTGATGCAGAGTATTTTCCGACCAAGTTGTTGATCCTTTAATGCTCTGGAACCTCTTTAAATCCTGTGAAAAATGCCCTGCTCCATCCTTAGCTTTCAAAAATGCTTTTTGTGCTTTCACCGGCTAACTCGCTTTATGATTTGCTGGTTAGCTGGTGAAAGCTCTGTCTTTCACCAGCTAATTGGTCGTAAATTAACCCTTTGCAATGGTGAAAGCTCTGCCTTGTCCAAAAGGAACTTTCACCTCTAAAACTGTTGTTTTATGAAAAACTCAGCATGTCCCTTCTTTATCTCCTTGCAGATATGAACTTGTGCCATCATTACTATCTGCCTTCCCAAAAACAAACCTTTTCTAAATCATCCTGATTCTGTTCTGTGAATCCACTTGCTGCAAGTGCCTTATCCAAGGAACCAATTGATTTAGCAATTGCTTCAAAGCATGGCTTCCTATCATCATCTGAATCTGAATTTGATTCGTCTAACAGGTCCACCCGCTCAGCAGCAAAGGAAAACCTCTTTTCAAAGAACTTGAATATACAGTCAACATCTCAATCAAAATACATTTGTGCATTGCAATGAGAGATAAAAACCATTTGTGGAAAGTCAATCATTGTGACAACTTCCTCATCATCAATCATAATATTGAACTCATTGAACTCACAGTGAATGAGACTATGTTCTGCCAATTGAACAATTAGGCCAATTATAGTATTAAATATTTGTTTTGGATGTTACAGCTACTTATCTTGGACCATAGCATAACCCAGAATAAGAGACATCAGAACACCATATCGATTACAGTGTACTTTGCCAATTGTGTCATCAACCTTTTGATCAAGGAAATGAAGAAACTCAAGGTGCTTTCCATCAAATTTGAGATAAACAGGACTAACTACAGTCTTCACGGTATGCTCCAATGTATCGACGTCGGGCTTCATAAGTCCTGCGTTCTCTTTGGCATATTTATATAAACTAGAAAGGAAAATTGTTTCCCTCAACACGGTGATTTGGAAAATGCGCAAATACTTGAGCTTTGCCTCCTCTTGAACCTGCTTCATCTCTACCTCTGCCTCTGTCCCTTCCATGTTAGATCTACTTCCTGCTCTTATCCCCTGGAAATCAGAGTTCCCTTGGAATCCATCTTTTTAAAAACAGCAAGGACGCTATTCATGCTAACAGTGTCGAACCCTTCGTTCACTTTCTGTGCGATATTTTCCGACTGTGCTAGAGCTTTCAATGTGTCTTTCTTTGACTTGGCCTGCTGGTGTTTTGGCTCAGTGTTGGGCTTTGTGTATTTACTCATGGCTATCAATTTACTGAGTGTTGGATGTGACACGACCTTTCTTCCTCTACAAATCTGAAACGCTTAATATTTTAAGTCAAACGAATTCCTCCCTAGATGTTCCGATCTACTGATAATAAGCTTGGAATCCTGCAACGTGCATCTATTTGGCCTCTGTTCGTGGCTTTCCTGTATACGTATTCCTCCCCTGCAAAAGAAGAAAAACACATTTGTCTTTTCCTTGACATCTGTCAAATGCTGAAAATCCGAGCCATCTTCATTCTTAGGGAACCTGCGCATCGATCTATGATTAGAAATTAACGCCTGTTGATTCTCATGGCATCTACATATCGATTCGTTCGTGGATTTTTCTCGTGGCCTGATACCTGGCAATGGATATTCTTAAACACATGTACAAGCATGATAAAAACTCAATCCCTTGGCACCTCTCAGCTGCCTGCGTTTGATTTTGGCTTGGATTGGATTGAATGAGTGGCATGTGGACTCGGTTTATATGTTGCGTGGCTTGATTTGGAGTTTGACTTGGTGCATTGTGGACGCTAGGCTTTGCATTGTATGAATGCGCTTGACAGACTTAGAATTTGGTATAAAAGATTCTAGACTTTTGATTTAGGTATATGCATTTGTAATGTCCCCCACCTCTTAGAGAGGTAATGAGGAGACTCAGTGGCCTGGGCACCCCCACTAGGTCATAGTCTCACACTGAAGGGGGGAAAAAGTTAAGAAGTTAAAAGTTATATTTTTAAGTTGAATTAAGAAAGGAAAAAGGGAAGGAGTAAAAGATAACTCAACAAAAGAATAGAAGATTAACCCTGGGAGTTAACCTAACTCAACAGAGAATTAGAAGGAAAAGTATAAGTAAGAGGCTGGGGTGCACCTATTACTCATTCTGGTTTTGGATTAGCATTTTCTA
>ML795007.1:426298-445688 GCA_009831015.1 Picea engelmannii | reverse complement strand
AAGGGGCAGGACCATCAGTTTGAGTTCTTTTCTGGAGGGTTATCATCATTCTACATTTGTCTGCAGATTGGGACGTCTTGGAGCCATAAGGGACGTCCTGTAATTCAGTAAAACTCAGATCTAGGGAGATCTGCTTGAGATCTGAGTCCAAAACTTCTCCCATGGGATTCTCATAGCCCGATCTATATTCTTGGAGAGTTTCAAAGCATTTGGAGGCCTCCTTCATCATGGATGAACCAGCTAGGGTTTCAGTCATCCAGTGGGGCACCCCATTCAGTGGGAAATTCATATCTACGGAGATTGAGAGGGATATTGGAGATTCAGGCACCTGGGTTATTCTTACCATCGACCGATCTATATTCTTGGAGAGTTTCAGAGAATTTGGAGACCTCCTTCATCAGGGCCGAACCAGCTAGGGTTTCAGTCAGCCAGTGGGGCACCCCATTCAGTGGGAAATTCAGATCTACGGAGATTGAGAGGGATCTTGGAGATTCAGGCACCTGGGTTATGCTTACGATCACCCGATCTATCAATTGGCATATTTCTTAGGGTGATTGGACACTTTTGGCAGCATGACCGAGCTATTGAGGGTTTCAGCCTTCTATTGGAGCGTGGCATTCTTCAGCTGGAGAGTTTGGCATTCAAATCTGCTTGTATTGATCTTCATTTCTTATTCAGCCTTTGGAGGCATTATTTTGTATTAGCGGGAGCATTTTGTAGCAGCTCATATCTATTGCTTGTACGACCATCTGAGGTTTATGCCAGATCGGCCATCTATTGTATTGATCTTACATTGCTCATAATAAAAAGGTCAGATCTTTGCTTGTGCTCCTACATCTTGAATATATTGTGATCTCCATGTGTTGATGAATCTTGTATGCACTTAATAACTCAATAAATTAGTAGTAGTTAGTGATTCCAAGAAATAATTTGGCTTGGGATCATTACAACATTGGAGTTTACCATATCGTTGATACATGATATTAGTATAGACTTAAAACAAGACATATGCACACACCTTTTGACAAGCATTTATAATTACACATCTAAAAGGTAGAAACTAAATTGTCTTAAGTGATACTAACCAAGATTTCAGAATGCAGGTCATGGTAGTGTCACAAAGGTTTGAAATAATCATAATTGGTCGGGAGCTTGATGGACAATATGAAGGTCAAGACACTGGAAAGAAATTGAGGAAAACGATAATCATTTGAAGAGTGATGATAATACCGCTCAAAATACTAGTGCGTTTTTTATCGCTAACATCTGGCTCCAGCTGGGATGGAGACCTCCCTGCGAGGTTTCCAAGAACCTAGTAGTTCCAATAGCCTTTAGCATTGAGCATGGAGTCATCTGGCATGTGCAACTGTTCAAACCTGAAGTCTGATTGTAGCTTGCTTGTAACCTACCCTGTTTATTTATGAAATCAACAACTGAAAAAGATCTCATTTGCTCGTATGGCGAGCTTATTCCTCTGGCTACTCCTATGCTAACCAATAGAGGCAGATTTATCAAGTAATATGGAGAATTCCAATGCAGCCATATCATAAACTGATTTACTATTAAAATCCTTGATCTTGACCCGAACAATAATGGAAGAGATATCATGCAGAAAAGAGGTTTGAATGAATGATAAAAACAATCTTCTTCTGACAGAAATTTTTTAACACCTATGCTACTCATAGACTCCAAATAGACTACAAAAGGGTCATCAAATTCATAAAGCAATACCTCTTTGGACTGCAGATCCAACTGTAAATTGAAAAGGTGTTGAAAACTTCCTTTACTAATCTTATTGTTGAATGTAGGCTACTCGAGATCTGTTGGAGAAACATATACGATAGACTGCTGCTCTGGACTGTTTAGTTCCTCATCTTCTTCTTGATATCTGTTGCAAACTTCATGTTGCTGCAAATCTTGAAACTGAGAGATACCCTTAGGATTTGTTGTAGATTCAAAGCTGTCATATGCTGATATAAAAATATACTCATCATTTTTTAATCTTTCAAAGGAGGCAATTTGATCTTGATAGCTATTATTAACCATGACGTGCATACATCTCTGATCATCTCTTTGCTCATTATTTCTGCTGCAATTCCCCTTTGTCGACAAAACTGAAAGTTGATGGCTGCCCTTAGCATTTGCTGCAGATCTGGAACTGTCGCCCATAAACATTGACAAGCTAAGGAAATCTGAAATCTTCAGGTTCTCTGAAAAGTATAAGTCCATGAAAGTTACCACTGGATCCTCAAGAAGAATATAAAAATCATGTTTCTCATCTATAGCAGACACTTGTTTAGCCATAACTATTTCTCTAAAAGAATATGAATAATCTTCTGGTTCTCTTGAGATTAACTCGTGATCATCAAAAACTACGGTTTTCTTATCAGAATAATGCTTACAAGAGGATAACAACAAAGGATTTCCATCACATGAAAAATAATCATCTAAGAACATCTAATCTCTTATGCAGTCCTCATTCTTCATAAGCTCTTCTAGATTTACAAATTGATCATAAACTTCACAAGCATACCTATCTCTGGAGGACTCAGCAAACACTGAAAAATCCTGACCTAAATCTGAAATAAACCCATAGGCTCGTTGTTGTTCCAAAACTGTTTCAAGCTCATAACTCTTGTGCTCAGAATCTGAAGTATACTGACATTCTGCTTGCTCGTGCACTTGCTAATTTTCAAAGAAATCTCGATCTCGGATCCTTTGGGAAAGATGAATGTTTTCCTCGACTTCTCGAGCATCTTCAAACAACTGGGTCAGGTATGAAGACTCTTGTTCTAGCAGAAGAAGGACAAGATCTGAATGAAGACCCATGACATAATATATCATGGAAACTGTCTCTGTAGGCCTGACCTCCAAAGGCATGTCATGATAAACACGGTAGAACCTTCTGTTGAAAATAGGTAGGGCTTCATCCTGCTCTCGTTTCAAAGCATAGAAATCAGTGAGGTAGGAATCTAAAGATTTGTACTTGCCCCAATACTTCAGAAAAACATTAGAGAATTCAGTCCAAGAGCCAATTGAATCATCTATCAGACTTTTAAACCATGCAACAACATCTTTGATCAGAGACTTTGAGAAAAATATCATGATCACATCTTCATGAGCAAGCTGAAAACGATCAACGAAATCCAAAAATGATTCCACGTGTCTCTCAGCTGAATCTTGATTCTCTCCAGAAAACCAAGGGAGATATTCATAACCGTCATCAGGATAAGGATGAAAAATAAGGGGCAACTTTAAAGGCTTGAACATCTTCATCCAGATTTTAACTTAAAAAGTTGTGGGCTGATCATGAGAGTTAACGAGTTCATGACAAGGTTCAGAAATTATGACAAGAGGGGATGAGATCTAGACAAGGTCTGAAACAATTTCTATCTTTTCAAGGTCACATGGCTTATCAGATTTTGAAGGAAAAGAAATACAGTGGTCATCTTTGTGAATGGCCTGAGGTAAAACCACTGAATCTACATCTATAATGTAGGGCTACAGAATTTCCTCTTCTAAAGACGAATATATACAAGAAGGATGATGATTTTCTGAATATACAAAAAATAAAATAATTCTCTTTACACGCGAAGGGAAAAGAATGAAAGAGGTAATAAAGAACAACAACAGTTCATGAAGCAAACCAATAAACTGATACCTGGATTTTGATTTGAGCTTCTTCATCTTTTATCAACAGGATCCTCCCGAGTGGAGTCTTTGAATGTGGAGTCACCAGATAGATGCTTACAACCAGTATAATGCTCAGCCTTTGTCTATCATCAAAAGTTGGAACTATGTCATCTCCCAAGGAAGCTTGCTTCATTCTCCGTTCCCCGACAACAACGCCAATTTGTTAGCTCTCCAAGAAACTCTTTGGGGTTGTAAACCAAAGACGCTTGGTAACTTATAAAATGAATGGATTTATGCTTAAGTAATGAATGGATCAATGGGATAACTAAAATACAACAATGTATCCAGACTACTAACAATAATCAAATAAGCCAGTGCTCTCAAGAACTGATAATCAGATAAATAGCTAAAAAATGGGTGAAGAAACCAATGTTTATAAACCAGATACTAAGTGACGAGTTTAATAAACAATGAAAGCAACTAACATTCAAATTGTGAACTGAACGATGAGATGACAATCATATGACAGTTAAGACAACTTGAATGACAATATAGAAGAAGAGAGGAATTTGACATCAATAAAGAGAGAAAACTATCATCTGTATTATCATGAAAGTCTATTACAAAGAATGTAATTTCTGTATCCAGAATCGAACCCCCCATCTCTTAGAAAAGATAGGCATTTATAGCCTTTTACAATCAGTTTTTAAGATCCTAAAAACTTGGATCTGTATCTAAAAATAACAATTCAAATTAACTAAGCAAATCGATAACAAAGACTTAATGGCTAGACTAGCATTCGAATTGTCTTCAATCTCAAAATTTGACATCTGTACTCTTCAGCTTCTGGAATCTGTTGTGTCATGAAACATGGAAAAGGCACCTGCCTTGGCAGCTGGACTTCTTCAATTACTCAGAGTCGATGCTTTAGGAGATCAGTTTAGCATATGGTTTTAAAAACTCCCACGAATCTCTGATGCAGAGTATTTTTCGACCAAGTTCTTGATCCTTTAATGCTCTGGAACCTCTTTAAATCCTGTGAAAAATGCCCTGCTCCATCCTTAGCTTTCAAAAATTCCTTTTGTGCTTTCACCAGCTAACTCGCTTTATGATTCGCTGGTTAGCTAGTGAAAGCTCTGTCTTTCACCAGCTAACTAGTCGTAAATTAACCCTTTGCGCTGGTGAAAGCTCTGCCTTGGCCAAAAGGAGCTTTCACCTCTAAAACTATTGTTTTATGAAAAACTCAGTGTGTCCCTGCTTTATCTCCTTGCATATCTGAACTTGTGCCATCATTACTATCTGCCTTCCCAAAAACAAACCTTTTCTAAATCATCATGATTCTGTTCTGTGAATCCACTTGCTGCAAGTGCCTTATCCAAGGAACCAACTGATTTAGCAATTGCTTCAAAGCATGGCTTCCTATCATCATATGAATCTGAATTTGATTCGTCTAACAGTCCACCCGCTCAATAGTAGAGGAAAACCTCTTTTCAAAGAACTTGAATATACAGTCAACATCTCGATCAAAATACATTTGCGCATTGTGATGAGAGACATAAAACATTTGTGGAAAGTCAATCATTGTGACAAATTCCTCATCATCAATCATAATATTGAACTCATTGAACTCACAGTGAATGAGACTATGTTCTGCCAATTGAACAATTAGGCCAATTATAGTATTAAATATTTGTTTTGGATGTTGCAGCTGCTTATCTTGGACCAGAGGATAACCCAGAATAAGAGACATCAGAACACCATATCGATTACAGTCTACTTTGCCAATCGTGTCATCAACCTTTTGATCATGGAAATGAAGAAACTCAAGGTGCTTTCCATCAAATTTGAGATAAACAGGACTAACTACAGTCTTCACAGTCTTCTCCAATGTATCGACGTCGGGCTTCAGAGGTCCTGCGTTCTCTTTGGCATATTTATATAAACTAGAAAGGCAAATCGTTTCCCTCAACATGACGATTTGGAAAATTCCCAAATACTTGAGCTTTGCCTCCTCTTGAACTTGCTTCGTCTCTACCTCTTCCTCTGCCTCTTCCACGTTAGATATACTTCCTACTCTTATCCCCTGGAAATCAGAGTTCCCTTGGAATCCATCTTTTTAAAAACAGCAAGGACGTTATTCATGCTAACAGTGTTGAACACCTCGTTTGCTTTCTGTGCGATATTTTCCGACTGTGCCTGAGATTTCAATGTGCCTTTCTTTGACTTGGCCTACTGGTGTTTTGGCTCAGTGCTGGGCTTTGTGTATTTAATCAGTGCTATCAATTTACTAAGTGTTGGATGTGACACAACCTTTCTTCCTCTACAAATTTGAAACGCTTGATATTTTAAGTCAAACGGCTTCCTCCCTAGATGTTCTGATCTACTGATAATAAGCTTGGAATCCTACAAAGTGCATCTATTTGGCCTCTGTTTGTGGCTTTCCTGTATACATATTCCTCCCCTGCAAAAGAATAAAAATGAATTTGTCTTTTCCTTGACATCTGTCAAATGCTGAAAAGCCGAGCCATCTTCATTCTTAGAGCACCTGTGCATCGATCTATGATTAGAAATTAACACCTGTTGATTCTCATGGCATCTGCATATCGAGTTGTTCGTGGATTTTTCTCATGGCTTGATACCTGGCAATGGAGCTTCTTAAACACCTATACAAGCATGATAAAAACTCAATCCCTTGGCACCTGTCAGCTGCCTGCGTTTGTCTTGTGGCTCGGATTGGATTGAATGAGTGGCATGTGGACTCGATTTATATGTTGCGTGGCTTGATTCGGAGTTTGACTTGGTTCATTGTGGACGCTAGGCTTTGCATTGTATGAATGCGCTTGACAGACTTAGAATTTGGTATAAAAGATTCTAGACTTGTGATTTAGGTATATGCATTGGAGTTTACCATATCGTTGATACATGATATTAGTATAGACTTAAAACAAGACATATGCACACACCTTTTGACAAGCATTTATAATTACACATCTAAAAGGCAGAAACTAAGTTGTCTTAAGAAATACTAACCAAGATTTCGGAATGCAGGTCATGGAAGTGTCACAAAGGTCTGAAATAATCATAATCGGTTGGGAGCTTGATGGACAATATGAAGGTCAATACACTGGAAAGAAATTGAGGAAAACAATAATCATTTGAAGAGTGATGATAATACCACTCAAAATACTAGTGCGTTTTTTATCGCTAACAGGATGCATATGGAAATTACTATAGAAATGATAGTTTTTGATATTAGTACATGAACGAGACTTGTATGTACTAGCTACACATGCATTTCTTGCACATGTACACTAGTATGTATGAGTTACTTGGCTTACTTACTAATAATGTCGGTTATTTGTTAGGAATGTGTGAATCATGTTTCTTTTCCCGTGTATCATAAAATACTTTAACTTCGGGACGAAGTTTCCTGAAGGGTGGGTGTATGTAACAACCCTAGCTAAATGATTGCTTAAGATTTACCAAGTATGATTAATTAAATAATTAACTGTCCTAATGTGTATTAGTTAAATAATGATTATTTATTAATAATATTAATTAATTAATTAATTAATTAATTATTGTTTAATATATGTTGATTAATTAGTTAATTGATTGATTAACACATTTAATGTTTACGGTAAAGAATTAAATACTTAATAACTTTTAATTCATTATTATAAAACTTTACGTATGTAGGGGATGAAGCGTTGAATGGAGGGATAAGGTATTAAATGGAGGGATAAGGTGGGTGGCATTAAAGGAGGGTAGGAGGTGGTGAATGGAAGAGGATATGAGGGGGAGAGGCATTCGGAAAAGGGGAGTTTTGGGAAATTTGGGGAAGAGGAAGCACTATTTGAGATTAAAGATTGTATTTCCTAGTTGGTATTTTTTGGTTTTGGAGTTTGGGTGGACTATTACAGGGGTGCACGAGGTTGCTGGGAGTTTTGGGCTCGAGGGCCAGGAATCCTCATAGAATCCTGGAGCTAGGGAGTTGGATAGGCTCTGTTCCTAGATGATAGGGAGGAAAGATTCAGTTTTGGGCAGAGTTCGGGCAGAGCAGCGGAGAGGACAACCGGAGATTGGGGAATTAGCATTAGGCAGAGGTATGTAATTTCATGAATTTGATGTGTTATGTGGTTGTTAATTAAATTTACTTTCATGCTATTGATAAATTTAATTTATGTTGAATAATCAATGATTATAAGTTAATGATGAAATTGTACAACATACAATTTTCTTTATTCTTTATTTTAGTGTGTGTTTTATAAGGTTCTATGGGGATAGAGACCTTACACATACCAAAGAACCATCCTTCGAGCATCTTACAGAGTTTGAATAGACAAATCTAGAGAAGTCAATTAGAATAATTACAATTAGTTGTAGTAGTGAATATTGCATGATAGTACAATGATAAATGGGTCAACATTATGGACAATTGTGTAGTAAAGTCTTGGATAGTATGGACAGAGATGGATTCATAAGAACAGTTCATAGGTTCGGACATATATATGACAGTGGATGAGAGCATGGATCCATATATTAGTTCAGAGAGTGGTTCAGAAACAAAGTAAAATTATCATAATGGATGATAATTACACAAGAAATGTCTTGAACAATGCTAATGGATTCAAAATTGACAGATATTTTTTGGACACATGCAGTGCGTACAATAGTTCACATTAGAAATAGAGTAATTATTAGAAACAACAATGAAAAAACTCCATACGAGTTATGGAAAGGAATACCAACAAATGTGAAGCACTTCAGAGTATTTGGAATCAAATTCTACATCAGAAGAGAAGATGGAAGAATGGGAAAGTTTGACTCTCGTGCGGACAAAGGAGTACTTGTTGGTTACTCAAGTACAAGGAATGCATACAAGTGTTACAATATGAGGTTGAACAAAGTTGTAGAATGCATCCATGTAACAGTTGATGAAACAGGTGGACAATAATTAAAGGAAGAAGAAAATGAATCAATGGAACAACTTTATGAAGAAGAAGCAGAAGATGAAGAATAAATCTACATCGAAGAATCATAAGGTTTCCAGTGGTCAGAAAACGCAAATTACGTGTGCAAATTGAAGAAGGCCTTGTATGGTCCAAAAAAGACTCCTAAAGCATTGTACTCTAGACTGGATAAATATTTACAACAGGCAAAGTTCATAAAAGGAAGTACAGACAACAACGTCTACATCAAGGTAACTCAAGATAGTATTTTATTAATTGAATTTTATGTTGATGATATTATTTTTGGAAGAAATGATGATAGGTTAAGCCAGAAATTTGCAAAGCATATGCAGAATGAACTTCGAATGTCATTACTCGAAGAACTATCCTCCTTTCTGGGTCTTTAGATACATCAAAGAAACCAAGGAATTTTTATTTCTCAAACTAAATATATCAGAGAAAGGCTAAAGAGGTTAGGAACAGAATATTGCAAACAAGTTACCACTCCTATGAAAACCAGTTGCAAGTTTAGCAAATATGATGATTCAAACTCTACACACCAAAGGAAACATAGGTCAATGATTGGTAGCTTACTATATCTGATAACATCTAGACCAGATGTAATGCAGGCAGTTGGAAAGGTGGCACGATTTCAAGCAACACAAAAGGAATCACATGTATTAGGAGTGAAGAGGATTTTTAGATATCTCAAAGGAACATAAGAGTTTAGATTATGGTATCGAAAAGGAAAGAATCTATCACTTATTGCCTACACAGATGCAAATATGGCAGGTTACATCGATTATCGGCAAAGCAACAATGGAGCAATGTTCTACTTGGGTGAGTGTTTAGCATCTTGGCTAAGCAAAAAACAATCCTCAATATCTTTATCTACAACCCAAGAAGAGTATATTGCAGCAGTAGGATATTGTATGTAGGTTCTATAGATGAAACAAACTTTGACATATATACAGGTTGAGTATGATGAGCCCATTTCAATCTATTGTAATAATACAAGCGCCATTAGTATCTCAAAGAACTAGATGAAACACTCCAATACGAAGCACATTCCAATAAAGTATCACTTTCTACAGGAATAGGTTGCAGAGAAGAACATCAGAGTTGAATATGTGGGCACAAAAGAACAAGTGGCAGAAATATTTACAAAACCTCCTCCAAGGGAAACGTTTGAGTATTTTCTCCAGAGACTTAGAGTAATTTCTACTCCAAAATGAATTCTTTTGAATGCTTATCTTATATGTCTTATATTTACACGAGGAAGCACTATAAAGAGAATAGTTCAAGTTGGGGGATCGATTTCAGGAAGATTTCAGTAAGGGGGGTATCCCCAAGGACATTTTAGTTAGGGAGACCAACCCCAAATGGAAAGATACCTTTTCCATTAATGACAAAGGGGGAGATATTTATTAGATGAGAAGGTAAATGCTTGGAGAAAGAGCACAGAGGCATGGTTTCAGGGGGAGTGATGGTCACAGGGGGAGAATGTGTGATATGAATTCATTATTGCATCATAGTCTTGCCATCGATGCCAAAGGGGGATATTGTTGATTAATTGGGTTGGTTTTCATTGATGTCAAACCTTGAATAAAGTTCGGTAGAAAATTATAATAGCACAAAGGTTTGAGTAATGGACCCAAGTTTGTTTGATGTATAACGGTACGATTTTTAATATATTTGAAGGTAAGAATATTCTAGATGGATAGTACATGTTATTCCATTTCCGGTGGTATGTGGAACGCCACATAACTCCTCACAGTTAGATATTTATGTCCATGTGAAGCTTAAGAACCCTCATGAGTCATCTAGAAGACCCAAAAGGTCAAAGTAGTCAAAGTGGTTGAAAAGAAGAAATTATTTAAATAATAAAGTGAATTGATGAGTTTACTATAAATCAAAGTGGATACAAAATAAATTATTTAAATAATGAAGTTAATGGACAAATTACTAAGTGGACAAGTGGTTAGAAGTGGGTTATCCCTAAAATAAGGAAAGTGGTTTAAGTTGGTTAGAAGGTAAATAATAAAGTGAAGTGATGAGTGTAATATAAGTCAAAGTGGATACAAAAGAAATTATTTAAATAATAAAGTTAATGGAGAAATTACTAAGTGGACAAGTGGTTAGAAGTGGGTTAGCCCTAAAATAAGGAAAGTGGGTTAAGATGGTTAGAAGGTAACCCCTTGAGGAAGCTACATGAAAGTATAAATAAGAGGCAAAGGTATCTCATTTAATAACCTATTGAATATAATTGAACATATATTTTGTGAAAGGTTATTTGGGCAGGTATTATTGATAGAGAAAAGAGTGGTAGAAAAAGTGTGGCAAGAAAAGTGTGGAAGAAAAAGTGTGGCAGAAAAATCGTGGCAGGAAAAGTGCGACAAAAAAAGTGTGGCAGGAAAAGTGCAACATAAAAAGTGCAGTAGGAAAACTGCAGAAGAAACAGTGTGGCAGAAAAATTGCAGCAGGAAAAGTGTGACAGAAAAACCGCACCAGAAAAAGTGCGACAGAAAAATCATAGCAGAAGAATTGCAGCAGTGGATTCACGGCATCAAAACCACAGAAAGAAAACGCTACAAGAAGAAAAAAGGGTATGGTTTTCATATGTGTAGTGTTGAATTTATGAATCAAGTTGAGGGTTTTCCTTGTAAATATGTTGGATTCCCTCTTGGGAGGTTATGGTTTGTTGTAGAGTTGATCTGAGGTAGATCTACTGAAGTTTAATATTGGTCCATGTTTGAGGGCTTTTGGTTGAGGTACATTTTGGGTACATGGTTGAGACAAGTAGTTGATGAGTTGGCACATACATGAGGTGTATGGTTGGACAATTGTTAGTAGTATTGTTTACACATGGTTTATGGATGATGTATCATACTTGTCTTGGTATATTATTAGAAGCACATTTTGATATTGGTGATGATTATGAGTTGTTGTGATATGCTTGGTTGATGCACATCTTGGTGATATTTTTCATATGGTTGAAAGTTGTCTTGGTTATTGATCTTGGTGAGTAGGTCTGATTTGGTTGATAATATTGATGAGACAAGTTCTTGTGATATGTTGTTTGGATAGGTTATTGTGACAAGTTATTTGTACTGGTTTGGTGCATGGTTGATGCACTTGTTTATGGTACAGGTTGAGGTATAGGTCAATGTATGGTACATGTTGGAACAAGTTATTGGTACATGTTGTTACAAGTTGTTTGGTGTAGGTTGATTGGTATAGGTTTACAAAAATATATCTCATAGTGATAATATGATAGTGGTTCCATCATTCTACTTATATTTTAGGGCGGTCGGACGAAGCAATGATAGGTAGTTGTAGCCACCTTCTAGTTGTAGTTGGAGAACATAGGGGGTTGTAGCCTCCTTCTAGTTGTAGCCAGAGAATTGGAGAGTTGGAGCTTCCCTTGGGTTGTAGCCTGAGAAACTAGGGTGTTGGAGCCTCCTTCCAGTTGCAACTCGAAAACAAAAGAAGTTGGTGCTTCCAATGAATGTAATTCTTAAAGACATATAAGAAAAAACATTCTGTGGTTTTCTACCACTTTGGGTTTCCATGTAAAAACAATGGTGTACTGTGTATGTGTATGATTGCTCATTTGTTCACTATTTATTTACTCTTAAACTATTGGTTGATAATGCTACATTGATATAACAGTTTCATTTTTTGGTTAAAAATGATTGAATTTCTCTATTACTAATTCACCCCCCTCTCAGTAATCCAACAAAAATTATCCTATGCAAATAAGATTTTGGATTGTTTCCAACCCATACAGATGACCGCCACATGCTCCTGTGTGACACTCATTCAAAACAAGCTCTGCTTCTTCGTGAGTAAGACATCATCGAAGAATGCAATCCACCCCTTGATGATACAAAGTGTCATTGAGGATTATATAGTTCTATTCTTGGTGTCATATTTGTCGACGATCATCGCGAGAAGTAGAAGAAGGGAACTTCAAAGTCTGAAGATGCACAAGTATATATCCATACCAGGGGTCCGAAGATGAACTTAGAAAAATATCTTCATTAATTGGTAACTCTTTGGGTGAAATATCACCACTTTCGAATGAAAGTTCCGAGATTAACTCCGCAAATACCAAGGAATTTTTAGATTTCGCCGAAACAAAATCCAAGTCAAACTCTTGCAGGATAACTATACATCGACTGTTTTTTCCGCTGATGACCCCTCATGTTAACACATATTGAAAGGGGTTGACGAAAACTACGACGGTGGTATTGAAAATTAATATATAGTGACAAAACCTTTGGACATCATGAACACTTGCAAAAGTGAATTTCTCAACATGCGAGTAGTTAAGTTCCGATTGAACTAGGCCTCGACTAATATAATAGATAACGTGCTCTTCAAGTGAATTATCCTCTTGGACCAAAACCATGTTGATTGTAGACTCCGTGGAAGACAAATACAACAAGAAATCATTTCCATAATTAGGAGTACTGAGCAGAGGGGCAGACGTTAGTGTTATAGAAAGATTTGCCTCACCTCATGCAAACTTGCTCAAAAGGCCTTTTCCATTTCCCTATGCAGACTTGAAGTCCCCTTTTGTATTTCCCAGAGCTAAAAAACATATTTTTCCACACATACACACCCTAATAGCTATACAACATGTGTATATTTAGGTTGCACCATTACAACCCGCATACATTGGGTTTTGTGCTCAAAATTTAAAAATGGTGTTGGGTTTCCATGTCAGGTCACTAGATCCATAATCCTTGACCTTCCATATACTGGAAATGTTCTGAATTGGCCCTTTAGTTCCATTTTATGGATATAAATGGGCGTTATCCAAGCTATGGAGAGGATAATAATTCAACTTTGAGAGAAAAATTACTCTGGAGAAATCATTCACTTCATATTGAGTATGCATCCCTTTGTCCTTTTAAGCCTAAATACATTGTTCAACACCTAAGATCTTCTCTATTTAATGGAGAACCTCATTGAATATCTTATATGATCTTGCATTTGGTGGAGGATTGAAGTGGTGGAGGCCCAACTGGAAGGGACTTATTTTCTTGGTTCCGAACGTGCCGACACAAAAATTTATCATTCATACACTTATGTTGATTACATTTTAATAGAAATACTCTTTTCTCGCCCAATTAATGTCTTGAAAATATTTGAATTGTTAATCCATGGGAATATTTGTTATGAATATTGATGGATTATGCTATTATATGTGCTAAAGTTATATATTATCACCATTTTCCTAGATATCTTGGTTGTTGAGGACAAGTTGCAGGTGTATTTCTTTGAGTCGAGTGCTCAACGATGGACTTCATTGAACGTGTGGACGAGGTAGGATCTTTATTTTGTCTTGTTAGCATATTTATTTATATATCATACTTGATATTATAGTTCATTTATGAAGTCATTTCTTTCTGTTTTGGTTTACCCCATGCCATAGAGTGATTTTCCTCATAACATAATTGACAACCATACTGGGGAGTGAATCTTCTTTTCCGGGTTTCAAGTGTTTTTCTCCTTTGATTGCTCTCATTTAGCTAGATTTTCTTGTTGTCTGATTTCTTAACATCCTCTTTTCATTTTGAATCTGAGTTTCTTGGCCTTATCCTTAACTTGGAAGTGCTTCAATACATATACACAGTTTTTTCCCCGACTGTCGCATACATACGCGAGATATCATTCTGTAGGAAGCATATATATGTGGGTTTCTTATGAACAATCACGTACATCATCCTTGTTTTCTTGATTTCTGAGTTTGATGTTTGTTGGGTAAGTTTGGATGGTTTCTGAGTCTTCTTAGGTCTCTACTATGATTGTTAAGTGCATGCAGAGTGATAAGAAACCTTACTTTGGTTGAATTTTGGGGCGGTTTTTATTTCTCATCATCCTTTTCATTGATTGTCCTTGCATCCTAGGTTGGGTGTTTTCTTCTTGATATTCTACTTGATTTGTCTTTGTTTACATACAATAGGTTCTTTATTTCAAGCTATTGTTCAGTCCTTGCATTTTCATTATTTTATATTGAAAATAAAAAAAAAATACATTTTGTGTTGTTGTCATTTGATCTTTTGGGTTCTTATCGTTGATCTTAGTAAATGTATGGAAAGATTGCATATTATTTGAAATTGCAGAATCAAATTGAAAGTTGCATTTTGAAAATCTTATCATTTATTGAGAATTGAAGTTAGGATTTTGCATTATATTCATATTCATTTCTTTTACTTGTTGAGTCATAACATCATCAGTTTCATGACCACACCTTTTGAGTAAGAAAATCCACTAAAAGTAACACTGATAAATTTAAAATTGATTAGAAACAATTTTATTTTTCAGGGTGCACAAACTAGCTTAAGATTTAGAGCCTTGGAATAGGATTTTGTGAGTAAAATTCTCCAAGGTTATTAAACTCAAAATATGTTTCTGACTAAGGGAGTG
The DNA here is from genome assembly GCA_009831015.1 of Picea engelmannii. Lineage (NCBI taxonomy): Eukaryota > Viridiplantae > Streptophyta > Pinopsida > Pinales > Pinaceae > Picea > Picea engelmannii. The sequence continues at coordinate 430,665 of ML795007.1, read as the reverse complement.
ATGAAATCCATTGTATAATTGGTGACGTAAGGAGGCTTCACTCACTCCGGATTTAAGCACAAGGTCACACGAATTTAGTTGAGTAGATATCCCTCCAATACCTTCTTAGCATCAGAGATATGTCTAGGGATCTATTCGTATATGGGGGTCTTGCTAGTACCTTTACCTCTGTGAGAGGCAGTTCTTTCGAGATTTCAGTATTTTTTACCCTTCCCATACGGTGGACCTGACTTACGACTGTTCACCTGTGCATTGGTTATATCATGGTGGCTTAGTTGCTTGACATATGTTACTTGGAGGGGTGAAGGTATCCTGATTCATATAAGAGTCAAACAACACACAACCTTTATGGAGTATTACCTCTCTGGGGGGATCTGACCAACTGGTTGTTAAGACCATGAGGGCCCTTATAACTAATTCCAATACCTATGATATTTTGAAGGGATTCTCAAGCCCCTCTTGGGCGATGCATACCTAATTTAGGGAGGGAGGCCCCATTTAGCCACTTTATCCTTCTTGTGTGCATATTGGTTGTTTTGTTTATTTTTGGTGTGCTCTCTGATTGTTAGTTGGCCTTAGGATTTTGTATTGTGTCATGATTTTTCATTATTATGGATAGTGGAGTGCCCTTGACTCCCTCAGTTAGCACTACCAAGCCCGTGGTCTTTGCTCATTCCATGGGGACAAATCCTTTTGTATTTCTAAGTGGTACGCTGAATCATGATACTCATCCAATACCTTGGGATTATAATCATTTTTCTCATGGTATGCCAGACATGTCTTCACACTTTCCATCCTATGTCTCGTCATCTTATGTGAATCCTAGTTTTGGGTCTGGGGGCATGATGCTTCCTTATTCTCCCTTTTAGTTTTGTGGGAGTCATATCCCTCAACCAAATCTTACACTAGGAGGTTGGAATCTTCCTTCACATGGATCCAATCCTAGCTTCACTTTTCTAGGATCAAGTGCTCAAATGGGAGGTCATTCTACTTGTTGTTCCTGAGTTTATGTTTTAAGGCTATAAAAAATACCGTCAAGGCATCCGTAAATGATTTAAAGAAAAGATTTGGGAATAAGGAATCAAAGAAAGATCATAGCAGATTCAGTTTCTCAACTGTCTCTATCTTGCTTCCTGTTGTTCTTGGATGCTAATTTCTCGCTCAATAGCAGCCCATGATCATTCTAAATCAACCCTGTTAGTCGTTGTTTGTAAAATAATATTAAATAAACTCAGGGAAATACTAGTTTGATCCTGAAGGACCGGTTCAATGTTGGGTTGTCTGCTACTAGGGAAAATCATGGATGATAAAACTTTAGTTGTTTATAAAGGGATTTTAATCAGTTTGTTACTTCAGATTTCCATAGATGAGATCAAGGAAAACAATTTTAAAATCTAAAAAAGTAATGTAAACACATTCAAGGTCGTTTCCTAGTTTTGTAACAATGTCAAGAATTATAAACAACAAATAAACACTACATAGAAATATAAGGCTTTAATCAAGAAAGAATCTTATATTTCAATAAATAGTGATGAAAGAAAAACGAGGTTTCTAACAAGAGTTAAGTATTAAGGAACAAAATTTTTACAGGTCTTAAAATTACTAAAGTAATTTCACAGGAAAAACTGTAAATCATTTGACATCCAAACCAATCTGAAATATAAACCAATAATGTATATAATTTCAAATTGATTACTTGTTAGAGAAAACATTAAAGGAAGAATTCAACAAAGTATACTAAACAGGGAGAAGACACATAGCTACAAAGTTGCAGGATCCAGAATCTCGTTTGTGATCAATATTCTGATGTATTTCAAAACTAATATTGCAAAAATGGCTCTCTCCAAAATTTCTAAAGCCCTTTATCAGTCTTTAGAAAATATATTTATACATTTTCATCAAAGTTTCTCGTTGGTGACTAACCAACTTCCTAATATTTCGGTTACATAAAAATAATGTCAACCGTTTACAATTTCTTTTTAATTTCTAATAATAAAAACATTTAAAAAAGGTTTTAAGCTTGCGTTGACGAACTTCCTTTCTCTTCTTCAACACATTGAACACATTTTCCCAAAAAATTTACTAAGATATTGGGAGCCTCGGGTATCTCATTTTCTTCAAATGAGAAAAATCTTCTCTGTAATTCCGGCAACTGACTTTCTATCATTCTTTCTGTGAATTTAACAGTTTTCAACTTTAAACTTGAAGTCACCATCCACTTGTTGATCTCTGTGATGTTGACCAATTTGATGTTTCGAATATCTGCTTTCTTTTCCTCTAGCTCTTCTCTAAACTTCAGCTGGTGCTTGGAAATATTGACTTCGCCTAACAATCCAGAACAACCATCTGTACCGATATTCAATGAATCTTTTTCAAAGAGATCAAAGATTCCCTAGCAATCCTCGTTAACTTATCTTGTGATTTGTTTATATTCAGCTAGTTTTGTTTCCCATAATTTTATCATTATGTCTCCTTTAACTTGTTCAAAAATAGATAATTTCTAAGTCTTTCCAATTTCTTCCTTTAATGAGGAAGCCACTGCTTTCTGAAAAGTTGTCCTAACTGCTTTCGCCTCTCTTTCTTTCTGGAACACATTCTCCGAAGACTTATTTGATTCCTGAAAATAATTATGTATTACTTCCAGATTTGAGAACACTTTCTGTTGTTCCTCCTCTATTCTTACATATATCTCTGATGCCTGTGTCCTGAAATTTTCAAGTTCAACTACCTAGTTAGCAATAGAAATAATCTTGTCTTGCAAATTTTTATTTTCTTCTCCCAGCTTTCGAACATGTTCCTATGTGACCTGTATTAAGTGTTTTTCTTCATCCAAGTCTTTATTCAATTTATGGATTTCATGCATATCCTTTAGTCTAGCTTGTTCTAGACCCTTCTATATTCCCCAACTAGCATTTCTTTCATTTTCCTTTAGTTTGTCTTGCAACTGGATTATTGTTTGATCCTTCTGTTCAATCATAGTTGTTAAATTTCCCACAGAATACATGTTTGTTGATTCTATTGCACCCATTGTACCTGCTAATTCTGTAGCAAACTCTCCATCCTTGAGTTTCTTTCCATCTATAATAACTCTATGCTTTTTAATTGTTCCTTCTCCTCTTGGATAAATTTCCTATTTCAAGACTACTCTTCATTTCTTACTGAAAAAGTAATCAGATGGGGGGATTTCATCTCTTGAAATCGACTCTAAATCATTGATGTATAAAACTCCTTCATGGGGGGTTCTAAAATTCAACTGTAATGGAGTTAAAGAGGTGATTGGACTACCAAGTTCTTTTGAAGCCATTCCTCCTATTTTTTCTGGAACGTTCTTGATGATTTCTGGAATTGTTTCTGGCTCTTTTCCCTTATCCATTCCCGATTCCTTTGTTTGAGAACCCTCCACGTATTGGGAAGGTATCTTAGTATCCTTCAACTTACATTTGTCATTTTTTTTACCCTGAGTATTAGTTTCAAACCCTGGAGGGGTTTCTTCCTGTTCTGGCAATGGGGTCGAAATTTCACCCTGTAAAATCTTAGGCATGCAGCTTCGCCTAAGGCTTTGAAAAGATGGAAACCCAGCCTGTGAGTCAGGTGGAAAGGCGTGGACTCTGTTCAAAACTTCTTCATAAGACTTAACATCTTTAAAAATATCATCATAAACAGAGACTTCATGTTCATATGCCTTTAAATTACAATGTATGTAATGCCTACTTATTATTTGGCAGGGGTCATATTTTTTGTGCTCAATATTTACTAAATTCCATGTTCGACAACACAGGTATTCCAACAGAGGACGAACACCTTCAGTAACCACTCACATAACTATATCAAAGATCAACACACCAATGTTTTCATGTGGTAAAACCCCTACGGGGAAACATCCACGGCCCCAGCCAACGCGGCCACTTGGAGCAGTTTATTAATGCAAAGAAAAAGATTACAGAGAGATTTTACAAGAGATTTTCTCACAATCGATCATCGACAAATGACCCTCCATGCTCTTTAAATATAGATCATGGACCAATCGGGTGTTAATCCATGGATCAATGGTCGTTAAGATCGAGGAGAGTATGAACCGTCGGATCACTCTATGTTGGGAACATATCGTGACCGTCGGATTTCCTAACTACAAATGCATACTAATGCATACTAAATAAACACACTTTTACCTAACGACATATTAGAACAAGTAGATATTAACTAACTCCTAAGTGTCTAAATATACTAACATCCCCCCTTAAGAACAACTTGGGATAGGATTGAAGGATTTACAATAATGACACAATAGGAGAAGGAAGGAGGCATTAGAGCCTACCCCCCCTTAATGACAACTTCCTGAACTCCTAACATAGATCGAAGTTTGGAAA
>ML795007.1:397642-422064 GCA_009831015.1 Picea engelmannii | reverse complement strand
GAGAAGTGGGGATCACTTTTACAATGAGGTTACCTTATAACAGAAAAGTTGCATGCAAAATAACTCTAAAATAAAATATAAAGCTACTTATAGTGATTCACTTTTATACTTGAAGTGAAATGCACTTTACAATTTTTTAGCATAAACTTTTTCAAAAAAAGTAACAAAAGAGAGACTTGAACTCAAGACCTCTTACTTAATAAGGCAAGTTTTAACCAATTGGTCTAGAAAAACATATTGTAATGTTCAGAAGGAGGATTGGGGGTGTTTTTGTTGTGGAAGATGGCCTTGGAGAGCATGCTCCAAAAAAAATCTTTTCACACAAGAAAAAAATTTCGCTTCTCGAAGACAACAAGGGTTAGATCTCGGTTAGCTTACCCGGAAGATGCACCTTTTCCTATCTGTTTATGATTTGCCGATATCGCACAAGGCACGGGGCAAAGAGAATACGCATATCTAAAAGAGTAGAAGCCCGGAAAAAAAAATACAAACCAAAATAAAATCAAAACTTTGCAAAAATTTAAAAATGCGTATTCAAACTTTATACATCCGGATTCTGACTGTAATGGCCGTATCTTGGGCAAACGGAAACCTTTTCGAGTGAAACGAAAAGTGTTCCTAAATGAAAAGCGTGCTCCGGACGCAATGGAATAGTCCTTTCAGCCGATAAATGTACATAAATGTCAGAAAATGGAGGTGAGACAACTTGGCTTCACGATCTCGATCTACAACAGGAGCGGGTCTTCAAACATGCTCTGATACCATGTTCGACAACACAGGTATTCCAACAGAGGACGAACACCTTCAATAACCACTCACATAACCAGATCAAATATCAACACACTGATGTTTTCATGTGGTAAAACCCCTACGGGGAAACATCCACGGCCCCAGCCAACGCGACCACTTGGAGCAGTTTATTAATGCAAAGAAAAAGATTACAGAGAGATTTTACAAGAGAGTTTCTCACAATCGATCATCTACAAATGACCCTCCATTCTCTTTAAATAAAGATCATGGACCAATCGGGTGTTAAGCCACGGATCAATGGCCGTTAAGATCGAGGAGAGTATGAACCGTCAGATCACTCTATGTCGGGAACATATCGTGACCATCGGATTGCCTAACTACATATGCATACTAATGCATACTAAAGAAACACACTTTTACCTAATGACATATTAGACCAAGTAGATCTTAACTAACTCCTAAGTGTCTAAATATCCTAACAATCATAAACAGAGACTTCATGTTCATATGCCTTTAAATTACAATGTATGTAATGCCTACTTATTATTTGGCAGGGGTCATATTTTCTATGCTCAATATTTACTAACTTCACTTCTTCCAATGACTCGGCCTCTACCTTATAATGGCCTAAATTTGATAAAGGAAATTTCTCGACATAAACAGGGAAAGATGGCCAAGCTTTTTTCTGAAGTTCTTTTAATTCCAACCCAATACCACCCTTGGCTATCTGATGAGCTACTTCTCTGCATACCAATCTGTCTAGTAAGAATTTCGGGAGTGCATGAGGGGGAATGGAACAACCATAGACCCTAATATAGGAAAAATTTTCCTCAATAAACCAGTCGGCAACTGATTTAAGACTTTCTATGACTGCATCTGAAATGTGAGGGGGCTCGCATCCAAAAAATAATTTGTGCATAGGAATAATAACATAATGACAAACATCGTAAAAAACATCTTTATCTTTTTCCTCCCAAAGGGATGAGTGGTATTCATGAATGGGTTATGGACATGAGACGCTCCAACTCCAATTCATTAATGGAAAGGGGGTCATAAAACAGATTGCATCCATAATATATGCAGACATATAAAAAGACATTGGTTGTCCTTTTGACTTGGCTTCTTTGTAATTTAAAATTTCTTGTGTCAGGTTATCCGATAAAATTTTATGCCAGTTAAAACTATTTCCTTCTGAAACTTCCTCTAAGAAGGGTACCCAGTTTGCGTGAAAGTGACAGGGATCTTTTCTCCCGAAAAGTCTGCATAACATCATGGCTACATAAAGCATATATTCGTTTAACGAAGCTGTAGCATAAATCCCATGTGAATCGGCCCTAAAATTTGCTTCAGACCTCGCCCATCCTTTGATCACGTCGGGGTATGTCTGGTTTGCCTCAATACATTCTTTTCTCTGAAACTCAGCTAAAAATTCAGCATTAAAGGTGTGTTTATGTTTTGGCGAGAGCTTATACATTACTTGAATGTGCTCAGGCCTGAATGAGCCGACGATAGCTCCTTTCTCATTCTGAATGCTCAATGTTGGGATATCTACCTTATCCAGAGCCCAGCTGACCATCTCAGTATATGCCACCAGCCTCAGATGCACAACAACCTTATGAAGTTCAGACTCAACAACGTCCCAGAGATGATTTTCAGAATCAGGGTCTGCATTCTTTAACTCATCCTCCAGCAATTCATAGATTTGAGCCCATGATTTGATGGAGTGTATGGCATGTGGAGTAGTATCCAAGATAATATCACCTTCCTGTGTTTCTTCATTTTTCTTCGGTGCCTTTTTAGGTGCCATGGCTCTGTGTTTGACTTGAAAACCTGCTACAGAGGATGGATGAAAGAGCTCAGATTAAAATGAAAATACAGACGTTTGAATGTTCGAATGTTTTACTTTGAATACATTTTAAAACATGACAAGATTTACACAACTGTCATGAATTTAAATCCCTTAATGCGGAAGATATTTTCGAAGATATGCATTTAATGTTCGTACTTAGGAGCTCTCGGGTTTTTTCAAATCAAACGAGAAACTTACTTAATTGGAAAATGAAGCATTAATGAACACTTACAAAAAGATTACCTTTAAACCTGTTTTAGAAAGAAGTTTTATTAGTGTTAATTACAGATTAAATCTGAAAACATGACTTTTCGGGGTTTTGGCAATCTTGATGTCGAAAGGTATGTCATCGGAAAAGCCCGATCGTCGAAATTGCGAAATCGCGAAATAGTGATGTTTTATTTAAGATTTAAACGTTTTTAGCATGTTAATTAATTGAGATTAGACACTTTCGGGATTTGGAAATCGGGATTTCGGGAAATATGATGACATGAGACGTGCTCTCACGGAATCGCGAATCCCGAAATCGCGACATAATTATCTTAACTATTAAAATTTTCTTAAAAGAGAACTAATTAATTCATGTTTTAATTAGGACTTAAACGTATCAGAAAATCGGGGATCGGGGTTTCATGATTCAATTAGCATCGAACATTTGTTTACAGGAAACCCCGAATCCCAATTTCTTTCACGTTTAAATTAGAAAATCGCAAATTTTGAATTACAGCCCATTTAAATTTTTATTTATTTTTTAAAGAACATTGGAAAGTTTGTATTTTTTGTAAACCCTTTTCCGTTTGTTATCCCAAAAAACAAATTGATAAAAAAGGTATCGTGATTTCAGAAATGGAGAAATTCTTCTTTTAGGAAAGCCGAAACCTTAGAAACACAAAAAATAAAAATCTAGGCCTTAAGGATTAAAGATTTTAAGATATGTTTCAACATAGGCTCCAACTGGGGACCTCGTCTCCCTGCGGGACGAGGAGAACATGTAGACTTAGTGCTTTCATTGGGTAAATGGTGTCAAGGGTTTATCACTGATAAACTGTTTAAAGGAGAGGAAAAAGAGATTCTATAAAACCTTCGAAAACCTTTTCAAAACTTTTTATTTGTTTTAAACTCAGATGTAGTCTTCTTCATAATATTCTCCTTCCCGTTCTAAGTTTAAGTCAGTATTAAGATGATTAGAACAATCTTAGGAAAATCAACAGATTTGTAAATTTCATCTTGCATCAATCGAAATAAAATTTATAATTTTTAAATTGGGAAGCTCTATTTTGACTTAATATGAATATCCAGTTTCGAAAAAATGATAACTAGAATAGAGTGATAGATAAGTATGACAACCTTACAGACACCTCAGATATTGCTTCACTGCCAGCGGGCCTGTTCAGTACCCCGGTGAATTTATCTATCCCTTTTTATTGAATTTCCTTTCACCGCTTTGAGTGCTAATTTTATGCTCAGATATTGCTTCACTGCCAGCGGGCCTGTTCAGTACCCCAGTGAAGTTATCTGTCCCTTTTTACTGAATTTCCTTTCACCGCTTTGAGTGCTAATTTTATGCTCAAATATTGCTTCACTGCCAGCGAGCCTGTTCAGTACCCCGGTGAAGTTATCTGTCCCTTTTTACTAAATATTTAGACGAGGGCAATCATTTAAATGAATTTCCTTTCATCATCTGTGGGACTAGATGGGGCCAATCAAATATGAATTTCCTTTCACCATTTGTCTTATAGTTAGCTTGTGCATACAAAGCGGGGGCAATCAATGATACTTAAAATATCAGGGGTGGTTATCTGTATAAAAATTTATAATAGAGGTTTGTCAACTGTTTTGATTATTCTAGACCAATTTTTCTCAACTTTCTAAACTCCTCAGTCTGTAGAGAAAAAGAGAAAAATTATTTTCATGGGATTTCTTTTGAGCAAGCTTAAATCCTCAAACAAACTGTTAAGAAACTTAAGAGAGTCAAAATCAACTCAAACATAACCACTTTTAGTCAGAGAATAGGAACTATGAAAACTGACCTTACTCAATTTAATCATTTGTTGATTTTTCAGGTTAATACATAATCTCTCCTACTCTGATAAGAAAGTCTGAAAACGTGGAAGATAGTATCGAGGGCATAAAAGGATATTTTCAACAATCTGTAAGCCAGAAAACCTAGGTTATGATTTCAAAAATAACTCTTTGGACTTTTTTTAATTTTTTTATTCTATTTTATTTCAATAAGTTTTATATAANNNNAAAAAATATATATATATATATATATATATATATATATATATATATATATATATATATATATATATATATATATATATTATTTATTTATTTATTTTTTATTTTTTTTGGTATAAAAACTTAACTATTTTATTTTTTATTTTTTTATTTACAAAATGAGAATGGGTTTTCTAAAAATGAAAAAAAAAATGGTATATACAATGAAATCTTCTATAACTTAATTATTCCATATAATTCTTTAAAAAACGCCCATTAACAGGGGCATTCAAGATCTTACCATCCAAATTTTCAAGCAGAAATGAATTTTTTCCTTCAGAAGATGCTACCTTAAATGGTCCATACCAAATATGATCAAATTTACCATTTTTTCTTGAATCTTCTTTTCGAGCATCCCACCTCAAAACCAGATCTCCGGGGAGAAAATTCTTGTCCTTGGCTTTACGATCAAATAATATCTTCATGTCATCCTGGTACTTCTACAACTTTTCATCCACTACATCCCTGTGCTGCTGAACTTCAACTAGCTGATTTATCCTTCTTGTGAGAGGGTTTGGTTCTTCCTTCTCGTCTGCCATAGTTTCATCACAGGAAGTGCTAGGTTTATAGGCAACACTACATCAGTTCCATATACCATTTGAAAGGGATAAGTACCGATAGACTTCTTTGTGCCTATCCGATTTGCCCACAGAGCATATTTTAAATGCAAATGCCAAGATTTTTTATTTTCATTTAAGACTTTCTTGATTATACTGATCAAGCTCTTGTTAGAAGATTCTGCCAGACCATTTCCCTGTGGGTAGTATGCTGTGGAATGTCTCAACACAATATTATATTTCTGGCAAAAACTAACCATTTCCATAGACTTAAAATCCTACGCATTGTCTGTGACTATCTTTCTAGGACAACCGAACCTAGATAAGATATTTTTTTCTAAGAAGTCTATAACTACTGAATCAGTAGCCTTCCTTGTTGGTATGGCTTCCACCCATTTGGTGAAATAGTCTGTAGCGTTCAGAATCCATCTATGTTGGGCACTTGAATGAGGATTTATCTCACCTATGAAATTAAGTCCCCACTGCTGAAAAGGATGAAAAGGAGCTTATGTCTTGACTGGGACTAATGGCATCGCTGGTAGCTTATGTTTTCTTGCAAATAATTGGCAAGGGATGCAAGCTCGTACCTTAGCATTGACATCTGGGAAACATTTTGGCCAGTAATAACCAGCCCTCAGGATTTTATATGTCGTAGCTCTCCAAGAGTGGTGTCCTCCACAGACTCCTTCATGAAATTGACCTATAACTTCTTTTGTTTTTTATTCGACCAGACAGACCAAGAGGAAACCAAGCGGGTCTTTCCAGTATAATTTTTTTTCGGAAATACAGTATTTCACTGCATGCAGCTTTAACGTTCTAGCTTTGGATGGAGACAAGTCAGGTGGACATTTCAAAGTTAATAAGTATGTTAATATGCCCTTGTACCAATTTGACGACGCAAATTTCTCCTCGATCCTGTTTTCGACCATTTGGTCCTCAAGTTCATTCACATCTATCCATCCTTCTTCCTCCTGAGAACTGTTTATCCCAAGAGCCCTGAAATTGGATTCAGCTAAAAGTTTAGCTAAACCCTGTCCCTTTACCAATTTGGTTGGTTTAACCTCCAAGTCGAACTCTTGAATTTTTGAAAGCCATCTTCCTCTTTTACCATCACTATCTGCTTGAACCAAGATATCTTTTACAACACTAGTGGGTACATATGCAATCACTTTAGAATGTAAAACATAAGTTATGAAAGATTTCAATGTTGTTACCATAGCATACACTTGCTTTTCCATTATATTTTATTTGAGTTCAACATCTCGGAGACTTTTTCTAAAGAAGGCTATAGGTTGCTCGAAACCTTCTTCGTTCTTCTGAAGGAGTACAGCAGCAAGTGTGTGTTCAGAGGAAAATGAAAAAATAAGAAAATATTTGAGATAATCTGGGCTCGCTAGTACTGGTGCCTCACTTATGACCTTCTTAATATGGGTAAAGGATGCCTTAGCTTCTGCTGTCCATTTTACTTCATTGTTTTTTTTGAGCATATCTGTAATCAATTTAACAATTTCAGCAAAGTTAGGAATAAATCTTCTCAAGAAATTTATTTTTCCTAAAAATGATTGAATTTCTTTTACATTCCTAGGAATAGCTATTGTATCTATAGCCTCTACTCTTTTAGGGTCAATCCTGATTCCATTTCGGGATACAATGTGACCCAATAGTTTTTCTTCTTGAATAGAGAAATGAGACTTTTTAGGATTTAAGGATAGACCAAACCTGTGACATTTTTCAAAAGTTTGTTTGAGATGAATTATACGGTCTTCATCTGATTTAGAAAAAACAGTAAGATCATCCAAATATATGACTACAAACTTGTCTCGTTCACCGACGAAAGCAATATCCATTGTGCGTTGAAAAGTAGCTCCTGCATTCATTAGTCCAAACAACATTTTATCATACATAAACGTGCCCCAAGGAGTAGTAAATGCAGTATTTTCTTTGTGAAGATCACTGACAGCAATCTGATTATAACCTGAAAATCCATCAATCATTGACATTCTATTAGCCCCTACTAATTTTTCAAGAACATGGTCCATTTTAGGTAGAGGATAATTATCTTTGAGAGAAGATTTATTAAGATTCCTGAAATCAACACATAATCTGATTTCCCCATTTTTCTTTCTAACTGGGACCAGATTAGCTACCCAATCAGAATATCTAAGGGGTACAATTATCTTAGCGTCAAGAAGTTTTTTGACTTATCGTTCGATGAAAGGTAATAAAATAGGGTTAAATTGTCGGAGTTTTTGTTTGAAAGGTTTGACACCTGGTTTGAGAGGTATTTTATGTTCAATTACAGAAGTGTCATATGTTTTCAGTTCTTCGTACGACCATGCAAAAACATCTTTATATTTTCTTAACAACTCCGTGTATTTATTTTTGTTTTCTGTTGATAAATATTTGGATAGTTTAACCATTCGGGGGTTTTCTTCAGTACCTATATTACAGTCTTCAACCTCCTCTAGTTGGGGTTGAAGAGTATTTTTAGAAGGGATATCATCTTGATTAAAAAGTATTTCTAAAGGAATTAGACCCTTAGGGATTTGGTTGTTCTTGAGAACAAGCATTGGGTGGTTTGCAATTTTATCGTGAAATTCTTTAGAATCCACCCCTTCTTGCATGATCCAAATAGGATCATTTTGATTTTCCTGATCGGTATGCATTTCTGTGAATTTATCTAATGATTCTAGAAACTTTCGAAGCTGCTCATCATCTTCAAAAACCTGCCAATGTTGTATATTATTTGGTATTGAAGGGCGATGTCTCATTTGTATAATATATTTTAAATTAAAAGCAGTCGGGGGTGTAAAAGTGGATGCAGCTTTGGCTAAAGCATCAGCGTGTTGATTCTCGGATCTTGGGACGAAATGAAAATTCACAGATGTGAAGAAATTCTCGATTAAATACCAAACACAATTCCTATAGGACCGTAATCTAGGATGCTTAGCCTGATATTGCCGATTCACTTGTTTTATAATTAACTCCGCGTCACCAAATACTTCGAGTTTCTTAATTTTCATCTTTCTAGCAGCTTCTAGTCCTAGCACTAAAGCTTCATACTCGCATACATTGTTTGTACAATCTACATTCCACTGGAGCCTATATGAAAAAGGAATAACAAATTGATCATCAGGATCCATAATAATTTCTCTTGACCCGGCTCCAAGATAGGAGGAAGCACCATCAAAATACATTTTCCATACACTAGTACTATATACATTTTTCTCTATTTCTTTTTTTTCAATTTTTTCTTCTATACATTTATCATCTATATCTACTTCAAAATCGTCATCTAAAGATAATATACAATCTCCTAAGTCTTGGTCGGAAATATAAACTGGATGATTGTTGGGGTTGTTTGGGTCTCCTACAGTAAATGACAACCTAGTCTCTCTATAAAGACGAGTGAATTGGCCACCGAAAACTGGAATTGTAGCATAAGTCATATCTAGTTGGAGATATCCTCCAAGTTTGGCGCCCCATGATATAGATAATAGCATACCATACTTTGGGGGAATGTCAGCGACTACTACATCCATAAGAATACTTTTAGGAGGTATCTGAGCCAAACCTACCACTAGGTCTTTAATCATACCTATGCACTTCACTTTCCTCGAATAGAAAGAATATAAATCACCATAGGGTCTTGTGATTTCCAGACCAAGATTTTCCATTATTGCCTTTGGAATCACATTGTGGGAAGCTCTGAAATCCAACATACAGTTATGGAGAAGGTGATCAAACAGGGTTAATGTAATATAAAAAGGAGCCACTGTATCTCTTGCACCTTCGATGTGTGGACCGAAAACTAAGATAGGTTTGTCATCCTCTAGGTTAATAGCGTCAGCCTGGCTTTCATCTTCAGAAAAATTAATCATTTTGGCGATTTGTTTTCTGTATACGAGATTTTTAGCTAACTCAACAAGGGGAATAGGAATTTTGATTTTATTTATTTTGTTTTCCAAATTAAAGTTTCCTAGAGCCGTGTCATTTTCGATGTTCAGGGCTTCCATACCTTTCTTCTCAGTTTTACGTTGAGATGTGACCTTGTTTTCTTTTATAGGAGCTGGTGTCTTCACAGGGAGTGTTCCTACTGGTTCTGACTATACAGGTTGTGTTTCAGCTGTGATTCTTTTTGCAGACTGTTTATCTGCAACCTTTGGAGTTACCTCATCAATTTCATTTCTTGGCAAATTCTTTTTTGTCGGAACATTTGGGAGATTTTTATTTCTTGGTATCGAATTATATTTTTTCTGTAGTTCAACAATAATATCATCTGCAATATTTTGATATGTGAAATCATCAGTCATATTATTGTTAACATGTTCTTCCGATGTACTTTCTTTATTTAAAGATGCTTCGTAATCCTATCTAGATAAAAAAGGGGATTTATTATCATCACCAAGGTTGCTAATATCTTCATCAATTTCTTCAAAATCTCCTAAATCTTCCTCTCCAATATAGTTTTCGCTTTTAAAGGGTGTTGGAATTTTTTGATCTTCATTTTTAACTGTTTTCTGTGGTCCCCGAGGTTCAGGATTTCTTTGAAAATCTTTTCTGGGGAAATTATCTCTTTTCAATTTCTCTAGTTCCATTTTCGAGATCTTGTTTGAAAGTTCTCGAATGACCCTAGACATCTCTTCTATTCTATCTCCAGAGGATTTTCCTGACCCAGAAGGTCCACCTTGCTCTTTAAATTTGTTATTTTCTTTGTTTCCAGTTTCAGTCTTTGCTTTAAGCTTCCCTGATGCCATCATATTCGATTCAATCTTGAGTGCATCATCCTGCATTTTTTTGAGATCTATTGATCTCCTTTCTCTCAATAATAAAGCAAAGTCGGGGTCAAAAGCGCCAACAAAAGTCACTTTTGCTGCAGGTTGTGAAGGTTTAACCTCAAATGGAATTTTATTGTACAACTTATTGAACCTCTGTGTGAATTCTAGAACTGACTCAGAGTTTTTCTTTCTAAGGGCTCCGGATTCGGTTAAGTAGTAGAGGTGATCCTTCCTCTCTCCCCATTGTCTAATAAATGCACTTTCAAGTTCTTCATAGGATATTAAAGATCCAGCTGCTAAGGATCGGAACTAGGTCCTCACCTGTCCCTCGAAAGTTTGAACAAGTAGTCTAGAATAAACATCTTCATGTTCTATTTCGAGTATGTCGGCAAATTGATCAAAAACGTTTATATGTTCTTAGGCAGTCAAATCACCTTCCCCTGTAAATTTCGGAAGGCTTTTCATATAATTCTCAGGGAGATCACGAAGAGGAACAGGAAGAACAAGGGGAGCATATATAGCAGCCACTTTAGCAAAAATCCCGAGAAGTGGTGCTTGACCACCTCCAGGGGCACCGCCTCCAGCTCCAACACCTCCTTGTGCATCCATGGATAGATTTGGGACTGAAGTTTGGACAGTGTGAGGAGAGGATTCTCGGAAATTTGGAGAAGAAACTTCAGGAAATGAGAAAGTATCAAATGAGGGGGGAAGTGAAATTGATCTTTCTAGAGTTTCCAATGAGTGTGATTTTGTAAAGTCAGGTTGATCTATAGTATATGTGGACAAAAAGACTTGTTTTAGTGATTTTCACAATTTTAAATTTTTTTCCGGATCGGAGATTGGCGAGGTCTGCTTGCTATCCGGGTTTTTTCTGGTATTCTTTCGGCTACTAGCCAGTTTAGTTATTGTGGAGTCGCCAAGTGAAAAATTACTAGCCTTAGAAGGTTTTATGTTCTTGTTCACTATCAACAACAAAAAATGTCAATGTCGTTCTTCCCAGGGAAAAGATTTGTTTCTTCGTTCCCCGACAACGACGCCAAAAAGATGTTGTTCCTGAGTTTATGTTTTAAGGCTATAAAACATACCGTCAATGCATCCGTAAATGATTTAAAGAAAAGATTTGAGAATAAGGAATCAAAGAAAGATCAAAGAAGATTCAGTTTCTCAAGTGTCTCTGTCTTGCTTCCTGTTGTTCTTGGATGCTAATGTCTCGCTCAATAGCAACCCATGATCGTTCTAACTCAACCCTGTTAGTCGTTGTTTGTAAAATAGTATTAAATAAACTCAAGGCAATACTAGTTTGATCCTGAAGGCCCGGTTCAACGTTGGGTTGTCTACTACTAGGGACAGTCATGGATGATAAAACTTTAGTTGTTTATAAAGGGATTTTAATCAGTTTGTTGCTTCAGATTTCCAGAGATGAGATCAAGGAAAACAATTTTAAAATCTAAAACAGTAATGTAAACACATTCAAGGCCGTTTCCTGGTTTTGTAACAATTTCGAGAATTATAAACAACAAATAAACGCTACATAGAAATATAAGGCTTTAATCAAGAAAGAATCTTATATTTCAATAAACAGTGATGAAAGAAAAATGAGGTTTCTAACAAGAGTTAAGTATTAAGGAACAAAAGTTTTACAGATCTTAAAATTACTAAAGTAATTTTAGAGGAAAAACTGTAAATCATTTGACCTCCAAACCAATCTGAAATATAAACCAACAATGTATATAATTTCAAATTGATTACTTGTTAGAGAAAACATTAAAGGAATAATTCAACAAAGTATACTAAACAGGGAGAAGACACATAGCTACAAAGTTGCAGGATCCAAAATCTCGTTTGTGATCAATATTCTGATGTATTTCAAAACTGATATTACAAAAATGGCTCTCTCCAAAATTTTTGAAGCCCTTTCTCAGTCTTTAGAAAATATATTTATACATTTTCATCAAATTTTCTCGTTGGTGACTAACCAACTTCCTAATATTTCGGTTACATAAAAATAATGTCAACCGTTTACAATTTCTTTTTAATTTCTAATAATAAAAACAATTAAAAAAGGTTTTAACCTTACATTGACGAACTTCCTTTCTCTGCTTCAACGCACTGAACACATTTTCCCAAAAAATTTACTAAGATCCTGGGAGCCTCGAGTATCTCATTTTCTTCAAATGAGAAAAATCTTCTCTGTAATTCGGGAAACCGACTTTCTATCATTATTTCTGTGAATTTAACAGTTTTCAACTTCAAACTTGAAGTCACCATCCACTTGTTGATCCTTGTGATGTTGACCAATTTGATGTTTGGAATCTCTGCTTTCTTTTCCTCCAGCTCTTCTCTAAACTTCAGCTGGTGCTTGGCAATATTGACTTCACCTAACAATCCAGAACAACCATCTGTTCTGATATTCAATGAATCTTTTTCAAAGAGATCGAAGATTCCCTGGCAATCCTCGTTAACTTCTCTTGTGATTCGTTTATATTCAGCCAGTTTTGTTTCCCATACTTTTATCATTATGTCTCCTTTAACTTGTTCATAAATAGATAATTTTTGAGTCTTTCCAATTTCTTCCTTTAATGAGGAAGCCACTTCTTTTTGAAAAGTTGTCCTAGCTTCTTTCGCCTCTCTTTCTTTCTGGAACACATTCTCCAAAGACTTATTTGATTCCTGAAAATAATTTTGGATTACTTCCAGATTCGAGAACACTTTCTCTTGTTCCTCCTCTATTCTTACATATATCTCTGATGCCTGTGTCCTAAAATTTCAAGTTCAACTACCTGGTTAGCAATAGAAATAATCTTGTCTTGCAAATTTTTATTTTCTTCTCCCAACTTTCGAACCTGTTCCTGTGTGACCTGTATTAAGTGTTTTGCTTCATCCAAGTTTTTATTCAATTTCTAGATTTCTTGCATATCCTTTAATCTAGCTTGTTCTAGACCCTTTTGTATTCCCCAACTAGCATTTCTTTCATTTTCCTTTAGTTTGTCTTGCAACTGGATTATTGTTTGATCCTTTTGTTCAAGCATAGTTGTTAAATTTCCCACATAATACATGTTTGTTTATGCTATTGCACCCATTGTACCTTCTAATTCTGTAGCAAACTCTCCATCCTTGAGTTTCTTTCCATTTATAATAACTCTATGCTTTTTAATCGTTCCTTCTCCTCTTGGATGAATTTCCTGTTTCAAGACTGCTCTTCGTTTCTTACTGAAAAAGTAATCAGATGGGGGGATTTCATCTCTTGAAATCAGCTCTAAATCACTGACATATAAAACTCCTTCATGGGGGGCTCCTAAAGTCGACTGTAATGGAGTTAAAGAGGTGATTGGACTACCAAGTTCTTTTGAAGTCGTTCCTCCTATTTTTTCTGGAACGTTCTTGATGATTTCTGGAATTGTTTCTGGCTCTTTTCCCTTATCCATTCCCGATTCCTTTGTTTGAGAACCCTCTGCGTCTTGGGAAGGTATCTCAGTATCCTTCAACTTACCTTTGCCATTTGTTTTACCCTGAGTATTAGTTTCAAACCCTGGAGGGGTTTCTTCCTGTTTTGGCAATGGGGTTGGAATTTCACCCTGTAAAATCTTAGGCAGCCAGCTTCGCCTATGGCTTTGAAAATATGAAAACCCATCCTATGAGTCAGGTGGCAAGGCTTAGACTCTGTTCAACACTTCTTCATAAGACTTAACATCTTTAAAAATATCATCATAAATAGAGACTTCATGTCCATATGCCTTTAAATTACAATGTATGTAATGCCTACTTATTATTTGGTAGGGGTCATATTTTCTATGCTCAATATTTACTAACTTCACTTCTTCCAATGACTCGGCCTCTACCTTAGAATGGCCTAAATTTGATAAAGGAAATTTCTCGACATAAACAGGGAAAGATGGCCAATCTTTTTTCTGAAGTTCTTTTAATTCCAACCCAATACCACCCTTGGATACCAATCTATCTGGTAAGAATTTCAGGAGTGTATGAGGGGGAATGGAATAGCCATAGACCCTAATATAGGAAAAAATTTCTTCAATAAACCAGTCGGCAATTGATTTAAGACTTTCTATGACTGCATGTAAAATGCGAGGGAGCTCGCATCCAAAAAATTGTTTGTGCATAGGAATAATAACATAATGAAAAACATCGTAAAAAACATATTTAGATTTTTCCTCCCAAAGAGCTGAGTGGTATTCATGAATGGGTTCTGGACATGAGACGCTCCAACTCCAATTCATTAATGGAAAGGGGGTCATAAAACAGATTGCATCCATAATATATGCAAACATATAAAAAGACATTGGTTGTCCTTTTGACTTGGCTGCTTTGTAATTTAAAATTTCTTGTGTCAAGTTATCCGATAAAATTTTATGCCAGATAAAACTATTTCCTTCTGAAACTTCCTCTAAGAAGGGTACCCAGTCTGCGTGAAAGTGACAGGGATCTTTTCTCCCGAAAAGTCTGCATAACATCATGGCTACATAAACCATATATTCGTTTAAGGAAGATGTAGCACAAATCCCATAAGAATTGGCCCTAAACTTTTCTTCAGACCTCCCCCATCCTTTGATCATGTCGGGGTATGTCTGGTCTGCCTGAATACATTCTTTTCTCTGAAACTCAACTAAAAATTCAGCATTAAAGGTGTGTTTATGTTTTGGCGAGAGCTTATACATTACTTGAATGTGCTCAGGCCTGAATGAGCCGATGATAGCTCCTTTCTCATTCTGAATGCTCCTTGTTGAGATATCTACCTTATCCAGAGCCCAGTCGACCATCTCAGTATATGCCACCAGCCTCGGACGTGCAACAACTTTATGAAGTTCAGACTCAGCAACGTCTCGGAGATGATTTTCAGAATCAGGGTCTGCATTCTTTAACTCATCCTCCAACAATTCAGAGATTTGAGCCCATGATTTGATGGAGTGTATGGCGTGTGGAGTAGTATCCGAGATAATATCACCTTCCTGTGTGTCTTCGTTTTTCTTCGGTGCCTTTTTAGGTGCCATGGCTCTGTGTTTGACTTGAAAACCTGCTATAGAGGATGGTTGAAAGAGATCAGCTTAAAATGAAAATACAGACGTTCGAATGTTCGAATGTTTTACTTTGAATACATTTTAAAACATGACAAGATTTACACAGCTGTCACGAATTTAAATCCCTTAATGCGGAAGATATTTTCGAAGATATGCATTTAATGTTCGTACTTAGGAGCTCTCGGTTTTTTTCAAATCAAACGAGAAACTTACTTAATTGGAAAACGAAGCATTAATGAACACTTACAGAAAGATTACCTTTAAACCTGTTTTAGAAAGAAGATTTATTAGTGTTAATTATAGATTAAATCTGAAAACATGACTTTTCAGGGTTTTGACAATCTTGATGTCGAAAGGTATGTCATCGGAAAAGCCCGATCGCCGAAATTGCGAAATTGCGAAATAGCGATGTTTTATTTAAGATTTAAACATTTTTAGCATCTTAATTAATCGAGATTAGATCCTTTTGGGATTTGGAAATCTAGATTTCAGGAAATATGATGACATGAGACGTGCTCTCATGGAATCATGAATCCCGAAATCGCGACATAATTATCTTAACTCTTAAAATTTTCTTAAAAGAGAACTAATTAATTCATGTTTTAATTAGGACTTAAACGTATCGGAAAATCGGGGATCGGGGTTTCATGATTCAATTAGCATCGAACATTTGTTTAGAGGAAACCCCAAATCCCGATTTCTTTCACGTTTAAATTAGAAAATCGCAAATTTTGAATTACAACACGTTTTAAATTTTTTTCTTTTTTTTAAAGAACGTTGGAAAGTTTATATTTTTTGTAAAACCTTTTCCATTTGTTATCCCAAAAAACAAATTGATAAAAAAGGTATCGTGATTTCAGAAATGACAAAATTCTTGTTTTAGGAAAGCCGAAACCTTAAAAACAAAAAAAATAAAAATCTAGGCCTTAAGGATTAAAGATTTTAAGATATGTTTCAACACTACTTATTACATATCATCCATCTATCCTTATTTTGTTATGCCCATTCCTATGAACTCTTTTCCCATGGAGGACCTCCATCTATCCTCAGGTGTTTCATCTAGAGGGAGTTGATTTTATAGTATGGGAAAACCCCTTCACGAAGTTCCTTCATCTGGGGGAAACATATATCCTCACCTACATAACCCTTTTCATGTCGCTTTTTTCTTGACAAGTAGCTTCCTTGGTGACAATTCCCTTACAATCCTTTATGAATTAGTTTGGGGGAGGATACTTTCCTACCAGACAGGGCCATGGTGTATACAAGAACCCTTCCTAGACTGCAATTTCTCAAAACCATTCTTTCCCGGAACCTTGGTCTTAAATGCTGCAACCAACCACCACAAGTCCAGTCACTATGAGTCATACTAGCATTATATCACCAAACTCTACTAGTTTTGTTGGATATAGGTAAACAACCTCTACAAATCATATTGAATACCAACAACCAACCATTGCAAGTTATGTTGGGGGAACAACTCTAGTCACTACTAGTCACACTACACATACATCACCAACCTATGCTAGTCATGTTGGGTATTTATCACCAACCTATGCTAGTCATGTTGGGGGTTCGTCATCAACCTATGCTAGTCATGTTGGGAATTCATCGCCAACCTCTGCAAGTCATGTCGAAGATTTTATACTAGCCTCTACAAGTCATGCTGGGAGCATGCCACCAACCACTGCAAGTCATGCTAGGGTCATTCATATGATTGAGAATCCTAGACATGTAATACATAACCCCAAGTTCCTTTGTAGGATTTGAAAAGGATATCACCTTATGTGTTTGTGCCCTGTTACTGTTCTGGTACAAGAAGCGTGGTCCTTTCCTAGGGGCCCTTCGGGTTCTGAGTCATATTTGGTTTCCCAACCTTATTTGGTTGTGTCGATGCAATATTCAGCTGACACCACTCCCATTTTGGGAAGAGGTGTGTCTTTGGACCATGTTGTGTCACATCCTGTTCAACCAGCGGTCATGTCGATGCAATCTTCGGCCAACACCACTCCTGTTTTTGGGGATGATGCGTCTCTCAACCTTGTTGTATCACATCCTATTCAACCATTAGTTGAAGAAATATTCACACCGATGCAATCTTTGGTCAATCCCACTCTTATCTTGGAGAGTGACAATTCTAAGGAAGTGACAGTGTTGATGCAATCTTCTATCATTCCCACTCTTCTTCTTGGGGGTGATGCGTCTTTTGAACATGTCCTTAGCATTTCTAGTTTTGTACCTTTTGAACAAAGGGGAATTCCACTCTCTTTGAGTATGCTCCCTCCAAGTCTTGGGGTGGTTTCCTTTGATTATAATGATCTTGTAGAGCCTTGAATTCCTTCTTCTACACCCATCCAGATAAGGGGAATTCTTCGATATATGGTAAATAAGGTAACCTTTGCAAGTATTGTATCCTCCTTGACTTGGAAAGATTTGGGTTTTCCCAAGATTTTGTGAGCTATCTATGGGTTGCTGACTTTTGACATAAGTCCTGCACGAGAGCCTTGGCCTCCCCCATGTTATGTTGTTTACAATAACACCAATGAGTATGGTTTAATCTATTTTCCGACTCTTTCAAAAAGAGAAAATATTGTCGAGTGAACTTGTCTCTTTCACACTCATAAATTGGATTTAAAAGGATGTCTATTTGGTGTAAGTTTAACCCTTTTTCAAGACAAGTAGAATGAATTTATGAAAAAGGACATTCTTTGTTGTTAAGTTGTCATTGCATCTCATTCCCTTTATTGCAGTATTGAGCCTATTGTCGGTTCTCACTTTCGCATAATAAGCCTATTACCTCAGCAGTTTGCATCATCAACCAAGTAGAGTGTTGTTTATATTCTTTGCATCTTGACACCCTATACCCCAAGAGGAAACATTCCCCCGAGTATCCATACCCTACATGAACCTCCTTGCATTGAGCATATGTATGTTCCACTGTTGGAACTAGTTTCTTACTCACGATACTCATTTCCTCCTCTGTATCATAACATCCATTTGACTATGAAAAACCAAAAAAATACGGGTAAGAAAAGAGTATTACCTTATGTTGGCATCAGTCATGTCGCCATTTAACAGAGAAAAAACTTTTGAGTCCATTTGTCATCGAAATTTTGGGTTTAGCATGACCTTAGGAATCTTATCTCATTACTGATAGTTTACTCCCCCGACTTGTTACTCTTCCAGTCCCTATGGAGAGTTTTATTGGTGCCTCCTGCATCACAAAGTTTCAACATTGAGTCTATGCTGCCAGAGTCATCCATATGTCTCATGTTGTTGTTAAAAGGATGTCTATCAGCATATGTCAACCATTTCTTATAACTCTTGACTTTTCATGTTGACCATACCCTCAGTGTGTCTCAGAGTTACATGAAGTTGTATTCATACCGTGCACCCTGGTCCTACTTTCCTTATGGGTAGGTAACCTTGAAACCAACATTCAACATCTCCTCATTGGTAACTGAACTGGGAATTTCCCTTGTGTTCGATGACAAGAAATATAATCACACATTGGGATTCGTGTAGTGTCTTTGATTCCATTAGCCTTATTGGTGGTTTCCTTGCCTTTGTCGATAATTTTCCTCATTGGATACTATTCAAAGGGTATTTTTCATGCATTACTCACATCGGGTGCATGCAGAATATGCACATATTCATTGTTTCATGAACATGTTCTTCGTCCGAGTTCCTCCAAATCATCAAGCTCCCACTTTATACCTCATGTTGAATTATGAGAGATGCCTTAATGCTCTATTTTTAGTAGGTCTCCTTCCATCAAATTCATCCCATCTATTCTGGAAACAATACCTAGAGTCCTATGAGTACCTAGAGGCTTGCAGTCATCAGTGGCAGGTTCTCTCACCATCAAAAGTTGGGAATACATCAATGTCTCCTGATCGATGGATTCTTAAAGTGTTCGACCTCCACACCTTTATTCACACTTGTAATAATGTACTTAGTTCCTTGATACCTACTTTCATTATCATTAGGATATCTCGTGTTTTTTAACGGTATACCTTAATGACCGGTAATCAAATGAAGTCTCATTGTGTTAAACCTAAACTCCTTTATTCACACGATGTAGACTTGCACCTTTGGTGGATCGTGTAGAATACTTGAAGATATCATTTCATAGTAGCAGCTTTCTTGAGTTGTTTCTATCGTTCATTGCACCAGTACCTATATGAATTCAGTGATCATGGGAGATCAGATTGTACTCCATTGCATACAGATATCTTCAGATTGGTTTTGAGACTGGTTTCACTGGGCCATGTTCGTGACTATGAAAACCTATGGCATTTATCTACTTTTGTATTTCCTATTCATAGCCATGAACAACTGTTTGGTATATTTCCACATGGATATGCAGTGTAATTCAAATTGGAAGCCATGTGGACAAAGTCATTATGGATTGTATTATTCTTATGAGAAACTAGTTCATCTAGTTGGGTCTCCATTACTCCACTTATGGGAATTATAATGTATTTCTGCCATCACAGATAATCCTCTAACCTCACACATTAGGGTGCATCTGTTATAGCAAGATTTTCCTCACCTCATGTAAACTTGATTAGAAGGTATTTTATATTTCCTTATGAAGACTTAAAGTTTCCTTTTGCAGTTCCCAAAGGTAAAAAACATATTTTTCCACACATACATTCCCTAACAGCTATACAACATACGTATACGTAGGTTGCACCATTACAACCCGCGTACATCTGGTTTTGTGCTCAAAATTAGAAAAATGGTGTCGGGTTTCCATGTCACGTCACAGGATCCATGATCCTTGACCTTCCATATACTGGAAATGTTATGAATCTACCCTTTAGTTCCATTTGAAGGTTATAAATGGGCCTTATCCAAGATGTGGAGAGGTGAAGAATTCAACTTTGAGAGAAAAGTTACTCTGGAGAAATTATTCACTTCATATTGAGTCTGCATCCCTTTGTCCTTTTAAGTCTGAACATATTATTCATCTCCCAAGATATTCCCTATTTAATGGAGAACCTAATTGACTCTCTTATATGAGCTTGCCTTTGGTGGAGGATTGAAGTGGTGGAGGCCTAGCTGGAAGGGACTTAGTTTCTCGGTTCTGAATGTGATGACATGGAAATTTGTCATTCATACACTTATTTTGATTACATTTTAATAGAAATACTCTTTTCTCATCCAATTAATGTCTTGAAAATATTTGAATTGTTATTCCATGGGCACATTTGTTATGAATATTGATGGATTATGCTATTATATGTGCTAACTTTATATATTATCACCATGTGCTTACATATCTTGGTTGTTGAGAACAAGTTCTAGGTGTATTTCTTTGATTCAAGTGCTCAATGGTGGACTTCATCGAAAGTATGGATGAGGTAGGACCTTTAGCTTGTCTTGTTAGAATATTTATTTATATAGCATACTTGAGATTAGAGTTGATTTCTGCAAACATTTCCATTTGTTATGGTTTACCCCATGCCATAGAGTGATTTTCCTTGTAACATTCAGGGCACGTTTCAACGTGTCAAAATAGTGATGAGTTGCTTCATCCAAATAGAATGGGACCCCTTTTTTCAAAATACGCATGAACCCTTTAGTTATCTTGGCATAATTAGCAACAAAATACCAACAAAAAATTGTTTTTCCCTATAGACTTTGAAGTTGGGGAATTGTGCATGGGGGAGGAAATTGAACTATTGCCTCAACGTTTAGAGGATCAAATATGATCCATTTTGTTGACATGATGAAACCCAATAATCATCTTGATGTGACACAAAAACTACAATTTTTTGGATTCAAGTGATTCTGATAGTAGCGAAACCTCTCAAAGACTAGTCGTAAATGAGCAGGATGATCGGATCTTTTATAATAATGTGATGCCATATCATCGAGATACGCATCAACTATGTGTTTGAGGTCATGAAAATAAAACAACATGGCTCGCTGAAAAGTATCTCCAACAGTCTTCAAGCCAAAAGGAATTTTTCGATATGTGAAAGTACCCGAAGGATAAATAAAATTCATTTTATGTTGGTCCTCAGGCTTGATCTAAATTTGGTTGTACCCAAAAAAACCATCCATGAAATAAAATATCTCGCAACTCTCACATTCATCAATGATCTAGTCAATAAATGGGGTTAGAAAATTGTCCTTCGGGAAAGCTTTGTTCAAGTCACAAAATTCCATACATACATGGATCGTCCCTTGCTTCTTTTCGACAGGAACATGGTTCGATACCCATTTCATCAATTGCATGGGGTAGATGAAACTAGCTTTGAGGAGTTTTTCTACTTCAACCTTTATCGTTGCTGCTTTGTGAGGATTGACCGGGTGAAGCTTCTATTGGATAGGTTTGACATCAAGATAAGTCGTGATCTCATTCTCAACAATACATGGATCAATGTATCACATCTCCTCATAAGACCAGGAAAAAACATCGTGAAATTCTTTAAACAATTGAGTGTAGATTTGATTCTCTTCGGGAGAGAAATCAACTCCAATGAAGAAATTTTCCACGATGCCAGGGGTTTTGGAGATATCGATAGGAATCATTTCAACAATACTTTCCATGTTTCCCTCGACATATATTCGATGCATAGCCAGAGGGTTAATAGGAAAAGGGGTATCTCCATTCATGGTTGTAACAAACTCTCATGCCTCTATTCTCCTAAGATTGAGTAAGAAATAATAACTATGGTGAAGATCATCCCAAGGTATGTCTAGACCAATAATTTCCTCTAGGATAATCTCATCAGAGGGAAAGACTAGGTCCAAAGGGTCATGAGAGGCAAGAGAGTCTTGAGCACAAATAGGCTTAAGAACATGATCTATCTCCTATGGGGGAGTCGGATCAGGGTTGGACGAGGCTTGCTGGAAAATCTTCTACACAACCTCAACAACAGATAAGGACATGGCCATCCCAAGGTTCCCTACCCCTTCCATCAAAGTCGATGGGGAAGCTAAAGTCCAAGGGTCATCAAATTAACTCGTTTAAAAGACGTAACTTAAAAAATTGCATTCTTTGACTGGTCGGGGATAGATGAAATAATCCTAACATCATTGGAAGGTGACAGATAATGAAAAGTTCCCATCAAATATGGAAACAATCCAACACCTAGGTTGATAGTACCTGGTTGTGGGTTATCAATCATCGGGACCGTGGATGCCCCCTATGAAGGGTCAGGAAGGGAGAAGGATAACTGGTCAATGGTTATAACCTGGCCTTCGTGAGGAAAACATAAGACCCAAAAAATGGTTGCTACAATCGCATTCATGGCATAAGTCCAAATCCACCCTAACAAAATATTGTAGTTGAGAGGTGCATCGACTACTTCTACCTCGACACACACAGTTTTACCCTCCAACTACATGGGGAAAGAGGGAATTATACCATGTGCTATGAACGATTGACAGTCAATCGCTGTAAGCAATGTGGGCAATGGTGATAAATCAGAATGGTTGATGGCCTTCCAACATGCCAATGACATCATAGATGTCGAGGCACCCTCATCAACCACTGTACGAAAAATGTTCCATGTCAACGATTTCGTGGTGTATGCCACTACTATCTGAAAAGAGACATTGTTAAGGTCCTAACCCACACATAGGTAGATCAATGTATTCGGATGTAATAAAGGTCAATAATAATAAGGCCTTTCAATAAAATATAATAAGGCGGATGTAAGAAGACCTAATAGAATCTTTCACTTCTAGAAGGATCTTCCTCTAGATGTTTCTCTTAATAGACATATTTAGTATAAATAAGGGTCGAGGGTATGAAAACCCTAGCTGGAAGATTATTGTAATAGAGTGTTGCTTGATTGGAGGTTTCCCCCTCGAAGAGGCCTGTGAACATTGCTTTCTAAATCAAAGTGTTATTTCTATTGCTATTCTTATATCATTTCTTTGTTATTGTGAAGATTATGCTGGATATTTTACTGTTATTCTGCCATTTCTAGCATTTTATTTCTGTTCTGCATATTTTATATATTTGGTATCTTGCAAGTGGTATCAAAGAACTTTCCTTGGCAGAAATTGTGGGAATTTTTTTTCCAGGGTAGAGACGTATTCTGGTGTCTTTAAGCCACAGAGATCTATCAGTACGCGCATAAACCCGTGGTTGAGGGATTCATACACGCAGGAAATACAAGTGGTTCTTAAGAGAAAATTTGTTGGCCACCCTTGTAACCCCTGTTGGTACCCCTTTGAGTGGTAGTGCATCAGACAACACCTGTGTACGGATCGACCTAGATTTCCTAAAGCCCTCTGTAGATAAACCTATCGACTGCCAGACTATTATAGTGTCACCGAGAACAACACTCGGGAAGATACTCTCTAGTACCTGGGTAGTCGGGTAGTACAGATAAGGGTACGGTCTATCCTCCTTAGTTAGTGCCCTGAGATATTGGGCCAAGTACTACTGTTGGACCCCGCACGTATATCAGAGAACTATAGCACAGGGCAAACCCTTGTCTGTAGAACCCTTGAATACCTAACCCTTGGGGAACATAAACATAAACATAAACAAATTAAACTGGTGAGATCTATTGCCACGCATCTGTATTCGGGTTGCCAAGTAAATACACATTTCTTTCTGGTTAATAATTTGGGGATTTTAGAACTACAACATTCTTCAGACCAAAGTATAACCCCGCAGCTGTAAAAAAAATAAAAAAAAAATAAATAAATAAATAATAATAATAATAATTGGAAATTTTTTCACCATTATTTGAGACCTATTCCATTAGATTCATCTCTTCTCCCTTATCACATTCATCCATATCATTTTTCTACAAAAATGTCTAACCCAACCCACTCCCTTTTCAGTTCACCCATCCTCATGGCCCATATCCGTAGCCAAGAACTAGAGTCTCACTTCAACACCTTGCAATCTGGTTTCCTCGAGACCCAACAAGAAGTGGAACAACTCAGTGCTACTATTGTCTCCCGTGATGCATCCATCAATACCACCATAAATGAATCCGTAAATGCATCTGTAAATGTAGTTGTGCAGTCCACAATGGTGGAAGTCAAACACAAACTGACCACCCAGCTTGAATCTGTCTTTGCATCACTCTGCACCAAACTCAAGATCCCTACCGATGACTCTTTTCATGATGCACATACAAAGACTGAAGGTGAAACTTCTTCCCATTCCTTTCAGCCCCATCACTTTCAACGG
>ML795007.1:376435-397193 GCA_009831015.1 Picea engelmannii | reverse complement strand
TTTTATCAGTGGCCTCAAGGAGGATATTCAGGCCCATGTCCTCATGGCTCGACCTACGACTTGGGTGGAGGCTACTAAAAAAGCTAAAGAAGCACAACAAATTGTTTCCTCTCAAAACCGTAAGCCTTCCTTTATCCCTCGCCATAAACCATTCAACCCCAATACTCCCTCCGCCCCATTAAAGATCCAAAAATTGACCAGGGCTGAAATGGATGAATGCCAACTAAAATGCCTCTATTATAATTGTGATGACAAATATTTCCCAGGCGACAAATGTAAGGAACAAAATCTTTTTATGGCCATCTCTGAGGATATTCCGGAAGAGGATGTTGACACTCCCCTTGTGCCTGAGTCACCAGAAATCACTGACATAAACCCTCCCGAAGTGGAACCGATCATTTCCCTCAATTCTCTCACCGACTTCTCTGCCCCCCAAACCCTCAAGTTAATCGGTTACATCAAGCAAAGAAAGGTCATCATTCTGGTTGATAGTGGCAGCACCCACAATTTTATTCATCACCGCATTGCCCAAGAAACCCATTGCTACATCCATGCTGTCAACAATTTCCAAATCATGATTGCCAATGGTGGTTCTATGAAATCTGGCGGGCGCTGTGAAAATGTGCGTCTCCAAATCGGTGACTACCACCTAAAATCCCATATGTTTTCTATTGACATGGGTGGTTGTGACATTGTGTTGGGTGTAGACTGGCTAAGGACTTTGGGTCCCATTCTCATGGATTTTTAGAACTTAACCATGCAATTCGACCAAGGCGTCCACCAACATAAATTCCAAGGCATCACTGTTGGTTCACTTGAGGTCATCAGTTCTCATCGCATGGAAAAACTGCTCAAAAAAGGTCATTCTGGTGTCATTGCCCAACTCCACGCCATACAAGCCACAGAGACACCCCGAGTGCCCCAAGACCTCCAAGCCCTCCTTTCTAAACATCAAATGGAATTTTCCACTCCCCAAGGACTCCCTCCTTCCCGCGGTGTTCATGATCACTCCATTCCCCTTGTCCCAGGAAGCCTTTCCCCCAATATACGTCCATATCGCCACCCCTTTGCACAAAAAAATGAAATTGAAAAAATGGTCCAGGAACTCCTTATTGCTGGCGTCATCTGTCCTAGTACGAGCCCTTACTCCTCTTCGGTCGTCATGGTACTAAAGAAAGAAGGTTCTTGGAGAATGTTTCCTGACTTCCGTGCTCTCAATAAACTAACCATCAAAGACAAATTTCCCATTCCTGTCATTGATGACCTCCTGGATGAATTGAGTGGCGCCCAATTATTTACCAAACTTGATCTTCGCTCGGGCTATCACCAGATACGTATGAAAGAGGCCGACAATACCAAGACTACCTTTCACACTCATGAGAGCCATTATGAGTTTTTAGTCATGCCCTTTGGTTTGTGTAACGCCCCCTCCACCTTACAGAGACTCATGAACCATGTCTTCCGCCCTTTTCTTCGTCATTTTGTCTTAGTTTTCTTTGATGATATCCTCATCTATAGAAAAACCTGGACAGACCATCTTACTCATGTGGGTCAAGTTCTCCGCCTACTCTCTCAGCACCAACTTTTCCTGAAATAGTCCAAATGTGCTTTTGGTGCCTCAAAAGTCCAATACTTGGGTCATCTGGTGGGAAAGGATGGCATTAGGGTGGACTCGAAAACGATTGAAGCTATGCAAGACCGGCCGCACCCAAAGACTCTCAAAATCTTGCATGGATTTTTGGGCCTCATAGGGTATTATCGTAAGTTCGTTAAGAACTACGGAAAGATTGAAGCACCTCTCATGGCTCTCCTCAAAAAGAACTCTTTCACTTGGACTCCAACAGCTGCTCAAGCTTTTCAAACCTTGAAGACAACCATGTGCACCACTCCGATTTTGGCCCTTCCCGACTTCACAAAGACCTTTGTGTTGGAATGTGATACCTCAGGGAAAGGAATCAATGTTGTCCTTATGAAAGAGGGTCGACCATTGGCCTTCACTAGCAAGAAACTGTCTGAAAGGAATCTGGGCAAACCCATTTATGAAAAAGAAATGTTGGCAATTATGCATGCCGTTGAGTTGTGGCGTCCTTATCTCTTGGGGAAATGCTTCCAAATTAAGATCGACCATCAAAGCCTCAAGTACTTTCTGGAACAACGCATTTCCTCCCAGGAACAACAAAAATGGGTGACTAAGCTGTTTGGATATGATTATGAGATCATTTACAAGAAGGGCAAAGACAATGTCGTGGTGGATGCACTGTCCTGGAAATATGAAGACGAAGGATCCCTTTTTTCTCTTTCCTTCATTGTACCCAATTGGCTCCAAGTTGTGCACCAGGAATGGCTTCAAGATCCCAAAAGTTCGCATATGATCCAACAACTACAGAACAAGGCTCCATCTCCCGTAGGGTACTCTTGGCTTCAGGATGAGCTTCGATACAAAAGGTCGCTTGTATTTAAGTAAACAATCCAAGCTCAAATCCACGGTGCTTTCTAAGCTTCATGCTACACCCATAGCGGGGCACTCAGGGTTCACCAAAACATATGACCGAGTCAAACGTTCTTTTTTCTGGGATGGTATGAAACAAGACATCTATAAGTTTGTCGCTGAATGTGAGGTGTGTCAATGCAATAAGGGAGAAACAATCAAATCTCCAGGCACCCTTCAACCACTTCCGATTCCCCCTGCTATTTGGAAGGATATCTCTATGGACTTTATT
The DNA here is from genome assembly GCA_009831015.1 of Picea engelmannii. Lineage (NCBI taxonomy): Eukaryota > Viridiplantae > Streptophyta > Pinopsida > Pinales > Pinaceae > Picea > Picea engelmannii. The sequence continues at coordinate 394,473 of ML795007.1, read as the reverse complement.
ACAGGCTTACCCAAATCGGGGAATAAATCAGTCATAATGGTGGTGGTGGATCGCCTTTCCAAGTATGCTCATTTTTGTGCTCTTCACCACCCATTTACTACATCCACGGTGGCTCAAATTTTCATGGACCAGGTCTTCAAGCTTCATGGCATGCCACACTCTATTGTTTCTAATCGAAACCCAACTTTCACAAGCAATTTTTGGCAAGAATTGTTTAAGCTACAAGGCACACAATTGCATCTCAGCTCAGCTTATCATCCCTAAACGGATGGTCAAATGGAAGTTTTCAACAAGTGTTTGGAAATATATCTAAGGTGCTTTGCCTCTGAAAAACAACACCAGTGGGCTCAATGGTTACCCCTCGCCGAATGGTGGTACAACACTACCTACCATACAACCACTCGCATGACTCCTTTTGAAGCGGTATATGGACAGAAGCCACCTTCAGTTCTTTCATACTTACTAGGTACCTCGAAGGTCCTGTCGATTGAACAAACACTTACAGTCTGAGAGGATATCCTTCATACCCTTAAAGAGAACTTGGTCATGGCACAAAATAGAATGAAGCAACAAGTAGATCAAGGTCGCTCTGAATGTCAATTTGCAGAAGGGGATCAGGTGTTTCTGAGACTGCAACCATATAAGAAAACTTCCCTCAAGGCTGAGCATTGTCAGAAGATAGCACCCAAATTTTATGGCCCTTCCACAGTTCTCAAGCGGACAAGTCACATATCAGTTAGCTCTGCCCAGTCAGTCGAAGCTACATCCTGTTTTTCATGTTTCATGCTTGAAGAAGGTGATTGGAACCAGGTGCCAAATTCATACCAACCTTCTGGAGTTAGCTGAAGAAGGATCCATTTGGCTACAGCTAGAAGCAGTTTTGGACCAGCGTGAGATTCGCCTACGTCAGAGAACCATCAAGGAAGTGCTAGTACAGTGGAAAGATACGACTCCAGCAGATGCCACTTGGGAACCAGCTACCATTCTGCAGCAGTTTCCACATCTCAAGCCTTGAGGACAAGGCTGTTTTTAAGGGGGTGGACATGTTAAGGTCCTAACCCACACATAGGTAGATCAATGTATTCAGATGTAATAAAGGTCAATATTAATAAGGACTTTCAATAAAATAGAATAAGGCGGATGTAATAAGACCTAATAGAAGCTTCCACTTCTAGAAGGATATTCCTCTAGATGTTTCTCTTAATAGACATATTTAGTATAAACAAAGGTCGAGGGTATGAAAACCCTAGCTGGAAGATTATTGTAACAGAGCGCTGCTCGATTGGAGGTTGCCCCCTTGAAGAGGCCTGTGAACATTGCTTTCTGAATCAAAGTGTTATTTCTATTACTATTCTTATATCATTTATGTGTTATTGTGAAGATTATGTTGGGTATTTTACTGTTATTCTGCCATTTCTAGCATTTTATTTCTGTTCTACATATTTTATATATCTAGTATCTTGAAGACATGGTGAGGAAGATAAGGTTTATGTTCAGTAGGATAAAAAATAATTATTCTTGAATTACTGGGCTCAACCGCTCCCAAGGAAGACAACAAATCTTTTCTCTGTGAGGGGAAACTCTGGAGCACCTACAAAGAAGACATTGCATAATGATTTTATGCCATATCCTCCATAATGGAGTAATTCTAAGCAGCCCTTGCATTTTGGTTGTGATATTCCTTTTTGAACGCACCTTTAAGGATGTGAGTCATCATTTCTCCCACTGTCTTCTCAATTTGAAGAGTATTCAATGGGTTGGAGGCTTCTTTACCCTTCTCAACAGGTTTTGGCATTATGTAGTTATGATCCCTGGTAAATATATTTTCTTAGGCTTTCATCATGTATATGTTTGCGGCCCTGTTATTATTATTGGGTGCGGGGGTTCCTAGACTGCCCCCAACCGTGCTCATGGATGAGGAATCTTGGGTCATATTTTTCCCTTATGGAAAAGGGTTTGTAACATGATAGGTTGTTTTTGTGCCAATAGCTTCTAGGATTCCTCAAGCCGAGGGCACTCATGAGTTAGATGGTCATCTGTGAAAAGATTACACAAAAACTTCACCTTTCTCTTTTCAGTTTTTCCCTCGCCAACATTATTTGTAGCCTTTTTATCCCCCTTACCCTTCTTGTATTTTTGTTTCCTCTTTCCCTCGATTTATTAGTTACCCTTGGGATTTGTCGATTGCACATTGTGTATATCCGATGTTTGGGTTACATAGGTAGCCGAAATAGGAGTTTGGATGGCCACGATATGTTGAATCGATAACTGCTATAATTGATTAGACTACAGATCTATGGAATTGCACTATGTTGAGCCTACTATGCCATCAGGGTGAGGCCCAAAATTCTATTTGGATTTGTCAAGAGTTGATCATGGTGCATTGGGTAAGATCTCGTAGAGCATACTAGACTGAGAGTAAATCATCTCTAGTTATAAAGCTCTCATGATATTCTCTTCTTCGAAAAACACCCCAGACGTTGCTATGTCTTTGGACATGCAAGGAACCAAAGACTTTAGGAACCACTGTAGTATAAATGTAGGAGGGACCTTGAATTTAATCAAACTCTTTCGTTATCTCCATTCTTGGATGTGATCCTAGATATGATCATCTTTCGTCTGCTCAAAGTTGGCCAACAACTCGGTGTCGACATCGTATCTCACTAGCAACTCAAAATGGTTCAATAAAACCATATTCAGGTCATTAAAGTAAGAATACTTCGAGCTATAGATCTCGATATACCATTTCGCTTCAACCCCTATAAGAGTGTGTTGAAACAAGTGCAACTGAATGGAGTCATCCTTTAATGAGTTGGGTGAACACCACAAGTGAAAAGTCATCACGTATCACCTAGATATTCACAAGGATTTCCATCAAACTTAGGGATGTCTGAGGGAAACTTAGTCGGCATGGGGGGCCAACGTATATCATGAAATATTGGGTCATTTAATAATATCAACAAGTCTGGAAAATGAAAAGTTTCCAAAAAAGGTAGTCTTGGTTGTAGTGTATTTACATGAAAAGAGGGACCTGGAGTTTGGTTGTAGGCACCAGGTTGCCAAGAAAATTTTGACTATTGGGAATGGTTTTGGTAGATACCATGATGGCCATGTCTAGCAAAAAGGGATTGAGTCTAATGCTGCATCGTCGACTGATTCCTGAAGTTAGATGACATGGTTTGTCCAGGGATTTCTCCTTGTATAGTGTTCCACGGAACTTGGTTGGGGATGCCCCCAGTCAACCCTCCTCGAATAGGTATTGAACCTTTCCTGGGGTTCCACAGAGTGTGGGATATTTTTCCCCCAATCGACATCCCTTGTGAGGGAAACAAGCCCTACCAAGGATTCCCAATACCTTGTGAAGAGTAAACTTCTATCCTTTCTCCCTGTGAAGGAATGAAACCTTGCATAGTGCTTTTTGATCAAATACGGGGTTCCCCCAATCGAGAAAGAAGACAAAGTAAAAGTGTTATTTCCAAATGCACTGAATAAATAAAATTTCATTTATCCCACCAGAGTCGTGTAGGATTGAGGTTCAACGCTCCCTCCACTAAAAAAACTATAGTTGGTATTAGGCCTGATCGACTATTGGAAATTTCCTTTGAGTGAAGGGGGCAGAGGAGGGATGTGACCCCCATCGTAAGGGATAACATTGAACGGGGTAGTAGTGCCTATAGTGACTCCATGCAATGGAAAATTAGATATCCCTACCCCCAGACCAATGATCTGTAGAGTAGAATAGGTGAGAAATGAGTTAGAGTAAAAACCAGGCATCCCATATGAAAAGGGTGCGCTCGACACATTCTGAATAGAGGGAACATTTGGTGAAGTCATTGAAGGAATCAAGCCACTTCCCAAAGTAGTGGTGATTTGGACAGTCGTAGTCCTGACAGGTGGAGGTGGGGGAGGAGGTACAATGCCCCCTCCTGCGACAACCATGATGGGAGTATGAGGACTCCTTGTCAAAGTAGTGTTAGTCACTTACATCACCACTCCCTGAACAAACCACCATTCAAGAGAAGGCACCATGGGAGGGACTATCTGAATTAGAAGTGGCGTCAATTATTCAGTGATCATAGGATTTGTTGGCCTAAAACCTTTGGTCTCAAGTTCAGAAACAATGGATTCCTTCATTGTGGGAAAGTATTCTCTTGGATATGGCTCGAGTATAGCTTCCTGTGGCCTAGTAGCTTCGAATAATCTTTCGTGATCTAGCCTGTGCCTCAATGGTGGCAGAGGTGGCTCCAAAGTAATTGGTGACAAGTCCTGAAGCCTACGTGAATGACAGATCTATTGATATTACACCTTGTAAAATTATAAAACGACACTCTAAGGTTTATCTAGCACAAAACATAGAGCACACACTAGAATTTCCTAAAGGAAAATAAACTAGAAAATTAACTACTGTGTAGAACAATTACTCCAATCGAAACTAGAGAAAATTATCGGTGCAAGTGTAACACGAACAAGGAAACACCCTCTGAGTATACTATGCAAAGAGAACTCTGATGTATTCCCTAGGTACAGGGGTATACCCCCGAAGTTAACTGTGTTAGTCTGTAAAAATAGGCAACTAGGTTTCCAACTCACAACCAGTCTCTAGCAAGGTATAGTCGACAGTCAGGCTAATCGTAATGAGTAGGATAACAAAATATGAATCCCTTCAAGGGTACCAAAGGAAATTGGTATGGAAGACAATTTAGGATATCGAATGGATTCGAGGTCCATAAGGCTCCTTATTCAAATGAGATCAGTGTGATTCCCAAGAAAGACCCTCAATATACAATCCCCACTACACTTGGTCCAACTTTGGAGGGGTTATCTCCTCTACCTCTCCTTACGTGACCTCATTTTTAGCCCTTATATTAGAGGGGGGTCCCAACTGACTCTTATGACACTAGAATTTTGACACTCCCTATCACAGACTCCAATTTTTTTAGATGGCCTTGAAGAGTTTCCTCTTCACACCTATTTCAAGGCCCTGAAGCCTAGGCTAGTTGGTGAACCCTAGAAACAAATTTTCTAATAGATTTTAAGTTAATCATTGATTTTATGGGCTTGACTTACTCAAAGGATATGAATGTGCAACTTGTGGTGTTTGGAAGAGACAAAACAGAAGAAAACTTTAGAGAATTTATGAAAAAGAAAACTAGATACTTCAAAATGAAAGAAATGGCTTGTAAATATTTGTCAATGAAAACTTCTCAAAAAAATATTCCAAGATCCTATAATAAAAAGTTTCCGAAAAGAGATTTTAGTTTTATAATGCAAAAATTACTAAACTTTCAGGAAAAAATTTAAGAAGGAAATTTGAAAAAGAACTCTTTTATTTTTGTAAAAGGACAACCTACGCTACAATTACCAAACTAAAAGAATAACTGAATTTTTTTCTTTTTCTTTTTCAAAATGCTTAAACAAGAAAAAGAAAAGTAAAATATTATTTTCATTTTTCAATGAATAAACTTGATAAAGATAAGATAAAACCCAATACTCATACAAACCCTAAACCATTGTGTGAATGCAGGGACTCCCAAGAATCCATAGGAGGATCTAACGCTTATAGGCCAACTCTAAACCTCTAAATAAAACAAAAGAAGACTAAGAAACAAGTTAAAAGAAAATCTTTAACCCAACCAAAGACCATTAACAAATACCCTGTAAAGTTTAAGAAATCCTGAGAAGCACAAGGCTTCTGTCAGGAAAGAGGAAATCTCTTTAAAAAAAAAAAAAATCTAAAGAACAGAGATGTGAACTGTTCACTATGCATCCTACATATATACGCAGGTTGTATACTCTATAGACTATGTATGTACGCAGGATGTACCAAAGTAGGGCATGTACACCTCTTGAAAATTTCAAAAAGAAAAAGGGATTGGAAAAGTGACTAGGAAGAGAAGGTTGGTAGGCACCTGGAAGGTGACCAGAGACCCTAAACTGACTCAGTAAAACTGAAAATACCAAAAAGAAATTGAAAAAAACCAATTTAAACCAAAATCTCCCACTAAGACACTAGACAGACTCCCCAGTGGAGTCGCCAATTCTGCTAGCGGGGAAAATCCCCCTATTACTATACTAGGTCTAGGTACAGTAAGAGCACTGACATCCCTTAAAAGATAGTTTTATTCCTAAGATACCCAAAAATTATCTAAAATGAAAGACAATAGAAAGGAAAGACGGTCAATAGGTGCACCTTTGGTCCTTGCGGTTGGTGTAGACCTCTTTCGTCTTTGCAACTTCCTTGATTGCGGGTCTCCTCCCAAAGTTGACCTGCAAAAGATTAGGAAAAAAATGCTACAAAGTATACGATCTCTACTTATCACTTTCAATATTCAAATATAGACATAGATGCATTAATCAATTAATCATAAAGTCACAATGTATTGGGACATGAAAGAACTTTTTTATTCAATATGAAGATCAGAAAGATTACAGCCTTCTTATCGGCAAACACTCCACAAACCAGGTTTGGGCTCCTCTATTGTTGCTCCAAGTGCATCATTCCCATGCTTTCCTCTCACAACCAACTGATATCTTGGGAAAATAGAAAGGGTTGTATAAGGAGAAAGGGATAGAGGGGAATGTCGAGGCCAAATCTTAGAAAGGGCTGCAAAACTTGGGCTAAGAACGGGAAGGGATTTTTGCAGAGTTTACTTGTTCTCTTGCTTGTTGTTGTAAATGTGACCCCAAGAACTCTTCTTATATGAGAAAATATGGTTATTCGGTTTGGGGATGGGATACAATGGGTGAAGTGGTTTGGAAACCCTTGATATCTCATAAACTCCACTTAATTCCTTGCAATTATATATTTTTTGCAACTTTTGGAGGTAAACATAGGTTGTATAGCATGCAACTCACATATATATTCAGGATGACTAGTATGCATATCATGTGTGTACGTGGGATATCAGTTCAGTAGGGAACATACATTTTCCAATAAGTGGTTTTTTAAAGAAGGAGTCTCAACAATAATTTGGAAAATTGTGTAAGTGGAAAGGCCAATGCCATGTATGCATAGGTAGGGAATTTTTGAACTATAAAACCTCCTCCCTCTCTCTCTCCCCCTCTCTCCAACTATATCTCCCCTCTCTCTCTCATACATATAACCCTCTCCCCCCCTCACTTTTTATCCCACTTCCTTTCGCTCCCCCACTCTTCCCTCATTTCTCTCTTTACCTCTATCTACACCCCTTCCCTCCCTCTCCCCACCTTCCTCTCTCTCTTTCTCTACCCCCTTTCTTTGTATCCCTCTCCCTCCATTTCACACACTCAAAAACTTCCTTTCCACCCCCGAACTCTTTCTTTCTCCCCCCATTTCTCACACTCACACATTATCTCTCTACTCGCCTCCTCCCTCTCTCTCTCCCCTCCCTACGGATTTCTCTCCTCTCTTTCTCTCCTACATATACCATATATTTATCTCTCTCCTCATTGTTACTCTCACTCTCAATCTATCTATGCCCCTATTTATCTCTCCCTCCCTACCTCCTTCTCTTTATCCCTACTTCTACCTCCCTCTCTCTGTCCATGTCACTCTCTACCTATCTTCTACTCTTTTTTTCTCTCTCCATCCTCCCCTTCTCTCCCTCCTTCCTCTCTATCTTTACCCTCCTTCTCTCTCTCCATATCACTCTCAAACTATATTTTTATTTACCCCCCTTCTATATTTACCTCTTGTATCTATCCCTCCCTCTCTCATCCACCATATCCCCCTCCCTTTCTCTATCTCTCTCTTCCCCCTTTCTCTCTTTTCCTCTATATACCCCCATTCCCTCTCTCCTCTATTCCTCTCTCTCTCTCTCTCCATATCTCTCTCCCCCTCTCCCTCTCCCCCTCTCCATATCCCTCCCTCTCACACACTCTCTTTTTCTTCCTTTCTCCCCCTCTCACACTCTCTTTTTAATCTCTCCCCACCCCCCTCTTTGTCTTCCTCTCTCCCCCCCTCAAACTGTATTTGTTCCTCTCTCTCCACCCCTCCCTCTGTCTTCCTCTCTATGAATATAAAAATATTATACACTCTCTCTTTAACCCCCCTCTATGTATTCTTCTCTCTCCCTCTCATACTCACACACCATAACAAGTTTGGTACATTGGAAGGAAATAAATGGCCTTGAACTAGACATGTCAATACCTAGACCTAGACCTAGACATGGAAAGGCATGGAATGACCTATACCTAGACCTAGATCATAGACTATACCATGAATTAGACCTATATCATGACCATGACAGAGTCCATGACATATACCTATATTTATACCTATACCACGCCCTAGACCTATATGATGACCATGACGTAGTCCATGACGTATACCTAGAGTTATACCTATACCATGACCTAGACCATGACATAGACATAGACATAGACCTATACCTAGACCTAGACCTAGACCATGACCTAGACCTATACCAAGAGAATGTACATGACTATGACCTATACCATGACATATATCTTGAACTATACCATGACTTATACCATGACCTAGACCCCCCTAGCTCCATCTAATATTAGGAATAACCTATACTTGACCCTTAACCCTCTCCACACTCGATCCCTAAGTGAATTATGCATATACCTCTTGTTAATGGCCCCACAACCCTTGCACCCACATCTTCATTCTCTAACCATTTCTCCATGATTTAAAACACTTTCAATCCTAAGCCCTTAGGTTGGGAACTTATCCTTTCCTAGTAGGAATAAGCATGCATTCCTACTAGGAAGTTTTATGTGCCAAGAAAACTCCCCAACCTATTATATCTCAAAGGGAAGGCATGGCATGGCAAGTCAAGGCAAGGAAATGCATGGCATGACATGACATGGAAATTAAAGGCAAGGAAAGGTACAAAACATTGAGGTTTGTTCAGAGCGTGGGACAAAAATGTTTTCTCCTAAAATGAAAATTAAATTAATTTGAAGTTTGACAAGTGGGTGACACAAGAACTTCAAAAACAATAGGGAAGAGCATAGATAATAAAATTACAGAGATGGGAGCCCCCGGGGGGGAAGCTCAATTGGCAAGTGCCGTGAAAATGAAGTTCCATGAGGTTTCGAGTTCAATTTCCCCCGACTTACCTTGTGTGCCACGTAAGGGGCATCGTGGGCACACCTGGAGGTTATAGGGGTAGCGGTTGGATAACACGGCCACGTGTAACGCGAGCACGTGCCCAACTAGTTGCTGATTCCTCCAGACACAAAAAAATAAATAAAAAAATAAAATAAAATAAAAAAAATTACAGAGATGGGAGGAGATAAAAGTGTTGGTTCTTTGGTTTGGGAGAAATAAAGGACAAATACAATCGAGTAGAGAGGAGAATAGAGCAATAGTTTACTAGGTGGTGGAGGTAGGTAGGTATCATAATTTGTTTTATTTCTTGATAAAATATTTTACTAGAAATATGATTGAGTTTTGTTTTATTATTTCATTCATAGACGTTGAAGAAATCCAAACTTCTTCTAAATATGAGGCATGGCTCATAGAGAATGAAGGATATGTGAAACAAAGAAGTGTATACTTTCTTGTAAGGTGAGTGTTAAGTTTTAGTTCTTCTTATAATGGAGTATGTATATGAGTACTTATATGAACATGACCATGACCTAGACCATTAACTAGACCTAGACTATGACCTAGGCCCTGCTAGCTCCATCTAAGCCTAGGAATAACTTATACTCTACCCTTAACCCCATCCACACCCAAGGAATAAGTGGAGAATTATTATACCTCTTGTTTAATAATGATATTTTATGGACATGAACATTTAACTATGGTTTAATAATGATTTCACATGGTTTAATGATGATTAAGATACATTGATTCTACTTTTTTATTTTAATATAAGCATAATATTTTAGTGGATTCAATATTATTTATATGGAATATTTATCCTTGTTTCACAATCAGTGTTTGACATGCCCTAGATTATGTATGACAAAACACTTATCTATATGTACTCTCACGCACTCTCTCTCTACCCCCCTCCTCCCTCCTCCCTTCCCCTCCCTCCTACTATATCTCCTCTCTCTCTCCTACATCTACCATCTCTCTCCCACATCTCTCTCTCTACCTTCCCTATTGGTATTCCTCTTCCACCCTCTCACGCTCTCAAACAATCCATATCTACCCCATTCTCTATTTACCTCTTGCATCTAACCCTCACTCTCTCACTCCTTGTATCCCCCTCCCTCTATCTCCCCCACTATCCCCACCTTGCTCTCTTTTCTTCTATCTCACCCACCTTCCCTCTCTCCCCCCCTCCTCTCTCTCTCTCTCTACCCCTCCTTTATGTCTCCATGTCCCTAAATCTCACACACTCTATTTTTCTTCCTTTCTCCCCCTCTCATGCTCTCTTTATTCCTCTCTCTACATCGCAAGGAAAGAAATGGATTTGACCTAGAGATGTCAAGATCTAGAGCTAGAAATAGTCATAGCAAGACCTATACATGTAAAGAACTAGACCATGACCTAGACCTATATGATGACCATGACATAGACCTAGATCTATACGTAGAACATGACCTAGACAATGACATAGAGATAGAGCTAGACTTAGACCATGAACTAGACCCCCCTAGCTCCATCTAAGCCTAGGAGTAACCTATACTCGACCCTTAACCCCCTCCAAACTTGATCCATAAGTGCACTATGCATATACCTCTTGTTAAAGGCTCCAAAACCCTTGCACCCACATCACCGACATCTTCATTCTCTAACCATTTCTCTATGCTTCAAAAAACTTTCAATCCAAAGCCCTCAGGTCCTAGTTGTCCCAAAACCCCTATACATATTAATTCATAAATATGTCTGTGTTGATATTATGGTAGTTGTGGGAGGTATTTACCTCCACGTGTAAACCTGACAAGGATAGAATACTCCAGGAAGCAAGAAGAAACCCTAATGAGTTGGCTAATAACCCTAGAAGACTTGTCGGCTCAAGAAGATAATTTATATTAGGTTATTAGCCTCAAAGAGAAGAAGTCGGCCAGAAATAATAATATATACTGAATAGACAGATACCCAGAATGAGAAGTCAGCCCAGGCAATTAGCCAGAATTAGTATAAATATAGGAGGCCAGTTCTCATTCTGGAAGGAAGTCTTAGAATTGCAGAGCAACACTTGTGTGCACTGCAGTTGCCCAGTTTCTACGCAGTTTTGGAGGAGAGCTACCATTGCAGCTGCTGTAGCTAGAAGTTACACTTGGACCATCTCTTGGATAGGGTTTGGACTATCTGATCATCTCTTGTTGGTGTGATATCCTTGGGGAAAGGTGCACTACCCTTTGTTTGGCTATCTAGCCTAGGGCTTGCTTCCAGAGTGATTCTCTGTGAAGGTTAAGGTGCTCGGAGGGTGGCTTCGGCCTATGGTTGGGTGACAATAGAGATATTGTCAATGGTAAAATGAGCACATCCATTATGTTCTAACAGGTTATGGACCCACCACTTCCTTCATTCAGTCTAACCGCTAGAAGGAAACATAGCCAGAAGGATATTAATCCCGTTGAAGAACTTTTGCTAGGGTTTCCTAGCAGGAGCAACCACCAAAGAACTGTCGCTAGGGTTACTAGCAGGTGCAGTTGCAGAAACCCTAATCCTCTCGTTGAGGCACCTTAAGTGAAGGGATTGACCTAATCTCCAGAAAGATCAATGCGCCCTAGCCTAGCGCATCTTCTGGTATTCTCAGCAAGCCAAGACATCAAGTTTGAGTTTGTGGTCAAATCTAGGGTTTGACCAAGTCAAACCAACCATGAATTATTATATGAAGTTAGAGAAAAGGTTAGATGGAGCCTCTAACTTCAGAGCGCTGAAGAAAAGGATTGACCTCATCCTTGCCAAGAATAAAATGTTGGATATCGTAAAAGGAAAGATTGTGGAACTAGAGTTTGAAGAAGGAAAAGAGAAGGAACCACATAACATTGCAGTTATGGAGAAGTTCAAAGAACGTGACATCAATTCCATGAGTATCATAGTGGAATCCATAAAATACCACTTGATACCCTACATCTCCCATATTGACTCATCAAAGAATATGTACGATGCCCTAACAAATCTCTTCTCGATCATAAACATTGGACAAGTTATGAGTCTGAAGAATGAGCTCCGTGACATGAAGATGAATGATGATGACAACATGACATCATACTTTGTGAGGATCTCCTAGTTAAGAGATAAACTACAAGCTATTGAAGAGATCAATTCAGAGAAGGAATTGGTAAACATAGTACTCAATGGTCTTCCCAAGACGTGGGATGCATTTTCCACAAGCATGAACACAAGGAAGGAGTTTTCGACATTTGAAGAACTTTGGACTTGTTGTGCTCAAGAAGAATCAAGGATCAGTGCAAAAGAGAAACCCCAAAAGAAGTACGATGATAAAACCTTCACAACAAGATTCAAGAATTTCAGGAACAAAAGGAAGTTTGGTTCAAGGAGGAAGTCAAATCAAGAGAAAGACATTTCAGAAGTACAATTCTTCAACTATCGAATGTATGGCCATGACAAGAATCATTGTCTCGAGCTAAAGAAAAGGAAGGAGAAACACAAAGCATCAGTTGCCGAAGAAAAGGAACCTACAAAGAAGACTAAGCAGGAAAAAAGAGACTTCTTCTTCTGAAGGTAACAATACTCTTCTTAGTTCTTGTACAAATCTTGTTTGCATTCGTCTCTATACATATATTGTATATCTATCTCCTGGAAGATAATGTGTTCCAAGAAGAACTATACCAATGGAAGAAAAAAAAGTTAAGAATTGATAGCATTAGATAATACATGAAAGAATGAAATACATCAAACAAATCATGTGGAATATATTGCAAGATAAGTTGAATCAATCATGAAGATACCTAGAATAAGCAGAGACAGAAAGAAGACAACAATCGAGAGGAAATTGGAGAAAGACTTATGACTTTTTGTAGAAGACAACAAGACAGAAGCATGGACTTGACTAGACAGAGAAAGCCAATTATATATTGTAGAAGAAAATAAAGATGCAGACAGAAGCATGGAATCTGTTAGACGAAGGGAGTCAATTATATGCACTCTTACATGAAGCAAGGATTAGGAGGGAGCTAATCCTATGATCCATTGAAGATGATGACGTATATATCCATGGTAGTAACCATGAAATATAGTACCTGTTCAGTTCAATATCATAAGAAGTCTTCTTCGAAGAGAAGCCTTAAATTATCCCTGGTTGTCCATCTAGATCTATGATCCTATGATAAAAGAAAGAAGTGAAATCTTTAGGGCATGGAATCTATAAGAAACTTCATGGACCCAAAATCTAAAGAAAAACACGAGTAAGAACATGAAGACTCCAAGAAAGAAGAGAGGCCTGAACAACCATTCGTTGTATTGAAAATCACAAGACTACCAGCGTAATATGAAAGAAATCAAGAAGAACTGAAAGTTGTGATGAAGAATAGTATACAAAAGACTTATGAATAAAAGCATTGCAAGATCTAGAACTAGAGGTTCTCCTAGATGGAGGGAGAAGACTATGATGATTGCTCGTTTCGGTAAACCAAACATACCTCTACATGAGTCATTATATCATCCATAGGTTGGAGTGCTACATCAATATGAATGAAAATATTTTTCTCCAGAGCAATAGAACAAAGAGAACATGAAGAGAAACCTCAAGACCTCGAGGCATACCAGAAAGAGATCCTTGTATACATATGGAAGAATATAACTTGGTGAAGAACTCCAATGCACAACAGAAGTGTGGTGAAGATTCTCTATAACAGAGATATTGTATCAAGATGATTACTCAGTATATCAGATCTCATGATGAAAGAAGAAGTGCCACATGGATATGTTCCATTGTTCCAACAGTGATATACTTTATTGATCTGAGCTACATGAAGCCTTCAAAGAAGACCAGTACTCCAGAACAAAGTACATTTGAAATAAAAAATTACATTATCCATGATGAATTTCACAAAGGAGAAAGATGTTCTCCATTACATATCTCCACAGATGAGAAGATAAACAAACATCTTGGTAAATATTCTATCCAATATGAGAGAGTTTGTGTACTCAAGATGGAGCTCATGGAGATGACTTCCCTATTGAAAAAGGAAGAGATGACTCCCAGGTTGGTAGGGAGAACTGATATGTATTGATTTATGGACAGTCATTTTTTAGTTCGAAAAATTCTCTAGGATGAGAAGTTTCTTTTCTAGTTCGGAAAGTGGATTGAGATTTCTGACGGATAGCGATTTCCCATTGTGGTTAACATGAGAAATGGTCCAGATTGTTGATGTATCATAGACATCGAATTCCCATTGTGGTTAACATGGGGATTGGTCTAGGGAAGTCTTGCTTCTTGAGGGTTACTCAAGAAGACTGGCTTGCCTCGTCGAACAACGATTTCTCATTGTGGTTAACATGAGGAATGGTCCATTTTGGAGGTTGATATAGGACAATATTTTCCTCTTGTGGTTATCAGAGGAAATGGTCCAGACAATCATTCCTTAGGGTTCATATATTCTCTCTAGGGTGCACTTTGATTAGTGTAGGAGGTATGGCCCAGGGTGGGGAATGGTCCAGGCTCAACAATCAAGGACAGACATTCCTTAGGGTTTATACATTCTCTCCAGGGTGCACTTTGATTAGTGTAGGAAGAATGGCCCAGGGTGGGGAATGGTCCAGGCTCAAAAATTAGGACAACTATTCTTCCTTGCCTAAGAAGAATAGTCCAGATAGATCATCATTGATGTTTTATCTTTTAAGGGAAGATATTCTTTCAGATCTCACAGATGTGAGTGAAATATTGGCCTAGATGATTCAATTTGTATCATAACATTGTTTCTATGCAGGTTGATATCAAATGATTGTTATGAATATTGTATGATAGTAGATGTATACTACTGTGGTGGAAGTGTTCCACTATTCATGACTATACATCATTGATCAAGTACTTGTTTGCTACTTGGTGTGGTAGTGTACCACTGGATTGTAGTTATGGATAGACACAATTGTGTTCTATTTTTTTTTTGTTCCGATTACCTTGAAGACTGTCACCAGTTTAGTAAATAATTATCAGCTAGATGAACGATGAACAGAGATTTTCCAGACATAAAATGGTTCAAAACATTTACTCTTCTAGATTAGAAGAATGGCTCTTGTATCACTCTATGGAGTGAGCATCATGTCTGATTACTCAGATAGAGTATGGTTTTGAGAGATGATGCAACTGATGATGATGATGGTGCTCGTGATCTATTCATGATCTAGTCTATATAACTATGTTGATGTTACCGGGTGAATGGTATGTTTTGTGCTCAAGACCATTATCTGTAATACCTCCCTAGCTAGGAGGGAGTGTTGATATTATGGTAGATGCGGGAGGTATTTACCTCCACGTGTAAACCTGAAAAGGATAGAATACTCTGGGAAGCAAGACGAAACCCTAATGAGTTGGCTAATAACCCTAGAAGACTTGTTGGCTCAAGAAGATAATTTATATTAGGTTATTAGCCTCCAAGAGAAGAAATCGGCCATAAATAATAATATATACTGAACAGAAAGATACCTAGAATGAGAATTTGGCCCAGGCAGTTAGCCAGAATTAATATAAATACAGGAGGCCAGTTCTCATTCTGGAAGGCAGTCTCAGAATTGCAGAGCAGCACTTGTGTGCACTGCAGTTACCTAGTTTCTGCCCAGGTTTGGAGGAGATCTATTGTTGCAGTTGCTGCAGCTAGCAGTTACACTTGGACCATATCTTGTATAGGGTTTGGACTATATGATCATCTCTTGTTGGTGCGCTATCCTTGGGGAAAGGTGCGCTACCCTTTGTTTGGCTATCTAGCCTAGGGTTTGCTTCTGAAGTGATTCTTTGTCAAGGTTAAGGTGCTCGGAGGGTGGCTTCGACCTATGGTTGGGTGACAATAGAGATATTGTCAATGGTGAAATGAGCACATCCATTATATTCTAACAGTCCGGTCTATAATATATGCTATATCCATTGCATTAAGAGTGCGCATTCACTCTTGTGACCTGAAATTTTTGTGATTTTCTCTCATCCATGCCCAGTATGAACATGTGTGCCTTCCTAGAATGCGCACATGATTTACTGCGCACACATTCTAGGAACATGCGTGCATTCCTGTTGGGAATTTTCTGTGCCAAGAAAAATTCTATACCTCATATATATCAATCCCAACATCTACATGCCCAAAATTTTCACACAAAAATAGCGTGCATAGACACGTTTTTGCTATTTTAGTCTTGTTGTTTAATTCATAGATAATTTTGTGCTATTGTAAGACAATTGTGGGAAGATATGGAAGACAAATTTATCCAAGTGGAATTGGGATTGTTGGTTGTGTCTTCTCGTGTCTTCTTGGATTTGGAAGACAATTTTGTCTAATTGGAATTGTTAGTTGTGTCTTATTTTGTAATACCAATAAATATTTTTTCAATCAGAACTGTTAGTTGTGTCTTCTTGTGTAATACCAAGACAAATTTATCCAATTGGAATTGGAATTGTTAGTTGTGTTTTCTTGTATAATACCAATACAAATTTGTCCAATTGGAATTGGAATTATTAGTTGTGTCTTGATTTGTAATAAAAAGAAATTTTTTTCCACTTGGAATTGGAATTATTAGTTGTGCCTTATTGTGTAATACCAATACAAAATTTTGGTGGGGTTATTGGAAGATGATTGTTTTCTTAAAACATTGAGAATCGACGGACTCGAGAAAGAAATTCCTCAAGGAAAATGAAACCCATCTAAAAGGTAGAAGAATAAATAGAAAATGAAAAGTTACGTATGTCAAAGCGTAGGATTTCAAAAGAGGGAAACACAATTTTTAGCAAAATAGATGTCATTGTTGTTTCTCCTCCATCACAACAAGCAAAGTGTAGGAGTTCAATAGAGATCGATCCATGCAATATCTCATCAAGAAAACTTGTTGTGGAAGAATAGATGATGGACAATTTTCTTAGAGATGATTATATAATGGATGGAATTAGAGAGGAAACTGTTGCACAACATTGTGGTGAATAAGTTTTTGTGGTGCAACCTCTTGTTAGATAGTTAGACATTCGAGAAACTTTTCAATATCATGTCCACTCTCCTCCCATATTTTATCCACCAGTGATTGAAGGGGAAATAACTACAACATTGTTAATTCCATAGTAGGGAGGTCAAGAGTACCATAATAGGGGTTCATTGTCCCTACCTATATTGAGCAATGTGTGGTGAAGAATGCCTAAACAAATTCAGGTGGATGAAAGTGGTCTAGCATCACTTGAAGGTAAGTTAACTACCATACTATTTTTTATCATTCATAGAAAATCATTAGAGAATATTTTAAACCAAAATGTGATGCCACTAAATGTCAATTATTTTTGGCTTTGTTAAAATCTAGAAGTTTAAATGTTGTTAGGAGAATTTTAGGCATTAAAACAATCAAAAGTTTAGAAACAAATAATCATATTGTTAGAAACCTTGTATATGATTTTCAAAGAATTGGTAAGAAATATAGTTCTAAGGAACACAATGAATCCCAATGTGTCTTTTCATAATCAATTGTTATCAAGATCACAAGAAAACATTGTTTTCTACAACAAACCTCTCATCTCATGAAATGCAATATCAAAACCCTTGGAAAGTATTCTCATATATGAGATAGACTTGACAAAGGTGGCCCAATATATTTGTGGGCCTTCACTGATAGGATACCTTTTTTTTTAAAATGAAGTTAATTGGAGTAGTTAAGGGGCTAGTACAAGATTTATTGGATAAAAACACTAGGCACTCTTCCAACAAAAAATATGTACTAAAATTGAGAAGGGGATATAGGACCGTCAACTCCATATTAAACACTTTCTTGACATTACACAGAAAAAATTGCATGAGAGATTCAAGACAGTAAATAGTGCACTTAACTTGGGACAAATATCTTTCCATAAATGCAAGCCTTGGTATGTTCGAATAAACAAAATTCGTAAAACATGTTGTTGTAGATATCACATTGAGTATGCTTATTATTATGACACACACACACACACACACACACACACACACACAAACAT
>ML795007.1:346869-373404 GCA_009831015.1 Picea engelmannii | reverse complement strand
AAGGTATATATATATATATATATATATATATATATATATATATATATATATATATATATATATGAAGGATAACATGATTGACTCTCCTATCAGATTTTTATGTTAAATAGGGAGATCTAATTTCAATTCTAAGGAATTGTTTAGGTCCTACCCTAGTTTTCCTCTCTTTCGGCTGCATGGGACAAAGGTAGTCATAGGATAAGACTCAATAGAGCTGGGTAAAAATATATTGGGAGTATGGTCCTTTGTATGAGGCTTAGATTTATTCATTGAATCAAATCCCATATATTTAACACATTTGTACTAAGTAATATGAATCTCGTGCTATATCTTATCTTCAAAATCACTTATTAAAAAGGAAACTTCTAAATATGGTAGATTAGAAAATGGAATATATTTCCATCAAACCACCTCCCTAATTTTTTGATCATCTCTATGCATTTTTTTTCAATTCTTTGTCTATGATCCATTTTTCCTCCCCAATTGTTATAACCCTAAATTGCACCAGACATGCATACTTGGCATCAATCCATCTTACTTGCTATATTTTCCAAGCCATCACTGAACAAATCTTCTAAAAAACCATATTTTTGAAGTTGTGCGTGCCCTGCACCATTACTACCCACGTACACAAACTTGTTGCACCACTACAGCTCGCGTACACTCACAAAAAGCATGAAAAATGAAAATCACAAAGGGATACAGGTTTTCGAGCCATTACCTAACCATTTGACCGCCCATAGCCAGTCACCCCAACCATTACTATATCTTTTGGCCTATAAAAGAAGGTGTTGGGGTCCCATTCCAAGAAGAAGCACGAGAACAAGAAACTACAAGAATGCATTCCATATAAGGATTAGTGGGTTAGACATCATAACAAAAATGTAAACAAATCATAAAGATTTAAGACATCATTTGGTGGGACGGAAAAAGTATTTCTTTATATTAATCTCAAAAAAGTCGTTTACAACATGAGACTGACAACTTCTCCTCGAACTTGGTCCTGGGATCCTCTTCACCATGCACCAATTTCTTCCACATATTCTTCTCCTCTTCAACTCTCTCTAGGGAGATGGAAAGGTCTTGCAATGGAGTTAAAAGGAATTCTGTCTCAAACTCACAATGTGGTTGCAAAATATTGGGGAAAAGGGGGGATACTAAAATGGGCAGAGTTTCTATGCTCTCGTGCTTCTTCTTGGAATGGGACCCCAACACCTTCTTTTATAGGCTAAAAGAGATATTAACGGTTGGGGTGACAAGCTATGGGCGGTCAAATGGTTAGGTAACGACCCGAAAACTTGTATCCCTTTGCGATTTTCATTTTTCACACTATTTGTGAGTATACGCAGGCTGTAGTGGTGCAATAAGCATGTGCACATGGGAAATAATGGTGCAGGGCATGTACACCTTAAAAAATATGGTTTTTTAGAAGAGCTATTCAGTGATGGCTTGGAAAATATAGCAAGTAAGATGGCCAGATGCCAGGTATGCATGTCTGGTGCAATTTAGGGTTATAACACCAATCCTCTCCAACATATCGTTCATGGTTACCTCTTCATGCATATAACTCTATGTAAAATCATTGGAGCTACCAAGGAAGTTACCTTTTTTAGTTGGATATTTTTTATACGTGACATATGATCCATCTCTAGAATTTTCATCGCTTTAGGATTTTCCCATTTTTAAATCCTACAATTCACTTGACAATCCTACAATCCCCCCATTCCCTTTTGTCGTCAAACCATGGATACTCCTCCTTCCACCTATGGACATGACAAATCATGTATTTAAATCAAATTATCATATTTACTAAAATATTGCATTATTTCAAATTCTTAATTTCAAGTTCTTCAAACTTTGAAAGTTTGTCTATGTTGTTAATCTCAACTAATATTTTGGGCACCACCCTATTGGCCTTTGAAAAAAATACTTTCCTCCAAATTAATGGAAGACACTATCCTATTAAAAATTTGAATATCATTATTCCACAATTCAAGGGGATGAGCCTATAGTTTAGACCATATTGGGTGTGTCATATTCCTTTTTAGCCTTGGATTGAAGCACCATGACCACTTCCATAAAAATAGAATGGTAGACCCCAATACCACCTTCCATTTAAAATATTCTCTACATAAAAACCATATGTAAATTTGAAATTTAGTCATGCCTTAGTAATAACAAGGAAGGTTGGAATATAATAGGCATATAACCTATTAGGCTTATCCAAACCCTATTTCCACAACATTTCCTCATAAATAATACTATCATAAAATCACATCGTTAGTTATTTCTCTTGTGGTGAAAATAAATCATCCATCATAACACAATCATCCTTGAGCATAAGTTTCACTTTCTCCACTCTAATTTGTACATACTTTGTTTTTCCTAACTACCCTCACTAATATCTATTTTATCCTTTCTAGTTGACTTATGTCTTGTGTAGTGCAGCCTACTAGTTCCTTAAAATTTACCTTTGTACACCCTATTCCTTAATAATATTTTAACCACCATTTATATCCCTTTCCCACTTGATTCTCACAATGGAATAGTTTAGTATAATTTCGGTGAGTGCACAAAGGAGGGATTATTCTATTTTAGATCATAGTTGTGTTCTAGGGATTTTTAAATGTAACAACCTATATTTTGGCCTTAGAAGGTTAAAACTTTGATTTTTTGCTTCTCTTAGTGATTCTATGATTAGTATTTTTTTGGTTTAGTTAGAATCATATAGACATTTATTATGTATATATTTGAATCTATTTATGTATTGCGGGATATTATTTTTAGTGTTATGTGTTTATTATGATGATAGTTTTGTTATTGTTTAAACATGAAAATTGAAATGTGGATACTATTTTGAAATTGTGTTGTGAATGTATAATAGATGCAAGGCATGGTGTGAATAAACACACATTTCTTAATTGAACATTAATACATATAATGATTATCATATGAAATTTGTAATGTATATGAATGGATATGAGATATGAAATATCCAAATGGCTATAGAATTGGGCTGACCAATACATGGAATGACATGGAAAGGAAAAACATGGCATGGAAAGTCAAGGCAATGAAATGCATGCAAAGGAAATGCATGGTCTGGAAAGGAAAGGAAAGGCATGAAAAAATATGGCATGGCAAGGAAAGGTAAGGCGATGCAAGGCATGGGAAGGAAAGGCATGACAAGGAATGGCATGAAAAGGCATGGAATGACATAGCATGTCATGGAAATGCAAGGAAAGGAAAGTAATGGAATGGAAATGAAAGACAAAGAAACACATGGTAAGGTAAGGAATGGAAAGGAATTTTATGGAAAGGCAAGACATGCCATGGCAGGGCATGGAAAGTGAAGGAAAGGAAAGTCATGGCATGGAAAGGCAAGGAAAGGCATGGAATGAAAATTCAAGGAAAGTCATGGTATGGGATGGCATGGAAATGAAAGGAAAGGTAATACAAGGAAAGGTAAGGGAACATAAGGCAAGGCTAGGAAAGTAAGGAAAGAAAAGGAAAGGCAAGTCTTGGCAAGCAAGGAGAGCAAAGCAAAGGAAATAAAAGGTTAGGCCTTGATCACATACTTTGTTGTGTATGCCCCATCCACTTGGAATATTTCACATTCATACATGGAGTTGGATACATTGGAATTCACACATGTGGAGTGGTTGCATGCATGCACATTATTGGAGGGAGTATTCCATCTGGACACTAGACATTTGAATTAGCTTGATGCCTATTTTTGATGGTGTGTCTTCTTCATGAGCATTATTTGATGTATACTACTACTCATTTTGGATGAGGGAGAATTGATTTGGAGAGGATACAATTCACATGTTGTAACATGGTCAACCATGGATTGAGGAGATATCTAACTAATTCATTATTATAATTTTTATTTGACTTGACATGGAGTTAGTTAGAAAATAATAATATTTTATAGTATAAGAGAAGAGATTCACTCTATAAATAAGAATTCTCTTTATTAGGATTTGGAGTCTTAGTTTTCTTCGCAGTAATCAATTCAATTGTACAAAAATACATATAAAAGACGTACAAAAAGACCCAATTCATTTAGATCTTCGTATCGGTTTAGATCGTTTAAAAAAAGCGATATGATAAGATCTAAATTTTCTATACAATATCCGAATCCAATGCATTGCAAAGGGTGGATAATTTGGGAATTTAGGAGCTCTCCTCTTGGGATACATTGTAGAACATGTTTTCAATCTTAATGGAGAATTTGAGGTATATTTTCATTTCATGTGAGGATTTATTGTGCAATCATATTTTATGTGTTGGTTTTGTATTAAGAAACCTTTGTAACATGATGTGATTGCAATTATAATGAACCATGCTTCATTTTGGATAGAGTAATGTGAAGTTTCAACTCTCTTATTTCTATTGTGATTATGTTAGCCTAAATGATTGTTATTATTGGTTCCTGGAGTCTTAACTAGGAGGGGACTTCAACCTTTTGTCAATTTTAGGTAATGAGAACCATTAATTGCTTATGTATTTATCACTTAGAAATTGTTTCCACCATAAGAGATTCTTTAATGTGTAACACAAGTATTTATAATCAATAGTGAAAAAAATCATACATTCATCCACATAAAATTCATACACTTTGAAATTCATATATTCATCAACATAAAAGGCAGAAACAATGAGATTCATAAAAAATGTGCCATGAATATATATATATATATATATATATATACTGCTGCCACCCTTTCCACCCATAGGAGCATCCTGAAAACATATATTTCTTATATTTCTTGAAGAAGCACCTCAAGTGGATTTGGGCCTTGGCATGCTTCGTCTCTTTGAGTATCACAGAAAGAAAAAACATTGTTACAAGTTTTTTTCCACAATGAATTAAAAGACTTACAAAATGATACTTTGTAATTTAACATAAGACAACTCACCACATATGGGATTGAAAATAATGAGGGTGTTACCCTCCTTCGCGACACTAATCATTCATTGATGCAACCCTATGTCAGTTACAAGGATAACATAATCAAAATTAAAGAAATATGCATAAAATCAAATTCATGATACATAAAATATTATCATCAACACATTATCTCATTGTAAATATCTTAGGCCTTGGTGGAGAGTTGTTGGAAGGTGGAGCACTCGACTGTACAACCTGTGATAAAGCAATCTCTATTGTGGTAACCTTAGTTGATGGGGTCGATGGAAATGATGGTGGGGGTGGGTGGCATACTTTTATGGGATATTTCCCCCATGACTTTCGTTCATGTTACAATAGATATTGGCTAAGTGAAAGACATAACCCTAACCCACACAAAATACTTTTAATACAATAACTACTTGATCATAGAGGGACTAATGTTTCACACCTTGTATCATTATGATCGATGTAATTCCCCACTCTCGACCCTGGTACTTCTCTTGACTCCTACTTGAGTTAACCTGCAAAAGAAGATCAAGAAAATGTTGCAACAAGGTAGTTATAACATAAAATCATACAAGTAATTGATAGATAGATTCAAATATGAAGAGTAATTAAACATACATAAACAAATTGAATCAATTCTACACAAGTATGGGAAAAAGAGAACTCTTTATTATCACTGATAAAAGAAGTGGTTACTATTGGAGAAATTTCTATTTTCGACACACTAGTTCAGTGGGAGTTAACTGACTAGTTCTATTTAGAGTTTATGTTTTTACCATCACTATTATGCATGCATGCATTCCTAAGGAAAGTTAACTGCTTGATTGATTTTCTTAATTATGAAATGCTTTTCCCTATATATGAGTGTATTCATCTCATTCATTGTATCATATTGATCATGATCTATGTATCAATTATCATCTCATTGGATTAGTGTGAATATATTTTCTCATTCTTCCATATTGAATCTCTCTTCCTTTCTTGATAAGCTTTGTTTGTACTTGTTTTAGATAGATCTCCTGTGCAGGTTTCCATGAAACAATGACATGGTATCAGAGCTATGCTGCTTGGAGCAAGCCAGATAAGCCAAAGAATAAGAAAAATCGGAGTTTCGGTGAGCTAAATCTGTGGTCGTAAATTTCAGTAGTTATTCCTCCCAA
Source organism: Picea engelmannii (assembly GCA_009831015.1). NCBI lineage: Eukaryota > Viridiplantae > Streptophyta > Pinopsida > Pinales > Pinaceae > Picea > Picea engelmannii. The sequence goes on along the minus strand of ML795007.1, from coordinate 367,320 downwards.
AATTTTACGTTTTTGAGGAAATGACCCGCGATGAAGGAAATCAGCCCATTTTGGAAGCGTTTTTTCAACCGTTTGGCGAGATTCCTCATTATTTGCTCAGAAAGTAAGTTGCAATATCATCTCCTGAAACTGATATGAATTTTTAATTCCTTAATTTTTCACTTGCAGATTGAGAGTAAATTTTTAGGGGTTCTTGGAATCAGTGGGAGAGACGGATATGAAAACTATTATACAGTTAAACTTGGTGGCAATCCTCACACCATACAATTATTTTGATTGGAATCCCAAGGAAAAATTCCAAATCAGAAGGAAAGGATTGTATAATTTGACGATGGCGACATAAACAAAACCTACATTAGCGATTGAGAAGATGAGATGGGCGAACCGTAAGGATGAGGCCACATGACTACTTCTTGAGTTAATCTCCACTGATTTGTGGTTTCATGTTTCCACATTCAAGACTCCAAATGAGATCTGGACCACCTTGGAAGGACTCTTTGGAAAGCAGGATGAGATGCAAGGTCATATGCTTGAGGTAGAGTTGAATACCTTAGACCCTAAAAGTTTTGATAATATACGAGATTTTTTTACTAAATTTAAATCTTTTCTATTAATCTTGGGTGAATGTAGTATTGATAAGTCTACACATGAGAAACAACTTATTAAAACAGTCTTGGCCAAGCTAGGACTAGAATACACTATATATGTCTCCAATTTCCATTCTAGTAGATGTATTTTTGGAACAAATTGGAAAATGCCTACGTTGGCTCAGTGCATTGAGTCTCTTACACAAGAGAAGACAAAACTCATACATATGGGCCTAATGAAATATCCCAAAGCACATGCACTCACCATGCAGGATGGAAAAGGGCCATTCAAATAGAATAGGAAGGTGGGATATTCCAAATCCTTTAATGATTCTTCAGGTTCCAAAGACTCTTCAAATTACAAGAAGAAGAAGAAGGGAAAGCAATGCACTTACTACAATAAACCGAATCACGAATAATCCACATGCATTAAGAAATAGATCGATCTTATGGAACATGCACTTCAGCAGAACAACCTTGGAAACTTCATTCCATAGGGAGTCAAGAAGCAGAAGGAAGAAGATCCCTCTCCTAAGAAAGATAATCATCATGCTCTTTTTTCAATTAATTTCTCATTTGATTCATGGATTATAGATTCTGGTGCAACCCATCATATGGCAGTGAAAGAGGAAGTTTTCTCTTCCTTGAGTCCATGCTCAAGACCCCCTATTCTCATGGGGCATGATACTCTAGTAGAAGTAGCAGGAGAAGGGAGAGTGGAACTCCACAATGGAAATTTTGAGAATGTTTTACATGTTCCAAATATTTCTATGAATCTTCTCTCAGTTTATTAGATCAATCAGAATGGAAAAAAGGTTAAATTTACATCAGATTCAGTTTCAGTAATTGACATACATGAAAATTCCATCATTGAAATTGGTGAGGTATATCACAAGTCAAGGTTGTATAAATTCACTAAGTTTTCTGACGATGACTCCTCTATTCTACTTACAAAAAAGGAGAGTAATTTGCATGCACCTTCAGTGCAACATGCATATACTCTTGTTCTTCCATTAGTTTCATACATCAGAGATGATTCCATACACTCAGATTCTATACATGGAAATAAGTAGGTAGTACATCCAGATAATAAGCCAACGTTGAAGCTTCAACAAATGTCCAAGAAGGCACATACCACACTTCAGGCAGTAGGCAACCTTGCAGGGAATCCATTGGATTCGAGGAGGACTCGATCTCAGCATGAGGAGACTTCTCATGTATTTTCAACTTCAGAACCTATGATGCCCATGCATTGCTATATGGATCAAGCTACTGATCCACAAAACTATAATAGGGTTGTGGGAAATCCATTATGGAAAGAAGCCATGCAGAAGGAGTATGACTCACTCCTACAGAACTAGACATGGAATCTAGTTCCACATCCACTAGAAAGGAATATTTTCAGGTGCAGATGGGTCCATAGGATCAAGAAGTACAAGGCTCGATAGGTTTCCAAAGGACTTCATCAGATCCATAAATATTTCTACATCTTCATGAAGACTTTCAATGAGCAGAAGTTTCAAACTTTGCGGGATCATCTTGAAGTGAAGAACACAGTTGCCTAGAAACTGTCATTTTCTTCTTTTGATACATTATCTTTTGAGGGGGGGGTTTGTTCCCATGTGGTTTTCCCTCTTTCATCACTTTTATTTAGTGTTCATTAGTTGCATTGTACATGAGTACCTAAAATTTCCTATTAGCCGGGACTCATTTTTTACTCCATAGTGATGTTCAGGGGGGTGTTGTAGAAATTTCTATTTTCGACACACTAGTTCAGTGGGAGTTAACTGACTAGTTCTATTTAGAGTTTCTATTTTTACCATCACTATTATGCATGCATGCATTCCTAAGGAAAGTTAACTACTTGATTTATTTTCTTAATTATGAAATGCTTTGCCCTATATATGAGTGTATTCGACTCATTCATTGTATCATATTGATCATTATCTATGTATCAATTATCAACTCATTGGAGTAGTGTGAATATATTTTCTCATTCTTCCATATTGAATCTCTCTTACTTTCCTGAGAAGCTTTGTTTTTACTTGTTTTAGCTAGATATCCTGTACAGGTTTCCATGAAACACTGACAGTTACAACCTAAGTCCAACTGTTGACACTTCCATAAAGCCAACCACCCAGGTTCCTCCAAAATATCCTTCCAGAATCACTTAGAAAAATTTCCCTTCCTTTGATGACCCAATAAGGATAGGAACACACCTTATGGTCATATAATGAAAAGGAAGGAAAGTTGAAACAAGGGTTCCAGGTTACAGGGATGCTACTGAAAGGATGAAGAGGAATAGGGAGACCTGAAATTTCTTCAGCATAACTTTGCACCTAGGTTTTCCTCCTCATACATGACCCCAAAGGTTCCTTTATACAATCATAAAGAAGTTAAGGAGGTTTAATTCCACTTTGTACGGGGTCAGGGAGTTTGGGAAACGAGCCTAACCAAAATACCTCCCTGAAAATGTGGAATTATTTTATTTTTCACATTTGTTTAGGGCATCTGTGGGTTGTACACTGGAAAGAAATGAATTTCTACATGTTGCACCAAGGTGACCCATGGATATAATAAAAAAAAACAATTTTTTAATTGAGTTTGATTAGGGAACTTGGTATTTAAGATTCCAAGTCAGGGAAAAAGACTAATCCATCTCACAATGAAAATGGTGTGGCAAACTGTGGCATAAAAAATTTCCCCTGATGTGTGAGGTCAAAAAGGAAATTGATGGCCAAAATATATTATAAATTTGAGAGGTGAGGATGCATTGAAGTAGAGCCAAATGAAGGTTCCAAAAAAACTAATCCAATAATAGAAATCCTCAGTAAAGATCAAGTAAGCATATTCTCTTCCCAAGTTGGGCATACCCATGCTTAGGACTAATATAATCATGGACGCCAAATCAAGTACACTGCATATCCATGGAATATATATGAAATTATGACTAATGTCCATGGACACCAATAATACACAGTGGAACTATGTCTCAAAATAAAAGACAAAGGATATCTAGGACCAATGGAGTGAACAAAATGATCCTCTGTAAGTACCAATGTATGTGGGGTGGTACAATATATGTTGGGTAGGAGAACAAAATATGTGATGCTTGTACTTCACCCAAGGTCTTCAAAATGACCCATTGTGGTACAATTATACACTATGTGAATAAATTTGTTTGGGTTGAACATAGTGAGACACCGTTTGATTACTGGTCATTGATGTATACCATTAACAAATGTGAGACAACCAACTGATAATGATAATGGGTGTCGAGATACCATGGTACAATATAAAAAGTGTCAATAAATGATTTGATGTTGAACACCCGGTAGAAACTATCGAGAAGGGGACATTGATGTATTCCCACTGTCAATAGAGAGGGAACATGACACTAATGAATGCAAGCCCCAAAATACCAAACATAAATTTGGATCCCTGTGTGGTGACAAAACCCCCCATTTTGATAGGTGGAATCCCCCTCAACTGGGTTTCTTTTAGTTGATACATTTCTAACAAATTGTACCTAACATTCCCATAATTATGTATTCTATTTTCTTGTATGAGAGTTAGAGAGAGAGAAGGGGAAAATATTTTTCACCTTATTTATAAAGTTCATCCTTGTTGCTCCAATAGTTGAGCTCCAATCCAAAGCTCGATCATGAACATGATCTGGAATAATAAAAAAAATCTCCTACTACTATCTAATGTCAGATAATAGAGACTCTACTTATGAAAACTTGAACGCAAGCTAACATGCATAACAAGAAATGAACAACATAGTTTAGGGAAATAGGCCAAGTTTCATTAATTAAGAAGCATGAAGATACAAACTCATAGATGTTGTTTCTCCTTCAAACCTCCTATTCATCCCTTGAATGCACATCCATGGATATCTTCTCTTAAGAACACAAGTTTTGTTCTCTTGATATTCTCCTTGGATAGTTTCTCTTAAGATTAGTAGTTTGATACTCAGTTTGGTCCCCCCTTTTCACCATGAATAGCCATGGTTATATAGGATTAGGGAGGCTTAACCAATAGGGTAATTATGGAGTATGGTTGAGGATTAGGTGTTTTAAGTTGAGATTTACTTTATGTGCATGGTTATGGACCTATCCTAACATAGGGTGGAAGTTGGTCAAACCATATATCAGCTGAAACAACCAAAACAAACCAAATCCTTCTCAAAATTACTCCCCTAGATCCAAGGAAACCTCCTAACTAGAAGGACACTCCCACATAATGGAAGAAAGGGTGTTGCATATGATCCCCTTGAACTGGAAAAGGAAGAGGGACGCTCCCATAGAGTGGTTATGGGGGAATCCTTGGTCAAACAAGGCTAGAAAGACAAGGGGAAAGGTGGGTTTTCGACCTCCAAATGATGGTTTTTCTCCTCTAAATTCACTAGGGATCATGAAATGTTATTTTTATATTGTGTCAAGGTCATAATACTTAGAAATGTAGAGCACTTACACCATGCCATTACCCCATTGTAGTTGCGACACTTGCGAGGTGATATGTCAAAATTATGACACTTAGAAAAGTGAGATGAAACACTTAGCAGAGTGAAATGAGACACTTTATTAGGCATGGGAAAATAGTGTATAACACCTTATTCCAGAGCAAGATATGTTGAATTCGATAGGAAGAGATCCGTTGGAAGGAAGGCATTATGGAATCCTCCATCATCCAACATGAGGGGTATCAGAAAGCCAAATATTTGGAAGGACTTAAACAAACATATTGTAAGGATGACATCAAGGTACGAATTTGACATGCACTAGATGGAATAGAAAATGGAAGAAAATTTCTAAATAGTAGACAATAAGGAAGACTACTGAAAAAGAAGAGGAATACACCAATGGGGTCAAATGGAAAGCAAGGTACCACATGAATCCCTATGTGTGATGATTGTTGTCGATGTCAAACACAAGGGAAACCACTCAGTCGACAACCAATTGTAATATCCCCAAGGACAAGCCCCGGTTGTATTTACGAATTGTGACATGTTTTGTAGGCTGGTGAGCCAAGAAATTATAAGATGATAGGATTAAGTGTTTATTAGGCCAGTGAGCCTAGGTGTTAAAGGCCAGTATCATGTTTTGTATATGTAAATATTCATATTATTAATATAAAAACATCATTGCATGTAGACCGACCATGAAGAAATATTATGGGGGACTAAGCTCCACTAGGATGGGTAAGGGAGAGGGGGATGAGAGGTTGGAAATTGGTACTAAGATTAAGATATTAAGTCCAAGAATAACTTATTATTATTCTAAATGTTGATAGAAGGATATGATTATATCCTAAGTTCCTTTGGGAAGAGGGAATGACTTCCAAATGGAAAGGAACATGCTTCATGAGTGACAGGTGTCAGCTCTGGAACATGTAGTTTTAAGTGGGAATTATTGTTGTTTGGGACGAAACTCATGGAGGTGGGGGGACAAATATTTATCTCTCACGCTCTCACCATTCTCTCCATTCTCTGACCATTCGGCCAACTTTATCCTGACAAGTTCACTCACGCACCAAGCAAGCACACAACCAACCATTTCCACCATTGTTGAACCCGTGGCCATCGTGAACCTCTATAACTTGTGCACACTAGTATTTTTCTAAGTCGTACTCTTCCTTACCCAAGTTCTTTTGTTGCCTCTCCCCTTTCTCACATTTGTCTTAGGATATGGATAGAAGAAACATGTTGTCAAGATTGTGGTTTACAAAGGCGAGTTGTCAGGCATGTAGATTGAAGAGGCAGGTTGTCAGGCCTGTGAGAAAATCTCTCCAGGTGAGAGAGTGTGTTGAGGAAGTGAATTATCCTTAAGGGATTCCAGTAACAGCTACAGATCTCTAAGAGTTCATGCCTTTCCTGTTGCTGAAGCCCCACAAGGGAGGTAGAGTAGACAATGAATTGTGTGACAGTGAAGGTGTATACTCCTGGGGTGGGACAGACATGTGGGGAATGAGAGTTTGTGAGCAGTGGGTGTAAGTGGCTTCTGAGAGAATCTTTCCCATTGAATTATGCGACATTCTTGTTAGCCTTGCCAAGCCTAGGAATCCTTTTCCTGGTGGATTTTAGTCCCAGCTTGGAGGGACCCACTACTGAGAGTGATGAGAAGTGTGGTCTAAGGTTGGGAGGTTCATGGAAGGTCTACACGCAGTCATTGGTCTTCACAATCCAAAGATAAGTATCAATTTTTTGTTTAATGATGTATGTTGTGCATGTCTATGATTATTACAATTTTATCATGTGTTTTAGTTTCATATATGATTTACGGTCAATTTCGCATGAGTTAGTATGGTGGTAGTATATTTTATTTCCTTTTATTTCATTAGAAATTCATGTAATATATATGTACTTTGGGATGAACAATTAACCTACTATCATAGCTTAGTAGTATCTTGGTGGTGTTACGTTTCTTGGCCTGTTGGTGGCTGGGGACGTTACAAAATGGTATCAAAGCTAAGAGAGGTGTCCAAGAAGTGGTATTGCCCAGCCTGTTGGTGGATGGGGACATTACAAAATGGTATCAAAGCCATGGTTTCAACAATGAGCCTAGATGGGCCATGTTAGTGGAAGTTGAAGCAAACATTTCAGAAATGAATTGTTGTCGAAATGGAAAAAATTGAAGTTCAAAGCCCAGTTTTCGACACTGAGCTTGAATTAGGCCATAGAAGTGGTTATGGAATCAAAATCTCAGAGAAAATTGTTGTTGAGAGGGTCAAAAATTGAATTCACATCATCCAAGAGTACCAATAGAACACCTTGGTCTTTTTTGGAAGCTCAGCAGGTATAGCCATTCAAGAAAGATAACAGAGAAAAGACACAGTAGTAACCAGGGGTTTGGAACCATAAGATTTGAAGTTGATTCGTTCGATCGAGCGAATATTAAGTCACGACCGTCAGATCTCTTTGAGGGGAGATCATCGGTGGGGAGAGATTGTAGAGATCAGGAAGGAAATTAAAGTGAGAGTAAGCTGCGACTCTGTAATCCCTCAATATCGTTGATATTTCTATATGAACATATCAATGGTGGATATCGATTCCACTATGCGCGAGCATCTTCGCATTGCGGAGATTGGGAAGGAAATTAAGGCGTGAGAAAGTTGAGTTCCTGAATCACTCTTGGCCTTTGATCTTCAGGGTTCCTTATAGCATGACTGGAGATGTTGCAAAGTGAGATAAGTGCCCTAATTTTAAGCTGAGGTCATAGCTCTTGGTCACATGTAGAGAAGATAGAGTGAACTTTGAGTATTTCTTGTCCATCGATCCAAGAAGGGAACACGTGTCTGGAAGTTAGCTTGGTCGGGAATATGACATTCGGGAGAAATGGAGTGTGTTGATGCTCAAAATCTCGAAGTCCTAAAGTCCAGAGTTAATCCAGATTGTTCTTCGCAAGAGATGCGTGTAAGAAGATCGACTTGTTCGGGAGTTCGATGTTCAAGAGAAACGGGGTGTGTGAAGGGGAAATCTCCTGAAGCCCGAAGTCCTAGAGTGACATGGCCTACTGACATCACTAGGGATGACGTGGACACATGGAATGTGTACCATGTGTCAGTGAGTTAAGAACCTTGGTAAGATGGAAATGTTGTTAGAACATGACATATGTCACCCTCCTGATTGGACCACATGTCAGCTTCATGTGTCGTGTCAAGTGGTGCTCCTGGTGGTGACACAAGGTAGTTAATCGTGATGAAGAAGTTAGATGGATTGGTCCTGCATTAACTTTGGTCATGATCTATCAACATTGAGGTCCAAGAGGCATTGCATAGATCGAAGTTGTGCAACAGATAATTCTACAAGGCCATCCCACAATCCAAACCATGGTTTTTCAGAAGGGGTACATGTCAGCGTGGAGACAATTGCGGAACGATAGATGGGTTACTCCAAAACCACCAACCCATGTCTCTGCAATTTGAAAAGTACTAAATTTGATGTGACGATTTCAAGATTTATTAGTTCAAGCATGAAAACCGTGGGCCCTAGTGGATGTGTGTCGCTAGATCGTGAAGTTTGGAGACTTGAAACTCCAAAAGAAGTGGTGCATGAAGGAAGGTGGACCATATATCCACATGTATTCGCACATTCTACAATTCGTTGTCTAGTGATGTTGGGATGTGTAGCAACCTACTTTTCACATAACTCATACAGGCATTATATAATCCACATGCATTTAAGCTCAGAGTAATCCATGGAATTAACATTAATCCAAATGCACAGTAGAATACATGATAATTATAATACACAGAGATACATAAACGTAATTAAAGCATCATCTGGTACTTATCTTTGAAACAGTGGTAGTTCCACCAACCAAGTGCAGGCCTTCAACGAACCTCCCAGCCTTATACCACACTGCTCGTCAGCTCAGCAGTGGGTCACCCCCGAGCTGGGACTAAGCTCCACCCCCAAGGTAGGGAATCCTAGGCTAGGCTGAGGTTACAGGGAAAACACAATGGCGGATGGTCTCATGGATATGGCTTCGGACAAGGCTCCACGTATAGGCTCGATGCTCAGACAGAGGATGCTTCAACTTTTCAGAAATTAACACCAGTTATTCTGAATCAACACATAGAATTTTCTATTCAGAGGGCATACGGGGTATTCTTGCAAAGGTCGGACCGTTTGTACTCTTCAGAAGATCCTATTGAATGGAGGATAACCCCCAACACGACTCATCTCAACCCTCTTATTTGCATGGGCTTGGGTTGACACTTGTCACCCGTGAAGCTGCATGCTTCCATCAACATGCGCTCCTTCCACCATTTGGAAGTCACATTTCATTCCAAAAGAACTTAGGGTAAAAACATATTATTCACATGTCTTTTGGAATAATATTAAAATATTATTCCCAAGGCTTAAGCCCCCTAGGCTTAACACTTAGACCCTTTTCCTACCTTCCATCCCCTAATTCCTTTCCCTCTCTGTGGATGCTTAGTCCCCCATCACTCATTCATCATGTTTGCCTACACGCGGTGGTGTTTGTATTTTATTAATGTGTTGCATACATATAAGTACAAAATCAGGCCCTTCGCCTACAACCCTTAGGCTCTCTGGCCTAACAATCACATAAGCCCATCGGCTTATACAAACTTGGCTCACCAGCCTATAACACATATTTACAATTCATTTCATAACCCATATTTACAAAGGACTCAGCCTTGGGGACACTACAATCCCCCTCCCCTTATTTCTACACTGTCCTCAGTGCAACCTTACACTGTCTCTACAAGCTTTTCAAAATTTTCAAAAAGATGTGGGTACTCTACCCGCATAACATCTTCATGCTTCCATGTCACGTCCTCAGGACTGTACCAGGTCCACTGGATTTTTACAATCTCTATGGATCGATTCCAGAGCTGTTTTCTTTTCCTGTCCAATATGCGCACATGATGCACTTGTAGGACACCTTCTGGTTCCACTTGAATCACATTTCAATTGATAACATGATTAGCATCAGGTATATATTTCCTAAGCAGTGAAACATGAAACACATTATGTACAGTCACAGATGTAGGTAATGCAAGCATGTATGCAACTGGCCCAATCCTTTCCAGGATTTCAAATGGCCCACAAAATCTTGCTGCCAATTTGGTGCAACTTCCCAGCTTCAAGGAACTCCTGTTAGTTTTCACTTTCAAGAAAACATGATCACCCACTTTGAATTCTCTACGGGTTCTGTTCTTATCAGCATAACTTTTTTGCCTGTCCTGGGCAGCTTCCAAATTCTGCTTAATTTTTATTATTTGATCCTCCATCTCCTTGAGAAACTCTGGCCCAACTACTGCTCTATCATTTGGATTATCCCAACTCACTGGAGTGTTTCACTTTCTTCCATAAAGTGCTTCAAATGGGCTCATATTCAATGATGCATGATACCCATTATTGTAGGCGAATTCTACCAAATGTAGGTAGTCTTTCCATCTTGATGGTTTGTCCATCACATACATTCTCAGCATGTCTTCTATTACTTTATTCACCCTCTTTGTTTGTCCATCAGACTTAGGATGATACGTTGTTCTAAAGTTTAGATTCGTTTTGAATCCTTTGAACAATCCTTTCCAGAAATTTGAGGTGAATTTTGGGTCCCTATCAGACACAATTGTCTTAGGAATTCCATGTAAGCGTGCCACTTCTTTTAAGAAGATATCAACAACATCTGCTGCCTTCTGAGTGGTTTTCAGTGGAATAAAATGGGCATCTTTTGTAATCTTGTCCACCACAACCATGATCGAATCATGCTGCTTGCTTGTTCTGGGCAATCCTGTAATAAAATCCATGGTCACCACTTCCCACTTCCATTCTGGAATGGGTAAAGGATGCAGCAACCCTGTTGGGTGCCTATGCTCAGCCTTAACTTTCTAGAATTCCATACATATGGCGATGTATTCAACGATCTCTCTCTTCATAACCAGCCAAAATTAATGGCTTTTGACTGCTGCCACAGTCTTCTATATCCAAGATGTCCAACATAAGCCATGTTATGCATTTCTTTTAGAATTTCCAGCTTCAATTCTCGGACATTGGGTACATACACTCTGTTTTTATACAGAAGTAAGCCATCAGTTCCCAAGGTGTAACTTCCCTGGGTCTGTGGTCTCTCACGCTGTTGTAGCTTTGCTACCAAACCTCTGTACTGCAAATCAGCATTTGCAGCTTCCAAAATTCTGTCCTTAATCATAGTCCTGTACATGCTAATGGTTGTAGCATGTAATTCGTGCACTTTTCTGCTGAGTGCATCAACCACATTATTTTCTTTCCCTTTGATATGCTTGATATCAAAGTCATATTTTCACAGAAAATCTAGCCATCTGGTTTTCCTAGCATTTAAAGTCGGTTGATCAAATAAATACTTCAGACCGTTGTGGTATGTTCTCAATTTGAATCTCCTTCCCATGAGGTAATGCCTCCATTTCCTTAATGTGTGGACGATTGCTGCCAACTCTAAATCATGAATGGCATAATTCCTTTCATGCTCTTTCAGCTTCCTGGACTCATAACAGATTACAAATCCCTCTTGGCTGAGAACTCCTCCCAACCCTTCCTTACACGCATCTCTGCACACCATGAAATCCATATTTGGATATGCAATCCTCAGGATTGGAGCACTGGTTAACAACTGCTTCAATCGCTGGAAACTGTTCTCACACTCCTTAGTCCACTGAAACTTCTTCAGCTTCCTTTGCAAGGAAGTAATAGGGTGAGCTAACTTTGAGAACCCTGCTATAAACCTTCTGTAATAGCCTTCTAGATCCATAAAATATCTAACTTCTGCCACATTCCTTGGCGCTGACCATTCTCGGATGGCCTCTACCATTTTAGGATCCACAACGATCCCCTCTTCTGAAATAATATGTCCCAAGTAATGGATCTTCCTTTGATAAAATGAGCATTTTCTCAGCTTGGCATATAGCTGGTGTTCTCTCAACACTTGCAGAACCATTCTCAAGTGTTGTTCATGCTCTTCCTCCGACTTGGAATACACCAAGATGTCATCCAGGAAGACTATGACAAACTTGTCTAAATAGTCCCTGAATACACCATTCATTAAGCACATGAAAACAATAGGTGTGTTTGTCAATCCAAATGGAACCACTGTGAATTCATAATGACCATACCTTGTTCTAAAGGTAGTCTTGCTGATGTCCTCATCCTTTATTCTTACCTGGTGATATCTCGATCTGAGATCTATCTTCAAAAATATTCTTGCACCCTTTAGCTGATCGAAAAGATAATCAATCCTTGGTAGAGGATATTTGTTCTTGACAGTTACCTTATTCAACTGCCGTAAATCAATGTTGTTACACATCGAAATTACTCACTTCGATAGTGTCGCAAGTGTCGTCATTACAAGTGTTGCAAGTGTCACATTTTGCTCACGAGTGTCGCAAGTGTCAAGAAAAGCATACTGCCATAATGCCTATGTCATACCTATAACGACATCAAGAGGACACTTAAAACACCTCAAACATTTTATTTGGAAGAAGAGGAATGGGTTAAAAGGGTTATGGATCTCTTGCCATTTGAAAGGACCATTAAAAATTGAGTTTCAGAGGAGAACACTCCCCTATACCTCTCTCAGGAGTGTTGGCACCCCCATAAAGACTATCTGGGAGCATTATAACACTTTTCTGCCCTTTTTGTGGAGTGCTACTACTCTCAAAAGTGTTGGCGCCCCCCTATACATTTCCATGGAGTACTATAATGCTTTGACACCCCTTTTGAGAGAGCGCTACCTATTCTAGGCAACAATTGGTTTGTTGAGAAGAATGAGGGGAAGATCCTCTCAATATCTGAAGGCAGTTGGATTCGAATCCTTGGCCAAGCCATGATCACAGGGCAGATCCATAACTAAAGGAGGAAAATCCTCAACTTACTCCAAAGATATCTCAAGTAGTTAGGCCTCTCCAAGCCTATTTAAATAGGTCTTCTCATGGTGAAAGGGGAGAGAGGATTAGAAGCATGAAACCTATGATCTCATAGGAAACACACAGTGAAGTGGAGGAGAATAATCAGTGAAGTTGTTATTATTCTGATCATGGGTCTTTTGAGAAAGGGTTAGACAAAGAGGATTCGACGAAGCTGTTGCATTCGCATCTACGGTTGTAAGTTTCTTTCGTCATTATTCTCATCAATATAATATGCTTGGTTTGTTTCTTTCTATTTTGTGCTTAATCTCACATGAACTTGTCTCTAATAGATAGGTCTATTTCGAGCTAATATCAGTAGAGTAGGAAGTGGTTGTACTTTTGTTTGTCTACAAGGCTTATCGAGGAGCGAAAGATTGGAGCTCAAATCGGACCATGGAGGGACAAACACCGGTAAAAGGTACTTCTTTTCTCCTTCCTCCTCATGCATTAGTTTATATAGACCTAAAAGGAATTCATTGTCCATGATAAGCATCTTTTGTCTTAAGAGTTAAGAGTCTAGCTCTCAAGAGGAGATCTACCTGTTCGCAGGGAAATTTTCCTTCAACAAATGCACAACCTCAACGTCCCATATTTCTTCTTCATGAATAGGACCAGGGCACCCTAAGGTGACACGCTTGGGTGAATGTATCCCTTCTTCAAAATCTCTTCAAGCTGCAATTGCAACTCTTTCAGCTCTGGTGTACTCATTCTATAAGGAGCCTTCGAAACTAGAGCTTCTCCAGGCATCAAATTTATAGAAAAATCGATGTCCCTCTTTGGAGGTAGTCCAGGTACCTCATGAAATACGTTTTTGAACTCTGTGAGTACCTCATGGTATCCAATATTTGAGACTACATCTCTGGATGCTTCTTCCACACGAGCTACAAATAATTGACAGCCTTTCCTGTAACACTTCTTCAGCTTCATGGCTGAGATTTCTCTAACAGCCACAGCTCTGCGAATTCCTTGGACTATTACTTGATTTCCATCTTCGTCCAGGCATGCAAAACTCTTGTTACGACAGTCCAGAAGGGCATGGTGCTGGTCCAACCAGTCCATCCCAATTAAGCAGTCGTAAGAGCCTAAAGGAAAAATATTCAATTCATCCTTAGTGCTCAATCCTTTCATGTTCACTGAACAAGACTTAACCAATTCAGTGACCTTCCTCTTGGTCCCTGTAGCCAACTACACTAACCAAGACTTTTCATGTTTTCTCCTTGATAAACACAAACTTTCCACCACCCTAGGATCTACATAACTATGTCTAGCCCTTGAATCAATTAAAATAATAGTGGTCGGTTGTTAATCATTCCTTCCACTTCAATCATGTGCAATTGAAATTCTGCTTGTTGGTTGTCCAGGGCTGCGTAGATCCTTGGCATTTTTCTGCCCATATCCTCCACTGTTTTAGCTTGCTGAATAGTATGGATAGTTCTCGCTTTATCTTTTCTGTGGGGGCAGTCTATGTACCTATGGTTCCCTTTACAACCCCAACACTCCATAGGTGGTGGTCTTGGCATTTTCTCACTCCCTTCAACTTTCCTGGGCTCTCTAAAAGATGACTGTCCCCAAGGACTATTCCTAAAAAAGGGAGGTTTGTTTCCCTTCTGCCTCTGTTCATTCTTAAACTTCATCTGATCATTCCAAGCCTTCCAAATGGTAGGCTTTTCTCTTTGTTGTTCAAATAAGCATTTAGCCCTTCTTATGGTTTCTTCCATAGTCTTAGGATCATCATACTGAATCTTGTCACCAATGGCAGGTGGAAGTCCACTCAGATACCTCTGAATCTTGACAGTCTCAACTTTGATGAATGGAACATACTTCAGCAGTTCCAAGAAAATTCGTTCATACTCATCAATGGTCATGTTGCCTAGCTTGAGTTCGAAGAAATCCTTCATCTTTCTGTCATAATATCTTTTGGTCAGGTATTTCTTCTTGAAATACCTCTTGAACTCCTTCCAAGTGATATCTTTCTCACTAATGTGTTTCACCTACACAAAATGATCCCACCACATGGATGCTTTTCCTTTTAGATGATACATTGCAATTCTTCCTTCTGCATGAGCGGAGTAGTTCTGCAGTTGGAAATATTTCTTCATGCCAAGCCACCATGTCTCAACATCTTCCTCCTTATTATGTTCTCAATCAAATGTTGGAGGCTTGATCTTGTTCATCTCCCATTTCAATTCATCCTTTCCAGATTTTCAGTGTTTTCTGGTAGGGGACGGGCTTGAACTACTCCGTGTTTCCCTGCCAGAATGCTTCGGGGAGACACGGTAATGTCTGCTACCACTCCTCGATCTTCTTCTCCTCTCAGGGGATCTAACACTTCTTGATCTACTTGTGTCACTCTCTTTTTCCAATTTCTTTTCTATTCTTTCCAGGCTCTTCAACATTTTAAAGTTGAATTCACCCTGTCGATCCCTGATTTTCATGAGCTTTTGGCTATCATCTTGGCGAGCCTAGGCATCTTTCTGCAAGTTTTCAATGAGTTTCATCATACGTCCCTCTTTATCTATCTCTTTTCCATTCCCATTAGAGTTTGTTCCTTAGACTCCCAAGTTGACATCCTTTCCTTCTCTTTCGTCTTCTGAAATGGAGGCACTCCACACCTCTTCCGTTTCCTTACTCGGCATCTATTCTTGGTTGTATTGACACTCAGTGAACTCTACACATACAATTTGCAATCAATCTAAAGTTTTTCAGGCCCTTAAACCTTCAAGAAAACTTACAACATTCAGAAGACAACGTGAACAAGAAAAATGTTTTGACCTCACAAAGTTTTCTGAGCTCTTTTCGGCTCTGCAAATTTTGGGACTTCGAGACTTCGTGTTTTCGGTACCTGGGAGTTCTCTATGCAGTGACTCCTAAATTCTTGTCACTACAATCCCAAAAATCCAAAATTTTGGTTTCCTTTCTCTCCGGCCCACAACACAGTTGTCGCCCTTAAAACCCATTACGTTTCTTCAGTCTCCGATGGCTTTGGGACTTCGGGTTTTCAGTACCTGGGAGTTCACTATGTAATGACTCCTAACTCCATGTCACTACAAATCCCCAAATCGAAAATTTTGATTTACTTTATTCTCCAAGCCCACAACACAGCTGTCACCCTTAACCTCAGTGGCGCGTGGCACGTTCCAGAGGACCTACATCTCCATCGGTGATGTCTTCGGGTCCCACCGCTCTCACCTGTCTTTTCAATTCTCTAGCACATGGTACACATCCATGCACCCACGTCCATTCCAAGAAAAAATACAATGGTTAGGTCCTCTCTCAGATCTACGGTGAAGATCTTTTCAGCGTTTCAGGGTTTCAGGCTTTGGGAGTTCCTGTATCCCATATCTCGAACTTCCATTCGCCGAAATCCCAAATTACGGTTTACTCTTCCACTTGATCTGACGGTCAAGTCCTCTCCTACGATCTACGATGTAAATCATTTTCAGAATCCATGTTTTGCTAACTCATGACTTGTGAACACAAGGGTCTTCCTTTTGGTTTCCTGGGTGTCGAAATGTCATCCGGCAGCCATGTGGTTTCCCCAATGGATGGTCCTGAAGAATTTTGGGATTTCGCGTATCGCGATTTCCACGTTCCTTGGCAACTCCAAAGGGTCTTTTAAACCCTGTGCACATTCTCCAGATCTGACAGTCACAAGGGTTCGCCTTCCCTTCTGAACAAATCCTAAGGCTCCAACACTTATGGTGTGGAGTCCTCTCTCCCTGTGGCTATATACCACATCGACTGCGGTTTCACAACACCACTATACCTCATGAGCTTGTAAGTAGGTCAAGTAACTCCTTGACACATATGGAGCATTACAGGGTCCAAAATCGGTCCACCAGACATAATTTCTCCTTACACCCTCGGTCCAAAGACCACTCGACTGGCCCATCTAGGCTCAGTGTCGAAAACTTGGCTCTGATACCAAATTGTAACACCAATTTTTCTTTTGCCAAGGCTTACTCGCTCTGATACCAATTTGTAACACCACTTTTTCTGTTACCATACTTTGCAGAAATATAACACTCACTCTCAGATTATCAAACAACATGCATTTAAGAAATGAAACACATTTAAGCTCAAAGTAAGCATAAGAATTATTACTAACATAAATAATCCATGGAATTAACATCAATCCAAATGCATAGCAGAATACATGATAATTATAATACACAGAGATACAAAAACGTAATTAAAGCATCATCTGGTACTTATCTTTGAAATAGTGGTAGTTCCACCAACCAAGTGCAGGCCTTCCACAAACCTCCCATCCTTAGACCACACTGCTCATCAGCTCAACAGTGGGTCACCCCTGAGCTGGGACTAAGCTCCACCCCCAAGGCATGGAATCCTAGGCTAGGCTGAGGTTACAGGGAAAACACACAGTCACAAGGAAGGAATTCTCTCCCAGGAACTACTCATACTCACTGCCCACAGACTCTCCTTCCCCACATGCATGTTCCACTCCAGGAGTATACACCTTCTTAGTCACCTAGACAATCCTTCGACTCCTAACCTCCCTTGCCTTGGGTTACAGCAACAGACCGGACCGGAAGTCTCCGAGCTCTATGGCAGCTACAGGGTTCCTTCCAGGAGTTCTCTCCTTCCTCTGTGCAGTCTCTCACATAATCGCTCACAGGCCAACAACCTATTCTTCCAACCTCAATCACCTCTCTCACCTAGAGAGAGTGTTGTACAACTGGCCAACAAGCCCCACGCAGTCCAGCACTGCATGGACACAACAACCAATGAGGAAAACAAACACGAGATTTCCAACAGGTTCAACAATGGCAGATGGTCTCACGGATATGGCTTCGAACAAGTCTCCATGCATAGGCTCGATGCTCAGATAGAAGATGCTTCGGCTTTTCAGAAATTAAGACCAGTTATTCTGAATCAACACATAGACTTTTCTATTCAGAGGGAGTACAGGGTATTCTTACAGAGGTCAGACTGGTCGTATTGTTTAGAAGATCCGATTGAATGGAGGAGAACCCCCAACATGGCTCATCTTAGCCCTCTTATTTGCATGGGCTTGTGTTGACACTTGTCACCCGTGAAACTGCATGCTTCCATCAACATGTGCTCCTTCCACCATTTTGAAGTCACAAGTCATTCCAAAAGAACTTAGGGTAAAAACATATTATTCACATGTCTTTTGGAATAATATTAAAATATTATTCCCAACGCTTAAGCCCCCTAGGTTTAACACTTATCCCCTTTTCCCACCTTCCAGTCCCTAATCCCTTTCCCTCTCTATGGATGCTTAGTCCCCCATCACTCATTCATCGTGCCGGCCTGCACACGCTGGTGTTTATATTTTATTAATGTGTTGCATACATATAAGTACAAAATCAAGCCCTTGGACTACAACCCTTAGGTGCTCTAGCCTAACAATCACATAAGCCCACCGGATTATACAAACTTGGCTCACCAGCCTATAACACATATTTACAATTCATTTCATAACCCATATTTACAAAGGAATCGGCCTTGGGGACACTACAGGATGCATAGAAAAGGGAAAACCTTCAAAGCCCAAAGCCCGAAGTTTCAGATCTTCAAATAGCACCCAAATCATAAGTGTTGGGTCACAGTCATGGTCACATGAAAACCAAGGGATGAAGAAAAGGGGCTAGCACCCAAAATTTGTGGCAGAACATATATGGTCTTAGAGATTAAAGTCGAGGGGTTCTTGACCGACCAAGACCTGCAAAAAATGGAATCTGATTTTTTTTTTTGAATCAGATTGGTTTATTCTAGAAAATTATTAAACTCTGATAGCATGAGAAAACTCAGTTGACTGGACATTTTGAAGAGTTAACGATTGTCAAAACCAAACTGAATTATCGCATAGTGAAGAGAAATGGGGAAGGCACAAGGTGATTATAGTTTGGAAAATGAAGTTAGAGGAAAGGATGTCCATATAGGATTTGAAGGATCGAACTCCAATGGGCATGAATAATAGATATATAAGGAAGTAAACATTATGAAAATCATTGAAAAGTTGCATAAATATGTCCAAACTCATCGAGAAGATAACATAAATTTCATGAAATCCAAGGAACAACACGGAGAATTCAACATAAAGTTGATGCAGAGCCTGGAAAGAATAGAAAATAAATTGGATAAGGATAGTGACTCTAGTAAATCAATAAGTCACAGGTCCCCTGATGAGAATAGAAAATCAAGGAGTGTTGGCAGACAACATCATCACTCCCAAGGGAACTCCAAGAGGAGGGAACATAGTAGTTCAAGTCCATCTCCTACCAGAAAGCATAGGATATCTAGAGTGGATGAACTGAAGAGTGAAATGAACAAGATTAAACCTCCTACGTTTGATGGAGAGCCCCAGAAGGATGAAGATGCTGAGACATGGCTTCTTGGCATGAGGAAATATTTCCAACTACAAAATTAGTCCTCTCATGCAGAAGGAAGAATTGTAATGTATCAACTGAAAGTAAAACTATCCATGTGGTGGGACCAGCTTGTGCAAGTACAATATATCAAAGAGAAGAATGTTACCAGGAGGGAATTCAAGAAACACTTTGAAAATAAATACTTAAATAAGATATACTATGACATAAAGAAGAAAGATTTATTTGAACTCAAATTGGGAAGCATGACTATAGATGAATATTAGAGAATATTCCTAGAGTTGTTGAAGTATGTCCCTTTCATCAAATATGAGACTGTCAAAATATATAGATATTTGAGTGGACTGCCAACTTTCCTTAGTGACAAGATCCGATATGATGATCCTAAAACTATGGAATAAACCATAAGGATAGTGGAATTCTTATATCATCAGCATAAAGGAAATCCTACCTTCCAAAGAGCTTGGGAATACAAGAAGAAGTTTAAGAGGGAACAGAGGCAGAAGGGAAACACGCCACCCTTTTTCAAGAATAATCCTCAAAGATAGTCAGTGTTTAGAGAGCCCAGGATGGATGAATTAGGTAGACAAAGGCCAAGACAACCACCTATGCAATGTTGGTTTTGTAAAGGGGATCACAAGTATAGAGATTTCCCTCACAAAAGTGACAAATTGAGAGTTGTCCACAATGTTCAGCAAGAAGAAACAATGGAGGACATGGGCAGTAGAATACCAAGTATCTATGCATCCCTGGACAAAAATCAAGATGAGTTTAAATCACACATGATTGGAGTTTAAGGTATGATCAATAACCATTCCTTTACCATTTTAATTGACTCAGGGGCTAGTCAAGTTATATATATCCCAAGGTAGTGGAAAGGTTACAATTTCCAGGAAGCAAGTGTTGTAGGAAAATCTGCCTGCGGATAAGTAGATCGACCTCTAGAGCTTGACCTTAACCCTAGACAGAAAAATGCTTATCGTGGACACTGACTTCCTTTCAAATCTATCTAAGCCTAATGCATGAGAAGGGAGAATAACAGAAGTACCTTTTAATCGACGTTTGTCCCT